>NBSA01000020.1:1216217-1375431 GCA_002916415.1 Talaromyces borbonicus | reverse complement strand
AAAAAAAAAAAAAAAAAAAAAAAAAAAAAAAAAAAAAAAAAAAAAAAAAAAAAAAAAAAAAAAAAAAAAAAAAAAAACTGCGGCAGCAGCCACACCAGCATCTGATACAGGCTCAGGTGGTACGTTTTGAGGCCCTGGAAACGACGACAGGTACTTCCAAACTCGATACGTGACTATTCTGTCCCTTCGACTGGTTCCAAGGTGTTGTAAAGTTCCACTCGACTACTAATGTCTTCGTTAAGGCGTAGATGGGATGCACCCCCCCCCTTGCTCAACTCAATCCAGACGACTTGCTTAAGCACGTCGATGCGCCAAAGACTCTAGCACAGAGCTGCCAGAGCCATACTTGGCTCAACAATCCAGCTACGGAATAGCAATCGGGGGCCATTGCGACGCGTGGAAAGCTCCAAAGCTCAAAATTGAGGACATCAAACCCGTCATTCGACCCGATGCCCGTATATCAGTTTGTGCCAACACTGAGTTACTTTGTAGCATGCCACAATTTCTGTGAGTACACAAACGCGACCCCAATTGATGATAATGACTGATTGATATGATACAAAGAGACAATCCTGTTCGACTAAGTCATTTGCGTTCGTCCCAATAATTGATTATCCAGTGACTCTATTCCTGAACTCTTGCTATTCGGGTGGCTGGCTCGTTCAATCAAATATCAATACTGGACAGCATCTCAATATCACAAGCATTGCAGGATGCGGAGGTAAACAATTGTGAGCTTTTTACAACCGGAAAATTATCCAACTGAGCCAATTTATGTCTTTCTTTATTACGCTTTCCCATATGCCTACGAAGTTCGTCGGACATTTCCTTTTATTGTATTTGGCCCATCCAGATTGTTGCATCGGCCTCCGTTTTTTATCACGCAGTGAGGGCACCGCGCTTTTTCCGGGTGGGATGACCCCATTTGAGGGTTGGTCATGTAACGGTGAATATGGGCTTTTTTTCCCGCTCACAACAATCTATCTGGTCATGACCACTCAGTGCGAGCCTTGGCCGTGCTAGTCAAAACATGACTGCAATTTTACACCACTGAGAACTCGGCAAAGAGAGGTTCCAGAGGGTTCACCGGAAGAGAGATATCTATTTAAAAAGAAAGATGAATCCCCAGTGAACGCAACTTTCGTGAATATGCTGCAGGCTATCAATGCAATTTCTCTAACTACTACGGCTCAATGGAGACATAGCAAGATTGAATTGATTGCTAATTTCGGCCGTGATAGATATTCTTCGCGGTGACTGACGGCCAATTGCAAGATGAATAGACCGGAGAAACCAGAGCTATAATTGAATGCAAAAGGTCGGCTCGAAACCTGCAGGTGGACATGCAAGAAAAGTCACAAGTCATAGCCTGGATAAAGCATTTTCCCACGATGAAGCATTGATAATGATGATCAACGAGATGTCTGTGATCTCTTCGTTCTCCCAACATACATATCACTAGTGAATGCTATTCGCAAATCCTACAAAAAAACTCGATTCAATGTTCGTTCGATTAACATCAAGTGCATTTTCTCGCTCAAGATGATGCCTGGGGATGCAGTATCAGGCTCGCATTGGCATGCCTTTGAACAGGTTCAAAGATACATGGGAGGGTCTTCGATCTTTTATTTCCGGTGAATACAAGAGCGATTCAAGCACTAGTCGAGATGGGACTCTTCAACACCTTGGAGCCATTCCCAGGCTAAGAGTAGTCAAGTACCGAGCCTGGGAGTACCTGTCGACATTTCCAGGGCCTCATAATGATAGCCATAATGTGGCATTTCACAGCTCCCTAATGATGCTACTCGAAGATAAAGAGTTGAGCCATAGGCGACTGGCGCAGATTGACAACTGTACATTTTTTACAACCGGAAAAATAACTAATGGAACCAAACCGGAACCTCGTTAGGGGTTTGGTTATGTAATGGTGAATATAGGCTCTTTTTCCGGCTGACAACAACACTCTACGATATGGGCTCTCTTCACTCGACCAAGCTAACAATTTGGTGAAAATTATCGGCTCATCAATGCCTGCCATCCGTCACTTTGCTGTCGAGAAGTGGAATGCTTCCACGGAGCAATGCGAGCTCAAACGAAAGATTTGGCGGGTGAACCTCCCCCCTTCCAAACACAATTTGTGCACGAATCATTTGACTTCACAACAACAGACATTTCACTAAGTTCGTCTCAGATTGTCGCGGCACTTCCAGTGCGAATCGAACTGGGCCATAAACAACCGTACGAAGGAGCGCCGGCTCAGTGGGCTGTCGTTCTAACCTCCGCTGAAGGCTTTCAGGTCCTCCTACCCCTTGCCATCTCATTACGCGGACCTTCTATGACAAATATCACAAGACCAAATGTAGTGTACTGGACAAGAACATGCTAGATCGACCTTACTACAATGCGGGCTTTTTCTACGGTAAATCACTAGACTATATCTGCGTTGTATTAGGGGAATCAAAACTGAGCTGGGAAGAAATTATGGAGAAGATACGCCTCGCGGAAGAATATACCAAGCACAGAAAAAAAAATAATGTCCCTATTATCATGGCGACAAAGTCATTGCAGATCGTGAGGTCATTCGAACCAGTGATATTTTCTTGAACGCCATCAGGGGCGCTCCACATCGGATAAAACAGTGGCTCTCACGAGGGGATTAAAACATTCGCTTAATATGGAGACTTTTGTGTTTGATAGGAGTTTCAAAACATTGCTTGCATTCTTTATTCCAATATGGAGATATGTTAGATAGCTGTCAGCCGGAAATCAAGCCCTGTGTACCGAACCAAGACCCCTTCCCCTAACGGGGCTCCGTTTTGGTGCAGTTGGTTCTTTTTCCGTTTTACAGGTTGATTTGGTACATTCTCATTACAGCTTTCGTCTTCTTTATTTTTTCCTTTGTTTCGAAATTTGCGGACATGCCTCGAATAATTTGGAAATCATGACGCGCATACGGAACGTTCGCACCCATTTGATCCAAAATTACCGTTGCCCATTAAGTTAAGGGTTGGCGTAATGGTAATACAAGACTAGTTCCGACACAGTCCTTTTCGATTGGAAAGCATAGTTTCCCTCTTATACTGACTACTTAGTAAAAATCGATAAAAAAAATACTATCACATAAGTTAGTTACCCGGTAGTTAATCAGAATTGTCAGGTGGGGAGCCGCGAGCCATGGAGCCAGCTAGCTAGGTAGCGCTGTTGATTAGTTTTCTTGGTAGCCTCAAAGTTAACATCACCTTAAATGTCAGTTTCAAAAATGCTATATAAATAATTAAAGTTAGTATCTTAAAATCATATCTCATTCCCATTCTATATACTCTTTTGACAGCCAATCAAGGGCTCTAGTTTCTAGTTTGTAGAGGTCGTATAGAAAGCTGTGATTGGTTGTAGGGACCCTACGACATTTTCACGCTACGGCAAGTTAGTCCCTCTTACTAATCTTAGTTCTTACCGTTGAGCGGAAATATCTTCAACCTTGGAACTTTCCCAACGTCCTTAATCCCAGTGAGCTACCTAGGTACCATGGCCTTAATATGCGAGTACTCACCAGCTTGAATACTAGTAGAGAATCTACGATGAGACGTCCGCTGAGATACATACACCCTTGACCACGCCTTGCTCGAAACGGATCGGCATGATTGAACTCGGCCTTTCCCGAATATCGCGATTAGTCCAGCACACTGCTTTTACCTGGAAAGCCATCCATGTTGCCGGCACCAATGGCAAAGGGTCGATCACGTCCTATGTCTCCGGCCTCTTGACGGCTGCTGGGGTGCGATGCGGTCGTTTTACCTCGCCTCATCTGATAGATCGGTGGGACTGTATTACGATCAACGATAAAGTCGTTCCGGAATCACTCTTCCATCAAGTCGAAGATCAGATCAAGCAGCGCAATCGATCGATGGGTGTGGGCGCTTCCGAATTTGAGTTGCTTACCGCCACCGCCTTTGAAATTTTCGATCGCGAGCACGTGGAGATTGGCGTCGTCGAGGTTGGGATGGGTGGTCGTCTGGACGCTACCAATGTTCTTTCCAATGTGCTTGTTTCTGTGATTGCAAAGATTGGTCGCGACCACGAAGCGTTCTTGGGAAATTCCATCCAGGCCATTGCGAACGAAAAGGCTGGAATCTTGAAACCAGACGTACCTTGTGTCGTCGACGGGACTAACGACCCCGAGGTCCTTGAGGTTTTGCAGTCTCGCATTAAAGCTCTCGGCATTGACGCTACGATAGCAACGCCCGAGTTGGCTACACGCCGTTTCCCTGCCCTTGTCTCTCTATACGACGAGCTCGACCTAGAACCTCATCAACGCACCAACATTGCCTGCGCGACTCTAGCACTAGAAAGGGGCCTTGAGAAATATGGACGTAGCGTTTCTGTTGACGCGCTTGTTCCGATACTATCCAAAATCGAGTGGCCGGGCCGCTTGCAGCTCTTGTCCATCCAGAAATTGACGGGTCGCGAAGAACCCGTTCTGATCGATGGAGCGCACAACGGTCAATCGGCGGCTGTGCTCGGTGGGTTCGTAAATCGCAAATTACGACGACCCCGCGGACCAGTGACGTGGGTGCTCTCCTTCTCTCACGGAAAGGACATTTCGGAGATTTTGCGACCCCTGATCCAACCTGGAGACCATGCTGCAGTCGTAGCTTTCGGCCCCGTGGAAGGTATGCCCTGGGTCAACGCAGCAGATACGAAACAGGTGGCCGAGCGTATTAAGTCGATATCCCACACCGGTAAAGTCGAGGTTTTCGGATCAGACATTTCTGCAGCACTGCAGTGGGCTTCGCAGTGTGCATGCGGAGGGCCCGTTGTGGTTGCAGGGAGTTTGTACCTGGTATCCGATATTTTTCGACTTCTTCGCGCTGGAGGATAAGAATATTCTCTACTTTACGAACATGATTTGCCTGATAGACTTTCCTTGTTAAACTACAATACCAAAATGGTAACAAATACCCAAGATACCTCCCTTTCGTCTTCTGTTCAATTTATTTAAATGTCTACCTAGCTACTCTATAACCGCATGAATTATTCCTTCCAAACGTGAAATGCTAACGCTGTCGGCCTTTCATATGCCAAAATGCAAAAGCGCGCATGTGGGCTTTAGGGCTGAAATGGGGAAATTGTTTGGGCGAGTCTCGGCTTTGGGTGCAATTTTAAACTGTCTGTTCTACTTAGGTAGGGCATTTTAAACCGACCAATAAGTGATTATTCTCGCGATGTCAGCTCGGTTTTAGCTAGCAAACTGAACTAACTAATTTAGAAATATTAGTTAGTTAACTTAGTGAGGTAAGAAAGTAAGGTTAGTGCGGAGACATCCTCCGCCTTCCCATTGTACTTTTTTGCTGGAGACAGAATGAATAACCATTGACGGACGGGCTGACGGGCTTCCTCTTTTTCTTCCTCTTGCTACTTTTCAGTATGTCGACGACAATGAACAGAACTCTTGTTGAATCTCAGCGCTGTTGATTATCAGCGGCCCTGATCTGGTTCTTGTCTTATTCTCTTCTTCAAGTTCCCACGGCTTGACATGAAACAACCTCCCAGCAACCGCCCAAACTAACCACCCCTCGCCCGAACCGCCCTGACCAAACAATTCAAAGCTGGCACGACCGTTCGCAGCAATCATCACGCTGCCATATTCTTGTTGGAAAAAAACTTCCTGGTTTCTGCAAATACCCGAATTGAAAACATATTCAGGGTCCCTTGAAAACAATACGATCGTCGTTCTTTACTCCTCCGACCTGGCATGCCGTCTCCTCCCCGCATGTTTACGCTCCTCGCTACCGCTATCCCTCCGCTCCGCCCCAAGATTTAGGTCCAATAAATTCGGCCTCTTCAAGTCACGCACTCGTCGCTCGGTTGAGGATATATAACTAGGTGTGGTGACTGTGGAGGGAAAAAAATAAAATATTTTGTGTATCCAGAATAATGGTCAGCCGCTCAAATGACGGCGAGGACTCGTTCCTCACGTCATCGCGTGCTCCAGGAAGTCCAGTCAAACCACGGTTGATGAGATCAGGAACAAGTCCGACGAAAAGGGACGACAGATCGTCAAAGACGCTATCGAAAGATGATTCTGAACTCAAAGACTATGTGCGTTGCCCCGATTTTGACGGTTATTTTCTTCTCTGGTCGTGGGAAACGCTCTCGGTGTTATACTGACTGCATGAAGCAATTGGGCGATTGTCTAGGCAAGGGTGCGTTTGGATCGGTGTATCGAGCACTCAATTGGAATACGGGGGAGACAGTGGCAGTCAAGCAGATAAAATTGGCAGATCTGCCCAAGAGCGAATTACGGGTCATCATGGTACGCGGCGGGAAATTGGCTGTGCAAAATCACCGGCAGCTCATTCTGCAAAAAATCAATTGCTGACTTGGCAAAAACCATAGCTCGAAATCGATCTTTTAAAAGCTCTCGATGTAAGTGCAGTGTTTGGAAACGGCGAGGCCAGAATGCAGAAAATGTAAATGGCTGAGTCTTTATATTTAGCACCCAAACATTGTGAAATATCATGGATTTGTGAAGACGCCAGATACGCTGAACATCATTCTCGAGTACGTCGGTCCCGTTACGCATGCTTTTGAAGGGTCTACTTACAAAGTCTAGATATTGTGAAAATGGCTCGCTGCACACCATTGCGAAGAATTTCGGCCGATTCCCAGAAAATCTTGTGGCTCTATACATGTCACAAGTCTTGAAGGGTCTGTTGTATCTCCACGATCAAGGAGTGATACATCGAGATATCAAGGGCGCGAACATTCTTACAACCAAGGAAGGACTGGTAAAATTGGCAGATTTTGGTGTTGCCAGCCGTACCACCGGACTTCACGAGTCAAGTGTCGTTGGTACTCCGTATTGGATGGCCCCGGAAGTCATTGAGCTTTCAGGCGCGACAACGGCATCTGATATTTGGAGTCTTGGCTGTACGGTAATAGAACTTCTAGACGGAAAGCCACCGTACCATAAACTACAACCTATGCCGGCTCTTTTTCGGATTGTGAATGACGATCATCCTCCTCTCCCGCAAGGAGCATCACCTGTACGCAGACCCGAGCTTTTTCACGCACTTGACTGCACAATGCTGATTTCTTGGTTAGGGAGTCAAAGACTTTTTGATGCAATGTTTCCAGAAAGACCCTAACCTTCGTGTCTCCGCGAGGAAACTTTTGAAACATCCCTGGATCACCACGGCCCATCGGACTGAATCGGTGGTTCCCAAAAAACCTACAGAATACGAAGAGGCTGTCAAGAGTGTCCAGGAATGGAATGAAGCTTTGCGTTCTCCGGACTCCGCAACAGTGCGACGACCCGGTCGGGTAAGTGATCATCAAGGTTCAAGAACAACGCGGCTTGATCCCATAAATACGACATCACGGCCAAGGGATTCGAGCTCTATCGCAAGTATAGCGACAAAGCATGCGTCAGGCCCTGAGGACAATTGGGATGACGACTTTGATTCGGCGATTTCTCCTCGAGCACTTGACCTTCCACATTTACGCCCGCACGACCATCTCGGTGGTATTCTTTCGTCCGAGCGGCTGAAGGCATTTGCCTCACTAGATGGCACAAACATGAGGGATACCTCCGGGAGCTTCTCGCAAAGCGACTTAACGCTTGGAATCCCTGAATCTGACCCTCTCGAGACAATTCGTCCATTACCGCGCAGGCTGAATGAGAAAGACAGGCCGCATATCAAAAGCCGATCTCACCACCGAGCAAGTCAAAGTGTTCCTGTCATTTCAACTGCGCAGCCATCAACTTCCACTCTGGGTGCTTCTCCGCCTAGTCAATCACGTCAGCCCCGTTCGACAGCTTTTTATACGGAAAGTGCGGATGAGGATTTTTCGGATCTCATAGTGGCCAATGACGATGCATTGGAACGTAAGCTCGGTTTATTTTCAGTAAGTCACTCGTTGCACAGACTTATAGTTGTCAAATGACTCACGGTGTTTCAGGAATCTGAGGACAGTGCTCCAAAAACTGCGATGCTGATCCCAAGAAACGGATCGACTAGCAAAAATGACTTTGAAGACGGCGTTGATAGTTTCCCGACGCGGCTAAGGGCTAGAGATCCCTTCCAGCGTAGTCTTTCAGCTATTGAAATACAGCGATTCACGGAGAATGAACACGATGAGGATTTCTCAGATATATTTGGCAGTGAAGATAGCAGTGTCAACAAGCCAGCTAGCGACCATGGATCGGAACAAAGCACGTTCATGCTACAATCGAAGCTCTCCAATAACTCATGGCTAGGAGACCAAGATGACGAAGACGACCCCTTTGCACAGTTGGAAGAAGGATTCGACGAGATGGACTTGGAGGCTAACATTGCTCGAGATAAATATGCCCGACTTCGAAATCAGGTCGAAGGTCTTGTCAGTTCCCTGAAGACATCACAAGATGATGACGTGCTTGCAGAAATTACAGAGCAATTACTTGCCATCTTCTGCGATCTGCCGGAAACAAAAGCAATTATTCTAGGGTCTCACGGCATGCTACCCATGCTGGAAATACTGGAAGGCTGTCGGCGGCGGGACATTATATTCAACTTGCTCAAAACCATCAATATGATCATACACGACGACTATGAAGTACAAGAGAACCTCTGCTTTGTTGGGGGTATACCGATCATTAATGAATTCGCGTCGAAAAAGTATCCGTGCGAAATCCGGTTAGAAGCAGCTACTTTTGTGCAACAAATGTATCAGTCGTCCACTTTGACTCTGCAAATGTTTGTCAGTGCTGGTGGTCTGAATGTCTTGGTGGACTTTCTTGAGGATGATTATGAAGACGAACGCGATCTTGTTTTGATCGGTGTCAACGGGATCTGGAGTGTTTTTGAACTTCAAGTAAGGATTCAAATACTACGAAAGAAAGATGGGAGATCATAATTAACTGACGTTCTGCAGGGTTCAACGCCAAAAAACGACTTTTGCCGTATATTATCTCGTAACTCAGTCCTGGATCCGTTGTCTCTCGTATTGAGTCGAGTTCTTGATGAGGAGGAGGAATTGGCAAAAATTAGCGAGGGTCGCATTGCCAATATATTTTTCATATTCTCACAGGCAGAGAACCATGTCAAGGAAATGGTTGCTGAACGAACTGTTCTCCACCGTAAGTGTGATTCGCAGTTTTGTCGATACTCAAAAAATTGACTGTCCTCGCAGGGGTGCTGAAGGAGCTGAGAAGAATGACCCCTGTCCATCAAATCACGATGCTCAAATTCATCAAGAATCTTTCCATGCTTTCTACGACGTTGGAATCTTTACAAAATTCCAATGCAATCGATGTACTCACAGAACTTCTGCGTACCACCATGAAACAGCCTCATTTCAGGGAGGTCTCAAATCAGATTCTCAACACCATATATAACATGTGCCGCCTGAGCAAGCCACGACAAGAAGATGCCGCATTGAATGGGATTATTCCTCTTTTGCAGAAAATAGTGAAAACTGAACGTCCGCTCAAGGAATTTGCTCTCCCTATTCTGTGCGACATGGCCCACTCTGGCAAAGTTGGTCGACGCGAGCTCTGGCGTAACAAGGGGCTGCCGTTCTATATTTCGCTTCTTTCCGATCCATATTGGCAAGTCACTGCCTTGGACGCCATTTTTGCATGGTGAGTACGATATGCAATTGCTTTTCTGCTGTGGACGGAAATGAAGGACTAACAAGTTATCATAGGCTTCAAGAGGAGACAGCGAAAGTAGAAGAACATCTGCTGGAGGATCGTGCCGACACACTGTCCTTTTCTGATTCGATAGTCAAATGCCTCACGATTTCCAAGGCCAATGCGTTCGAAAACTTGCTAGAGCCGCTGCAGAAACTTTTGCGTCTCAGCCCTCCCGTCGCATCGACACTTGCTCGACCGGATCTCTTTACTCGCATCCGTGAAAAACTTCATCACAATAAAGCCGCCGTGCGCTTGAATTTGCTCCGTATCCTTTCGAGCATTTGTGACTCTACAGAAGAACAGGGCGACTTACTCTCACGTTGTGGATTATTGGACGCTATCAGAGAGCTACAAAATGATCCAGCGATTCTCGTGAGAGATATGGCTGGCAAATTACTCAAATCTAGCGAGGAAGCGCAAGCTCTGCCGAACGCAAAACGCCGGCCTCTAATGAGACGAACAAGTACTTCGGCTCTCTCCCAAACCTCTGGGGGGTCACGACCCACGACCCCGAACCTTCGAACTGGACAGTCTCGAGGACTCTTTGACGTCGCCGAATCTCCTCATCATCAACGTAAAAGTCTCCGACCTGTCACTCGGGATGGCAGCTCATCCGTGGTAACGGCGAGCGATAGCATCGGACCGGCAGCTACCCGGAGTCGCGTTCCTCGGGCCTTGAACAACAGGCTGTCTTTACTCGGATCATTGCCATCTGAAGAAATCCGATCTCCTTCTTCGTTAAGCCGGCCGTCGTCGGCGATAAATGCACGCCGACGACGCCAAACGAACAACGAGTTCGACTGGGCATGAGTCGGTGTAGTCCACTTCCAGTCGATGTGCTTTCTTTTGTACACTCTCAGATGTTCCCTTTGTTTCCCAAATACCCATTAGCCCTGGCGATATTGTGCTTGAGCATTTTGGCTTTGGCTTTTTGCGTTTCTCAACTTTTGCGATTGGTTTCTCCATCTCTCATTGCTTCCATTGCATCACATACATACTACGGCGTTTTATTTCTATTGGGGCTATGTGGCCAAGGCGAGCTAATATTTTGGGAAAACCCTTGGAGATAGCAACATACTGGCTGGGGCTAGCATATAGAATACAGTTGCATCCTGTGAATACATTTGAGTATATTATTCAATATCTCCACAACTTCTAGTCAAAATACGCAGTAAAACTGTCGTAGTAAGCTTATACTTAACAGTAGTTAGTTTATAGCGTGTGGCATGACGTTAAACCGCGGTTCACATAGCCAAAAATGCGGGCTGTGCCTGACGAAGAAGACTCGGAAAAACGAATTGCCATTTTGAGACTGGCAACTTTTCCGCCGTCTTGCTCCGAAACCTCGAATTTCGGCGGCGAAAAAAAAAAATTAACAAGAGTAACTAACTATCACTGTATACAGCATTACTTGGTGGAGTCTGCGATTTGACTTGCTGTTGGTCAATTCTTTTTTTTGATTTTGTATCAGTTTCGTCTCTCTCTCTATCTCTCTCATTTGATACTTTTTGCTGGTTGCGATTGCAGTGTACAGCATCATTTCGAAACCTATGTCGATTTCAATGCCGCAAAACCTCTCGTCGTCGGACAGATTACACACAGCTTAATTGAGACCGAAGCAAGTCGATATACTAAGGACAGGACCGGATTGGACACTTGAAATAAGGCTATATTTTGGAGTTTCTCGAATACACCAGGTACAATCGATTCCTGGTATTGAGGACCAATCTACGACCTCTCAAAGACGATGAAACTCGTCGCTCCCCGACCGATTACAAGCGCCTTTCGATTCCATTCGTCTATATCGCAAACAAGCAGGAGCGCAGCATGGACGCCGCTATGTAGGCAGTGCAGAGGAAAAGAGCGGTCACCGGATTTACCGAGGAATTTTTCGAATAGACGATATTTCCAATCGACGTCGCTACAGAGACTGGATGTACCCCGTGGACGCAACCAGGACAACTCAAATGACTCGGCGCAAGGCTCAAGAAGACGAACAGCTTTGAAGATTGCAGCTGCCGGAGGCTCTATCGGTGTTGCGGTGGTGGGTTTTTGGGATGATATTAAACATGGATATGCGGCGGCAGAGAGGAGTGCCAGAGTCGCCACGGCGCTTGCAATCTGTATCAACGAGTATGTTCTTTGGGATTGATGGGGGATTTCTGTGGATTGTTCCGGCGCTGACTCTAGCATAAAAATAGCTACCGAACGACACTTAACCAGACGGACGGATCTCCGGAAGAACAAGAGGCCATGCTCAAGGCATGTCATAAGCGTTGCGCCGAACGTACTCTTGTAGTTCTCGAAAAGAATGGGTCCATATTTATCAAATTAGGCCAACATCTCAGCAGTATGGGCTATCTTTTGCCGTTGGAGTGGACAACGACATTCATCCCGTTACAAGATAAATGCCCCGTTTCTTCCTTCGAGTCTGTGCAGGACATGTTCTTTTCCGACACCGGCAAACACATCGATGAGGTTTTTAGCGAATTCAGCCCCGATCCCATTGGTGCTGCGTCACTTGCGCAAGTGCACGTTGCAACACTAAGAGAAAACGGACAGAAAGTTGCCGTCAAAATTCAACATCCTGCTTTGGCCGAATGGGTGCCACTTGATTTGGCGTTGACTCGATTCACGTTCTCGACGTTGAAGCGGTTTTTCCCTGAGTACGATCTAGAGTGGCTTTCTCGAGAGATGGACTTGTCGTTACCGATGGAACTGGATTTTAGGCACGAGGCTGAGAATGCCATGCGCACGAAAGAATATTTTAAGCAGCATTCAGATGCTCCGTTGGTCATTCCACAAGGTGCGTTCCATTTCTCTCTCTTTTTGTTCAATGAAAATTGGAATTTGACTCAACTCACATGCAAGTAGTAATGTCGGCCGAGAAACGTATTCTCGTTATGGAATTCATATCAGGGGCACGACCAGATGATTTGGAGTTTCTGGACAAGAACGGCATTGACCGCGACGAAGTCTCGGCTGCATTCGCGCACATTTTCAACGAAATGATATTCGGCGACAATGCTCCTCTCCACTGTGATCCTCATGGAGGTAATATCGCCATTCGCAAAAACGACACTCGCCGTCATCCAAATTTCGACATTGTTCTCTACGATCATGGTTTATATAGAGATATTCCTCAAGATCTGCGCCGCAATTATGCCAAGCTGTGGCTTTCGGTAATTGAAGGTAACGAAAAGAAGATGCGCAAGTATGCGTATGAAGTTGCTGGTGTGAACGACGAAATGTTTCCCATATTTGCTAGCGCTATCACTGGGAGAGACTTTACCGTGATCTCCGACAAGAAAATCGTCTCGTCGCGCGATAGTGAGCAAGAAAAAAGCAATGTGACGAATGCGCTCAGCCACGGACTTCTCCAGCAACTCGTCGATATGCTCGGGCGCGTTCCTCGGATCATTCTTCTGATTTTGAAAACAAACGATCTCAGTAAGTCACTTCATCATTACCTTTTTCTGATTAGGCCATCGTTATAATTTCAAATTTACTAACATTTGCGTCCTCTAGCCCGGAGTCTCGACGAAAACCTGCATACTCGTCAAGGACCAGTGCGCACATTTTTAATCCTTGCTCGGTACGCCACCCGCACAGTATTTGAGGAACAAATGGAATTTGTTTCCCAGAACGGTAGTCTTCTTCGGCCGAGCAATCTATTTCGCTTCCTCTCTGCATTTACGGCGTATTTGCGTGTTGAGTTGAAACTTCTTGCTTACGAGAAATGGCTCTCTATGAAGAGCACATTCGGTATAGTTGCTTGAGCCATGGTATGGTGGATTATTTTTTGTACATATATGTATATCTATAAGATAGACTTTCTTTTTTTTTCTCTTCACCTGTCTTTCTCAAGCGTTTCATAGTTGGCATTGAAGTCAACGACCTATAATGATTATATGAGTCTTGCAAGTCCTTCAATAATTGATACGTATAGACAATGAAAGACTGTTTCCAGAACAAATTGACCGTAATGCCAAGTCTCTTCTCATTCCCACTGCCTTGCCATTCTTATACAACTATCGCAACCTGTTCGGTCATCAGCATGTGATTGGGTTAAGTTCAATGAATACCGGGAGAAAAGCCACAACGACAGCCATCAAGACGAGACCCAAAGGAGGAGCGAATATTTGCTTACCGGAATAATTTGCACTTTCTCCAGATCCCATACATCGCTCTTGGTGTAAATATCACCACTTAGGATCTCACGGATCTCGGCTTCAGTTGCACCACGCAAGATCATCATACTCCCCTTGAAATCAGCAGGTTTGCCTTCGGTGGGATGTGCGCCGTTGAACATGGGGCCTATTTGTCGTTTTGCGTCCACACCGGTTAGTTGTCAGCGTTTCCAGTTTTTGTACTGGAGGAACAGATAGAGAACATTGACTTTGCTTTTCGAGATATGTGCAAAAGTGTATAGAGTAAAGGGGAGATGACGTACCGCCTGTAACAACCTGCTTGGCTTCAATGAGAGGTTTGAGATTGGCCAAATGTGTTCTGCATTGCGAGTCACTCTCGTCAGCATGCATTTATACGGGTGCAGCAGGTCTGTTTAGACGAATGGAAGATAAGAAAAAAACAAGAGCTGACTTACGGGCGAATCTCAAGTCTCTTTGCAAGCATTCCAGGCTTATCTGGGATGATGCATAGCCATTCTCTTTTCTCTGCGGGGATAGCACTCATGACTGATCGCGAAGTTGGTGGTGATTGCAGCCAAACTCGGGATTGTGTGAGACAGCGTCTAGGTATAGCGGTGCGAGACAAAAGGCCGGAAGGTCGCAAGATCCGTAATGAAGCCAGGTTGAATTATCGGATGAGAGAGAGGGGAATGACTCTCTCGTATTGTCGGGTGCTTTCGAAAAATCGTTGCGGGGATGGGGATGGGATGTTACAATGTTCGGGTAACTAACTCCAAGTCAAAATGTTACCGGGAATCGGTACCGGTAGTGGGCGGTCCTACCATCGTGCAACATTTACCATCTCGCCGCAATTTCTGGTTAAATACTAACTACAATCTTTTCGTTCGTGAAGAATTACAACTTAATGCTACGGAGGCTCAAAAAAATGTTCTTGTAAATGAATGTTCAAACACCAGTCGACGCAAGAAGCACCGCCAATCTATAGTATAAGTAGGGTCAATGATAATTGAACAAGTAGTACAATGCCATGGTCGTATCTCCCCGGGCGCCAATCAACAGAAGAAGAAAGAAAAAACAAGTTGACTATATTAAAGCCGCAGTGAAGAAAAGAAATCCTTTATATTACCATATCATTAATCCGCGCCGGGAGCTGCGCCGACGTATCACGCCTTCCAAGTACACCAGGTGTTATCAAGGGACTGTACGAGCGTGATTGAGAGGCCTAAGCTTAGAGATGACCATCATTTGACTTCGAACTGAACATTCAGGCATCGATCGAAAGTAATGCAACATCTTCAGTCTCTGGACCTCCCATCAAGAAGCGCAAGAAGGATATTGAAATTAAAAACCAGCTCAACGGCAAGCCCGATTAGTATGCTTTGCGTCCACCGAGATTTCCGGGCTTTTCATCGGTATCAATGTGCCATACAATGTAATTAGGCAGCCCGATAACTTGATAGCCGGCGCGTTTGGCCATTTTGGCAAACCCTTCAGTCTCGGCTTGGTTTTCAAAAGCATAAGCCGGGAAATTGATACCTATTGCTGTATCAGACAGGTGAAAGTGTGACTACCACTGAGAAACAAGAAGGGAAAAGCATACCAGACCGGTGAACATCAGCCTTCACCACAATGTTCACACCACCTATTCCGTCGAGTTCGACTTCTTCGTCCTTATTGGGGTTTCGCCAGTCGCCACGACTAATGAGGTAAGTACGACCTGTATCGTATTGCTTGTAGCCTTCGACCAGAATTTCATCTTTCGGAAGAGAGTTGGCCAACCGGCGCGCTTTATCGGAGTCGATCCACGAATTATAATCAACTGCACCACGTCAGCTCTGCATAATTCGCCGACTCAAACAGGGGAACATACATTTGCCTTCAATATCATTTCCATTCTTGTCATATCTGTGAAACCAAACATCTGTATTCTAATTAGCCATTTGTTGGTCGTTTTAAGGCCGGTCTCGTGTCACATACTCGGTACAAGAATATCCTTATCGTGTAGCATGAAGTCTTCCAGAATGCTACTTGGGCTATCGACGATATCAACGTCTCTCCAGTAGACCCAGGCGTGGTCTGGTTTCAAAGCAGAGTATAGAAGATAATTGCGCGCTCGTGCAATCGCTTTCCGGCGCGGAGCTTGAGCTTCAAACGAGTGCTTATCTTGGACGTCCATGTTGATGTCGGAGCCGAAATCTTTCTGGATGATGGTAACGTGGCGAAAAGCGACTTTTTCTTCAACCTCTCTTTGAATTCGCTCGAGTTCTGAGCTAAGCACTGCGAGGGTATCGTCCGTGGAATCGCCGACCAGGAAGGCTAGATCTATCAACTCGTGAGGATAGGTCAATGCACTGAGGAGATCAAAGTATTTCGGTAAATGAGCGGCGGCATCGCGCAGCGGCGTCAAGATCAATACTCGTTCTCCATTAGCAGCGGCCTTCGGGGTAGATTGGATTTCGTTTAGATCAACGAATGATATCGACGTCGAATTTACGTCGTAGGGTTCGTGATGATTGAAATTGACGGGGGTTTGCAGGTGGGCATTCCATTCATTCATCTCGTTGATGGTCATGTGCATTGGTGATTTCGAGGGACCGTAGCAGTAAAAGCTATTCGACTCAGAATATTAGCATAGGCAAAATAATGGCAATGGGGACGGTGGCGAACCTCTGCATCTCAGAGGCCGAATGCCTTATACCACGCCAGAATAGAACAATCAATGCTGTAAAGATAAACGAGACCAAAAATCGCGGTCGTGTCAAAAAGATTAAGACTGATCGCCAAGGGGGAAACCTCGAACGGGCTGATTTCCAATTGACGTCACCCTTGGAATAAATCATCGTGGGCGGTTTCTATTTGCTCTTGCGTGCGAATCGGGTGTCGTGATCAATATGCAAGACGAAAAAAGAAGCAAAATCGCGATGGTGAAAAAATTGCGCTGCGGAAGAAAAGAAAAAGGGTCGTGCCCCTTGAGGGCCAGCTCGTTTCCCTAGCACTTCGAATTGAGAATCTGCCGGTGGTCTATATGCCGTGTCTTTGGGAGATGGGCGCGGATTCAGGCGTTTCAATAGAATTTTGGATAAAGCGAGCGACGAAAAGAGGCAGTAAAGGCCTGAACAATCAGATTGTTGCGGATGAGATTCGCGGGACAGGGATGCGGTAGGCGGCGGACACAGAGCGGAACACACAACGACGAGCAACGGATGAGAAGCAATCAAAGGAATGGAATCTGTAGAGTCAACTAGCAGTAGTAGATCATTAGACTACCGCTCTGAGGCAGTCAGGTCCAGGTATTGTGAAGTGGTTGAAGCCGAAGCTGAGCAGAACAAAAGATGATGATATTGAGAAGGAGCAGTCTGGACTTTCCAAATATTCGTCAGTGTCGCAGGTCACGGGCCACCACTCGCCCAATCAGGTTTAGCGTTGTGATTCTCGACCGGCAGATTTTCTCTGTAGTATTTGCACTAACTTAATTAGGAGTAGATTCAGTCGAGTGTCTCTCCTAAAAGGAGATCTCGTTATTTTTATAAATTAACCATAAATATTCCGCAATGTTTCTTGAAACTGCTTCATGGCCTGCAGGACGACAGGCTCGTTCTCAATTCCATCTGCTCGTCTCCAAATGTTTGTTATGAGAACACTTCAAGACTGCGGCAAATTTGAAATGTCTGTTGGCGCCTGAGGCAACCGTTGATTCCGGGTTAGGGTTCGCCTCTCCGAGTGCCATCTGAGCCTGCTCGGAGAATCAATTGCAGACATGAGCAAAACTGCAATCGATCTTTCTACTTGCAGGCTCGCGAGTCGCCACCTAGGTCGACCAAAACTAGCTGGATGCCAAGAAAAATATGTCCTACTTATAGACTGCACCCGTCAGCCAATGCACGATCGAAAACGGGGATGTTTAATGTCTTACATGTGCTCCGATGGTCGTGGCGGGCAATTTGAAACATTGGCAAATACTGCAGAGTAATCGGCTCTTTCGCAGACTAACTATGGACAGCATTTGAGTCTTGACAACGACGCGCAAGCTCCACATGCTGATTTACCCTATTTACCCTAATTTAGGTGGCAATTTCTTTACATCACTGAAGTCACACTCAATCTGTCCTTTCTGGCAAGATTAATCCAATGCTGTCAAGATCTTGTGCTCTCTCAAGATGGAGCAGTCAGTCAGGAGTCGCCAATACTTTTCTACAACACCGCACACAATACTCATTCGGTTAGTACACCGATATATGCGGAGTGGGACCCGGGACGGAACGCCACGATCCTATGGTACGTCGAAGACGAGACTGTCAATTTCTCATTTTCTCGTATTGAACTAAAGATGTGTTTTACACCAGATGTTACGCTGCTACTTCAAGTATTGGAAGACCACCAGAACCCAGAGTATGCATTGCGTTGTGGATTATATGTAAGTAATTTAATATGTATATGACAATAGACATAGTACTAGTAGCATGTACATTGTATACAGTACCAGTACATACTACTGAATTACTGATACACAACAAAAGTACGCTCACGGACTAACGCACTACGCCGCACTAAAATTTGGACCCCCTCCATAGTAAACTGTTTTAAGAAGTCAATAACAAAGCCTGCATGCTGTTTCTCGCGAATAACAATGGAATTTACAACAACCCCGCCGCCGCCTCCTTTGTTACTTAGATAACGCCTAACTGCTCTCGGCTTCCTCGGTATCAACTATGTCCCTGACGAGCGGGGTTCATGGCGCAACAATGGCAATATAAGTATCAAAGACTTCTCCGGAGGCGTGATTTGTATTCCTGTTTTGCAAACTTTGTTTGACAATCTGGTCTTGTCTTATATAATAACTTACAAGAAAATAATTGGAGAGATTTATCAGCCATAACCGGCAGCATGGTTTCCGTCGAAAACTTCGACTATATCATCGTTGGCGGAGGTACTGCAGGGTTGACTATCGCCAGTCGGCTCAGTGAGGATGCAAAGACAACGGTCCTCGTCATCGAGGCAGGAGAGGACCACAGCAGCGATCCACTAGTGCTCACGCCGAATCTTATGGCGGCCATGTATGGACACGCTGATTATGACTGGAACTTCACCTCGACGCCGCAGGTAAGTAGATTTGAAATCAATGAAACTCCCGTTGGCACATGCCGGAAAAAGGAAAAAAAATCTAATGATATATTCGCGACACAGCCAGGACTGAATAACCGCAAAATCAACCAAGCTCGAGGCAAGCAATTGGGAGGATCGTCTGCGTTGAATTTCATGATGGTGCTGTACCCTTCACGCGCGAGTGTCGATACCTGGGAGAAAATGGGCAATGAAGGCTGGGGTTACGATTCACTTGCTCCGTACTACCGCAAATTCGCTACGGTTCACGCTCCGCCTCAAGCAGCAAAGGACGTCGTCGGACTGACCTACCACAACGAATCTCTGATTGGAGACGGTCCAATCCAGGTGTCCTTCAGCGAGGGATATACCAAGACCAACTCAGCGTGGATGGAAACATTTACCAAGTTCGGATTGACCAACGTGGCTGATGTACGCAGTGGAGACGTCTCAGGAGCGTTCCAGCAACCCGCAAGCATCGATCCAGTCTCCAAGACTCGCAGTTATGCCGCAACCGCTTATTATACCCCGGAAGTCAGAAGCAGACCAAACCTGACTGTCTTGACCGGGACGACAGTGAAGAAAGTTGTCTTTGATACGACGGGATCAGAACCTGTCGCGTCCGGAGTTCTAGTCGTCTCGAAGGACGGCGCGGAGAGAACTATCACCACTACTAAAGAGGTTATACTCTCTGCCGGAGCATTCATGTCACCACAGATCCTCGAATTGTCTGGAATCGGCTCTAAACCTTTGCTTGAGAGTCTTGGAATTCCGATTGTTGTTGAAAATCCGAACGTCGGCGAGCACCTACAGGATCATCTCATCAGTTGCCAGTCGTACGAGGTCAACCCGGATGTCGTGACGAGTGATGTATTGCGAGATCCAGCTGTCCTCAACGCCCTCATCGGGCAATATCAAGCCAGTGGCGAAGGTCCCATGGGTCAATCGAATTTCAGTGTTGCCTATGCACCGCTCACGGATAGTAATGGAGTGGTCTCGTCGGAGAACCTGACAACATTGTTCAGCAAATACAAGGACCAACTAGAGACACCCGACGGACAGGTGTTGAGGAACCTCTTCGAGAATGCCAAAGAACCCACTGCAGAATTCCTACTTTTCCCAGGTCAAGTAAACACGGTGGTAGCAGAACCTACAAGCATGGGCCAATATCTTGCCCCAGTACGGCCCCAAAACTTTATCACTGTCATGACACTTCTCAATCATCCTTTCTCGCGTGGTAGCGTGCACATCCGTAGTAGTGACGTCCGCGAACTGCCAGCCTGGGACCCTGGCTTCAACACTCATCCGCTAGACCTGGAGATGGCTGCTCGACATTGCGCCTTTGTCGAGCGGTTTGTCAATACAGCACCATTCTCCGAATTGATCAAACCAGGCGGCGCCACCATCCCTGAAGTGCGGGCTCACGATCTCGAAGCTGCGAAGGAGGTTGTCCGCCAGTCATCCGTGAGCGACTTTCATCCATGCGGAAGTTGTTCGATGCGACCAAAGGATCGGGGGGGTGTCGTAGACGACAAATTGAGAGTGTACGGGGTAAAGGGGCTTCGGGTCGTTGATGCCAGTATCTTCCCAATTGTCCCACTTGGCAACATCCAGACAACCGTGTATGCAGTAGCCGAAAAGGCAGCGGATATGATCCGGCAAGGTCTGTGAGTCTTGACTATCGACTCTAGACTCTGTCTCGGCTTTCGACGTTGAGGACAACTTTTTTCCAAAATCTTTCTGTTACGTACATATTATTTTTTAAGAAACTCAACAAAGCAGTCCAATTTTTACGACAGCCAAAAAAAGGCGACAATTTTTACCTGAATAAAGTTGACTTTCGGTTCTTTTTTCTGAACTCGAAGAGGATTGACATTTGACAATTGTAGAGCAACTTATGACAGGCTCTGACAGAACCATGAAACCTGGGAAAAGCCAATTCTATTCCCATCTTAAAGTTTTGGGTAGAGTTCTGGTACGAAAAACTGTCATGCGCATTCATTACCGAATTTGGAATTTATAAGGCATCAACTGAAGCCCAATTATCTCCAATTTTGTCCGGAGTTTTGCCGTCAACTGGAGTTCCCGATCCACTCGATCCCTAAATTAGGGCATCGGGCTGCGTGAGAGTTCAAACAACTAGTGCGAAATCAGAGGCCGAAACAACTCCAGATTTCGGAAGCAGCTAGCCGTAAGATTTACTAGTGCAGTACCAACAAACCTTACCGAACGGTATTGGACTGGATTGGATGTTCTATCGAACTCAGTCCTTTCGCTCGTGTCTCTCTCTTGCTGTTGGCAACCAACAGAACTCTGAATAGAACTCTGAACAGAAAGTGAGGCGTTTCATTCGCCTCTGTGACAGATGTTGTAATAAGACAATTGTTGGGGGGGCCATGTTTTGTTACGATCTTAGCTCTGGTATCAATCAGGATTCCTGTTGCGAACGAGCTCGTGGATCTCCATACTATGTAGCGTTAGTATGAAATGGATTCTTGAAATTAAACAGCAACAATGACATCTATCAAATCCCTGACAATTAAAATATCTGACTGGCAGATAGCAAGTGGCCTTAAAATTCCATGACATGTTATATATACATTACAATACGTATCCTGTAATTTTGGCCCTCGTATTTCACGGGATAAGTGGAGACCCGAAGGAGCGCCTAGATGCTCTAGCCATGCGGCTAGCCGGCTAGCGTGGCAAAACCCTCGTGCTAAGAAAAGTTTAATTAGTTGCTGGCCTGAATTGTCGGGAACGGCAGCGAATTTCCTCCCGATAAAACCCTTATTTCATCTTGCCCTGCTACTCGATGTGCATGACTCTACTCCGTAACAAGAAAACCCTTTTCGACGACTCCTGCGCCCCTGAGAATGGTTTTGAATATGAATTGGACGAACTGATATATACTCTTATAATATCACGCCATTCCAACTATTCGTGAATTCACCGTGATGTAATCGCATCACTGCATCACTGCACCATGGCATTACAGACGGTGACCTTTCCCGTCCACCCTCTGGTTAGGACTCATTTAATCATCAATTGTGTGCTCCTTCTGATCACACTTATTGTGGTCGCCCTTCGCATCGTGTCGCGCGTCGTTACTCGATCAGGGCTTGGTTGGGATGACTACTTGATTCTAATTGCTGTGCCGACGGCCATTGGCATGCTTGTTATTCAAGGCTTGTGTACGTGAATTATGACAACCAGAAAGAAGTCATTCGAGTTCGCGGAAACTCATATTTTAATAACTATCGAGAGATTGAATGCTGACTGTTTTGTTTTTTTTTTGTTTTTTTCTACGCAGACGCGCCAATGGGAGTCGGCTATCCGATTACCGAAACCCTTCCCAATATCACCATCATCCTGAAATTGATGGTGGCTTATGCTTTTATATACACCTTTACTATCGCCCTCATAAAGTCCAGCGTTCTCTGTTTTTATTTCCGCGTCTTTGTGATCGACCACGTTCGCACCGCGGCCAAAGCAGTCCTGGTCCTCGTTGTTACCTGGAGCACAGCCAACATTCTTCTACTGTTTCTGATGTGCCGACCCTTCAAAGCCAATTACGATATTACGGTCCCCGGGAAATGTTTGGACCAGCCAAAACTTTTCATGGCCATTGGGGCTTTCAACATTATCAGCGATGTCCTGATTTGTTTATTACCGATTCCGACTATTTGGGCGTTGAAGACGAAACGTAAGATGAAAATTGGCATTTCGGCTCTTTTCATGATTACTCTTTTGTAAGTGTGAAACACATCTTCTGCCCTTGTTTTTTTACTATACTAATCAGAATTCAAGAGTCTCTGCCGTCGCAGTAGGCCGTATAATTTCCTTGAAGCACCTTGTTCTGGCCGATATAACGGGGACCATGACCTGGGTGGATTTTCTCTCGTCGACCGAAATCTCTCTCGGTATTCTTTGCGTGTCTCTACCCATGTTAGGTCCTCTGTGGAAGCGTCACCGAAACCAGCGGGGCGCCAGCATCCTTCACGAGTCGCCAGCAGAATCCAGCGAGTCTAGGGGCAAAGGATCGAAATTTTCTGGTCGAAGTAAACATCCCGGAGCCAATACTATCGCTCTTCAATCCATTGACGCTTTCGACGAGACGGACGAGACAAAGTATTTTCGAGGAAACCGGGACACGGCCAGTCGGGATGGGAGTGAGGCATCTCTCAATCCTGCTTTGAGATTGCATTCCCAGCCGGACGTTTAGATACGAGGGGGGAAAGCATATTACATCTGGTTTGCATCAATATGAACACACACACGGTTTCTTCAAGATAGGGACTTGGATTGTTGAGAAAAATCCGATCAACCCCCCCCGTCAAGTTTGTCGGTTCTCTCTTCAAGACCACTATCCGAAGCCTCTGATACGCGATGACTCTTATGCTATATGGTTATATGACTATCGATTCAGACAAAAGGAATCCCGCATACGACCAGGGCCATCGCCACCCCAAAGCTCCCGGAAAACCTCGACCAGCCGCGATCAGGTTCAATAGAGCTTATCTTCATGAGCGGAAAGAAGTTCGAGAACTCTTCCCTCATAGCGGATTTCTCTAGTCGATAGATATCCTTCTCAACAGAGTTGAAATGCTCCTTGTTCATATTGCGGGTTATTGCTATCGGGTTGAGTCCTGCTATAGTGCGCCTAATACGAATGCCGACATCCGGAGCGTTCCTGACTATACAATACAAATGAGGTCGGTGCATCATACAATCATTCGTCATAGCTACGAGAAGATCCGATATATTCTTGGCAGGGACGCAAAGGGACTGAACAGTCAATGTGACGTATAACGTGAACACATGCAAGTCATGGATGGGATGTCTTGAGCTAGGTTCACAAGGTATACACTACAGATCGAAATGAGATCGAATAGCATCGCCACTTTCTCTTTCGTCTAGTTTGGGAGACATGACTTGATGTATATACCCTTGGACTGCGTTACGAAGCCAAAGTCTATCAGACACTTTTGTATGGGCGTGGCTAGGCCATCTTGATATTTGAATGCGGAAATAATTCACGGACTTTCTTTAACTCACAGATCGGGGCGGGGGCCAAACTTGACTAATGCAGGAACTTGCATCGTCAGAGCGCCCAAGGTTCGCGTACCAGGACAAACATCTACCAAAGAAGCCTAAACTAGCGAATTCTCGATCTCGCAATGATGAGGGAAATTACGACCCTTTTGAGGCTTTGAGAAGGATACTCGTCGTATGCACTAACCATTCCAACCACTACTAGTTACTTGGGAAAGTCTCTGGGTCCCACGACGGGATCTGAAACCGAATATCGAGGAAATATTTGGGGACAACGCAAGGGGGTGACTACAACTATTTGTCATTTGTCCCTGGCGGATCATTATACTTCGAGCACATAACATGCATTGAAAGGGGTCTTTGTCTGTCTGTCTCTCCCCTGACGATCGTACTCGGCAAATTCGCCTCCATTCGCCCCCATCCGCAATTGTAAAGAGAGTTTCTGCTCTATCAAGTTCCGTGATATTTCAAAATCTCTTATCTTGTTGCCTACGATATACAAGTGGAAACTTGACTATGCGAGATATTCCGTTTCAAAACTAATGAATTCATCACTGCGTAAACTTGAAAATTGTAAATGCATATCTGAGTACTTGCGTACAACATGCAAAAGAAATATTATTTGATAGGCCCGGAGTAATATTCGAATAGAAAAGAAAGAACCTAAGCCCGAAATGATATAAACGAAAGAAAAAAAGAGAGAGAGAAAATAGACAGAATTGTGATCCATACTTACAAAGAAAACAACAATGAGAAATACTTATGTGCAAGGAAGGAAATAGGTCGAAAAAAACATGAGCCAAAGAGAGGGAGAAAGAGAGAGAAAGAGAAAAAAAATATTGTGCAACGAAGACATCATGGATGCCACTGACAAAAGGCAATCAACAGAATAATCGTACAGATTTAATATTTTACATATGCTCTTATTCTCCTTCGTTTGTCGAAGTAGTCGAAGTAGGAAAGCATAATAGTATCGTCACTGTCATAAAAAGGTCATGAAACGTTTGCATCGTCTCATGGCGTCTGATTCAGAGATTCGCGTCGAGATGAGGGTAGAGAAGGCTGAGAGAATGAAGATGATGGCGTAAGACATAAGGGAGACGAGGGTCGTGTATTCATTGGGGAGATTATCGTGCGTGGCGTGGTAACGTTGAGATGAGAAGAAGAAAAAGACGAAGAGAAAGAAGTGCCAGCATCAGACGAGAAACTGGTACTCATTCCAGCAATCTCCTGACATAGAACTTGCAACCCTGGCAAGGTTGTTGTCGTCTTCTCGGGACTACGAGTCGATGCCGGCGCAGAGACTCGTTCTGGCGACGCTTCGTGAGGAATGGCGGTTAAAGGCGTAGGTGTGTGAGGATCTTCTGGTTTCGGAGAACGGAAAACTTGTTCGTAAGATTTCATTTTGAATTCCAAAGCCCGATGTCTTTCCAACAGGTCGTCGTATTCCTGCTTCAAGGTCCGCATCTGGCACTGCATTGTCTGATTCTGAGTCTGTAAATTCGCAATCAGCTGCTGTAGCTGCATGCTGCGCAGCTGTCCCTGCAGATTTTCAGACAATTGAGGGGGGATATGTTTCTCCTGACTCATCAAGAACACAACTATTGCAAGAAGGAAATCAATCAAATAGATAGCGCCCTGGACAATATGCTCCTTGGACTGAGGTAGACTTTTCCCGGGATTCCAACCGGCACGCTCGAGGAAGAAATCATGTAGTCTGTTATCCAATTCGCGATGAAGCTGGCTGAGATTTTTCCTTCGATTGCCCTCGGCAATACGATGCTTCTCACGCTGGTCGTCCTGGTCACTTGCAGACGACGAATCGTTCTTCCGTTTTCGGCCGCACAACTGTTGCAAGGGCGGTTTTCGGTTAATGTTGCGTGGTTGCACAAGAGCCATAATGTCGGAATACGAGAGCTCGTTGGGCCAGCCGAATGCTTTTTGAGTGGAAAACGGTTCTTTAACCGACAGGTCAACAGAGCTCACTGGTGAAGGAGGTACTATCAGATTTTGCTGGTGTTGTTGCTGCTGCTGTTCGGTTCCGAGCCATCTTGAGGACTTGATACTGGCCGGAAACGTTTCCTGGGAAGCTGGGGGACTTTGGAGGGTGGAAATGGGAGTGAAAGGGTTACTGAAAGGACCAGGGGGGAGAGGCTCAATGCGTGGTAGAGGTGGCAGGCGACGCATTGGAGAGTCTCGATCCTCTTGACGATCAGTCTCGCAGCGAAAGGTGAAAGAATTCAGTGTGCTGGAATCAATCGAAGTCAGCACTTCTGCAGGGTCAGAGAGTAACATAGTCTGGAGAACTTACGGCAGTGAACAGCGCCGCCACACCTCGTTTCCCCAGGCGTCTTCAGACATTGTCGTAGTGCACCGATCCAGCCGCACAGAATAGAGGCAAGGATATGAGCAGTCCGGAAGAAAGGGAGAAGAAAGGGAGGACACGAAATCAATATAGAATGCCGTCCGATTCAAAGCTTTTGTGTACGAAAAGAATAAGACCTTATCTGTAGATGCAATGATGCATGGAATAAACGAGACCTCCGAAAGAAAAGACTTGGCAAAATCAATTGACGATGGATAGAAGTAATAATTTCCATGCAGGATGCAATGGAGAAAGGAAAATCTACGACGAAATCAAGGCAGAGCATCAGCACAGGTTATATATCTGGCCCGAAGCAGCAAAAAGGATGGACCACCTGGGAAGGTTCAAGACACATGCCCCTTGCCCCTCGCTTGGACCTCGGTTTTGTCTCTTTTTTTTTTCATAAGAGTAGAAGCTTCGTGCCGCTCAAATTGGATAATGCATGTATAAAACGGGAAGCCGTGCTTTTGCAGTAGAGGTTGGAGATTCGAATATAGAGTGGGAGCTTGGATATGTTACAAAACCCTACTGACGAGTGCATCCACAGCGGCTGGCGGAGGATGCAGCCCATGGCCGAGGAGAGCAGAGGGGTTGTTTAGGGGCGGGAATGGATATGCAGTAGTGCGTCTACGTAAATAGACTCTTGACAAAGGAAAAGAAAAAAAAAATTGATAGATGGAGACGAGGTACCACGAGAAAATCACCAGAAAAGTAAACTAACTTAGTATCGTGCCCGGGGAACATGGAAGGCAAAGCCTGTTGGCCACTATCGAAGCCTAGTTGGTACGATCATGTAAATCCTGAGATCCACGTAGCATAATAAATACAGCAGTGGCTTCTACAAGGTTGTTATGAGTGCTCGGGACCATGAATCCATTCAGCGGTTGAGCCGGCGTTATGAGTTTTTGTCTTGCTACGTTTCTGATTCGTGCCCGGCTACGCTGGAGCGACGCATATAAAATTGGACTCCCCTTGCATCTGGCAAAGTATCGGAAACCAATGATGGACTCGGATCAGGTTCCTGATGGCAATAATAGGCTGATTAGTCATGACTATTTGGGTGTTTGATAAAACTATTAGACGAGCAACCATTGAGCGTTGTTACTTGCGTGCTCTTTGCTTCCTGTACAAACCCTCGTCTCCTTCACGCGGATACGATAGCATCGGCCTTCCCTATCTGACAGCCACTAACGCGGCGATATAGTTATGACATGACGATACTTGGTCCAAGTTACTGTTAAAGCCGAGATCCAGATCTTGCGTTTCTTTTGCCAAGTGAGCTAGGGTAAAGCGCCCCCTCTAAAAGAAGATGTGGCCAAAGCGTTTGACTGAAAAGTTGGAGTTTTTTATTCCAGTTCAGAGTTTCTGACCATCTTGTATCAGTCTAGATTTGTTGGAGACTCACGAGGGAGAACCAGATGGAACTAATCCATGCAAGCCATAGTGTAATGATCTTGATGCGAGCAAGTCACGTCCTGATATCAACCTCCGAACGTATAACATGATAATGTAATAACATAATAATATAATGAAATACGGAGGTTCCGCAGTTCTGCAGTAGATGTGAAATGTGGATACGACCACCACAGTAGTCAAGACGGACCTTGCAGCAGCTATCGTCGTACGTGTTCGCGGATTTTTACTTCCGTTAGATCGTAAATAGGACACACAAGGTCCAATCTGTAGTCTAGAGGAAGAAAACCGAGAAAGGATACGTAGCGATGCAAGCAAAAGAGGGACCAAGAGACGCAAGTGCCACCCCCGACCCACCTCGAACAGAGAGATCATATACGCGGATCTGGATCCTTCACGTAGGTACCCTTTATCTTTTTCGCATTTTCTACCCCTCAATCTGCGAGGGGGTTCTAGGTCTATATGCCGGAAGCCGTATACGGCCACATGTAGTCCACACTGTTTAGAGTGGCTAAGAGTGGCTAGGTACATGGTGTGTTGTTGCCGAGGAGGGGGGGAGGAAAGACCTAAAACCGACTATCATCACGCCGATAGAATCATTAGTCAAGACCTAAGACTCGAGCCCCAGAAACCTGAGACAAGCCGCCACCGGGTGGCAATGATGAGACTTGATGAGAAGCAAGGCTACAACGAATAGTGCCAGGTGGGAAGTCCCCAGTTCAGCTTGGCCGCGAACTTCTCCGGCCCGTCCATCACTGCTACCAAACATAGAGTTGATCCAGGACAAGGGATCAGGAAATAGTAAAAACTTAGTCTTTCCGCATCGTGACAGTCTAAGGGCCCAGATCGAAGGCGTGGGGGGACTGTATGTAGTTCAAAGTACGTACTCGGCGCATGTTACGTAGTATCGAGAACTGTGATCAGCGTCAAGGCCAGAATGTCTCCGCACTTTGACTCATGCCGCTTCGGAATGTTCCAAGCCGATTCCTGGTATTGAATCGTGGCGATCCAAGTGTGATGGCGGGGGATGTGGGATGAAGGAGACGGTTCAGTGCAAGGGTATACCAGACAGCCGGGATGGTGGAAGGTCGGATCGGTTCATCTGATCGCGACTGATGCATCTCGATTGGATCTTAGTTCAGGTTGTGAGAGAGATCAGAGACAGCTGAGGGATCCAGTAATCAGGATACTACTTCCAGCCAATCTGACCAGCATCAAAGCAAGAAATGTAAACAGACCAGAGGAGATGATATTAGACTATTTTGGCTCGAGGGCGACATCAGACTTGGCGATTGGCGAATCAGCGCTTGGTCAGGGTATTTCGAGAGGAGCCTAAAATAGTAGAGACCCAAGAGTCGAGACGAGACTCGAGGTTATACGTCCGTCAGGATTCTAGGGCTGTGGTTGCGTGGGAGCTATCATCTTTTTTCTTGTTGCCGAGAAGTTTCTAGGGTAAGATTATTGTCTGAGCGCGGGCTGGCCTTTCCTCCTTAATTCTAGGGCAACTAATAAGGGCTGGGGCTAGACCAGTTCTCTGACATTAGTCGATTCGGTACTCAACTACTCCGTAGACAGTCTATAAACAAACCCTTACTGGAACAGAGTAGTCGACTTTATGTCAAATATAATTTACGATTCAGCTCATATTATCAGATCAAGATCTTGTTTTCTGCACGCCGTCCTCGTTCCAACGTGATCTATACCGATGTATCAACAACCATCTAGTGCATCGGACACTTTAGACTCAAAACCCTAACACAAATACTTGTCAAGCATGTCAAAACGCACACATAGTCATATACATGTGTACTTAATCGTATGTATGTAGATGTAGACTATAAATACCAGGGCTAACATGCCAGAAGCCAAAGCCACAGCACAGACCCGCGTCCCGGGAATGCGGATACGCCACCCGGTTCGACCTAAAATCCCACACTACCCCACCAGGAAACAAAGAAAGCAAAGAAATAAATAAATGAGCAAAACACTCCGACCAGTTGATCGGATCTGATCGTTTGACGAGAACTTTCCGTTTTTCAAAGATCGGCGGCACAGTCACGATTGAGCGAGGCGCCAATGCGCGTGTGCGTCTGCGGGTGCAGGTGTGCGTGGATGGCTGGTTATATTATTGTTGACGGTGCTATAGTATGTATGGAGTCAAACCTTGGAAGTACCGAGGTGACTTACTGGTAGTCAAATGGTCTCCAGTATATTGTTTAAAAGGTCCTATAAAAAAGTCCTATAAAAAGTCCTATACTTAAGCTTATCGATTGATACGACGAGAACCTTGGAAATATGCGAATTGGAAAGAAGCGAGATATCGGTCACGTTCGGTCATATCTCGGGGCTCCCTTACTGCGAAGTAGAATGAAGAAATCCCCAGTACCGGACAAAAAGAACTCTACATAGTAGATAGTAGATGAGTAGATGACCAGCAGATGCGAGTAATCCGTCGATCTCACAGCCACGCAGTCATAGTTATAGTCAGTGTAATATCCTTACTCTTATTCGACCCTTGTATACTCGACCTAGCCATTCACAATTACCAGTGGACGAGCGCATATTCCAAAAAAAGAAGTCCAGTAAAGCAAAGGATTCTTTCTTCGAGGAGCAAAGCCATGCGGCCATCTGCCTGCCTGCATCGTGGATGCGTCAACGTACTTCCGTTTACTCGAACCGGTGGACGGATTACCTAAATAGGCAGGAAGGTATTAGTTACTCCGTAGTTAGATAGTAGATAGTAGATAGTAGATAAAAAAATCATAAGTACTAAATACTCAAATATGGGAAATCTCCATGTGATCATTTTCAAGGAAAAGATCTATATGCCAAGATCCATAAGAATGGGATGTCCACTTTCGAAGGGTTTGTGTTGTTGTTCACGAACTAGAACGGGACCGACGATTTCCTCTTTGAGACGACGGCATGAAACTAGATCCCATTTTACAGCACCATACAGCACCATGATGGGCAAAAAAAAAGGAAGAGAAAACCGAAAAAAAATCATGGCTACTAGTTCGAGAATCCCATACGATACAGACGAATTTCCTGGAACCGGGATCAGCCTTTATGCAGGGTGCTGCAGAATACTAAATTTAAGCGATGCGATGAGTTAACTCAATCTTGCTGCGTACAGGAAAGGATATACCGTTCATACCGTTCACCATCCCCTCACGATGCTCTAGATATTTATTCGTCACTACCTACTCGCGGGAGTATTCATCCATCGATAAACCTTGTGCAGTTCGAGAATCAGCTAGGACTAGTAGACTGGATACTGCTAATGCTAATGCTGATGCTAAAAGGTGTTACTCAAGATTGAGATGCTTTAGATCAAATAACGTGTGCAGAAATATAGATCCATGGATGCATTAGTAGGTACAATCCTGCTGCAGGTTCCAGTTCCAAGGTAGGTCTGCTTCTTGTCTCTCACTCCTACCGAGGTATTCTTCTCGCTTCTCGCGATGATATGGCTACGATCATGCTGGTACATTCATGACATTATACTGCCGTATCTGTGTTCTAGTCTCTCTCCTGTTTGATGATCGACTGGGAGAAATATACTTGTACAAACTCGAGTGGAGAGAATGATATGTCAATTCCTTCGTATTCGTATTCCATCGGCATCCACCGGTGGCTGAATTATGCTACTGCACCTACTGCACAAGTCGTGGCAAATGCTGAGTGAATGATAAGAATTCGGATGCTCACTTCATTTTCCGGAAAGATGGATACAGTTCATTGATAGTATGTTTACATAGCTGGCAAAATGGGAGAGAATTTTAGACTATACTGTTGACCTTAACTACAGAGCCGCGTGTATGCTGCAAAGACGCTATTTAATGTAACCAGGCTGGAATTGACTAACCCGAGGATAAATGCTGAAAGGAAAACCTTAAGGGCAAGCAACGTCTATGAAAAGCCCACCAGGCTATCGAAAGGAAATAGAGAAAGGATCGATTATTATCATAAGTGTCGCACGGGTAAAGGATAATTTTGCGCGAGATGGGAGTGAGAACCAACGTCCGAAAAGCAGCAGCACAATACACAAGATAACATACAAAGTAAACACAGCAAAAGAGTCGCCGACAACTGACCGGCATTTACAAACACACGTCCCAAAAACTTAGCCCGTCTGAAAGAGAAACATTATGCACAACCAACACGTCGACTTTCTTTACATCAAGAGGGAAAGGACAGCTCCGATGATAGCAGTCAAGCCCATGGTAGGTGCGACAACGTTGTTAACGGCAGCAGCGTGGGAAGTAGACGAAGCAGCAGAGCCGCTGGCAGAGGAAGATGAACTGCCAGAGCCTCCGTCCATGGTGGTGGGGTGAGAGGTCTGAGTGCAGTTGTAGGTTCCCTGGATGACGCTGTTGGAACGGAGGTTGTCGAAGGCACTGCAAGAGAAGTTGCCGGTGCTCTCGGCGTTGAATCCTCCCTTGACTTCGCTCAGAGCGGGTAAGCTCACGCTGGATTGTGTTAGTTACTGAAACTGTACTAGACATTCAAAAAAAGAATCCAAACTTACTTGGTGTAGTCTCCGGTCAAATCGATAGCACCCTGGACCTTAGAAAGCTTGGGCAAGGAGATGGTGTCGAGCTTGCCGTTGTTGGAAATGGCGAGACCTCCAGTAAGAGTAGTAAGAGCAGGCAGGTTAATGCTTTGCAATTGGCCGTTGGCGTCAAAGTCCAAATCCGCGCAGGAGGTCAAGTTGGGGGCGCTGAAGTTGGAGATGTAGTTGCCGAAGAAGCCAAGTCCACCGGTCAAGTTGGCCAAGGACGGAACGGAGATGGAGCTGGTGTTACGGAAAGTCATGTTCTGGCCAGAAACCAAGTTGGGGAACTGAATGTTCAGCTTGTTATTGTTGGCAGAGATGGTCAGGGTTCCAGTGACGTTCTTGATATCGTTGACATTGACATCGACGAGGAAGTTGTTGGCAGTCAAGTCGAAGTCACCAACGGTGTTCAACTCAATACCAGCCAAGGTGGTCAGACCGGTGTTCGTGATGCTGACGCTGTCGGCCTTGTTGACCTTGGCGGTGAATTGCAAGGTCTGCAAGTTGGGGAGGGCGTTGAAATCGATGGATCCAACCGAGGTCAGCTCGGGGAAGTTGAGCGCGGTCAGGAGAATAACACCAGTCAGACTGAATTGCTTGCCGATGGAGTTCAGGTCGGGAGCACCAATGGAGGTCACGTTCTGGGCTCCGTTGGCAATCAAGCTACCGGCAATCTGTTGGATACCGTTGAACGTGATGCCACCGGAGGTCTGGGGCTGAATGACAACATCGCCCTGGACGGTCTGGCATCCTTGGAGAGCATCGGCATCGGCCTGGGTTGTGATGTTGGTGGCTGAGCCAGATTTACCGCAGTTGCCTGTTCAGTTACATAATTTGTTAGCCAAGCGGATCCGGATCATCGTCACGATCAGGATTACTAACTGGAGTCGGCAAACGCAGCACCGACGACCATCAGGGTCGGGACAATGTACTTGGTGAAGGCCATTGCGTGTTGTGATTTGATTGAGAAGGATGCGGATTGAATCTACTGCAGAAATCAATCAGCTTCTTTGGTCCAGTTCAAAAGAGTGCAAGGCTTTGGGCAGGTGTTTGTTTGTTTGCATTCCAAGGGATATCGACACAACCGTGGGCTTTTCGCAGTCTGCAGTCACCATGGACGTGACACAATCCAGCTCCACGCATCGAATTCCACAGCATGCTGTCCTCCATCTGCGTTGGAAGTGGATTGGGTAGTCGTGCATCTGACCGCTGGAGCCGACCGGCGGTCGTACAACGGGAAACACGAACACACGAGTATTAAACTTACCAAATATGCAGACAATTGGTATAAAGAAATTAAAATTGCGCGTGTAGTCGACTAGAAGATAGAACGACGAGTCAGTTGGGACTCTGGATTGAGCGAGCAGAACGAGGCACAAAAGTCAATCAAGGGATTGAAGTTGTTGAAACCAAGAGGGATGGACGATGAGAAAGGGGGGCGAGAGAGCAGAGAAAAAAGAGAATCCCGAGACGCAAAAGACCAGAAGGTGAAACCACGTACCGTAAGAGAAATGTACACGATGACAGCAACCGCGACGATGTTAATTGAGATGAACGAGTGAAGAAGAAAAAGAGAAGAAGAAGATGGAGAAGATGAAGTTGAAGGGGAAAAAAAAAAGAGGCTTCAAACGAGAGGGAAGCAAAGCTTGGAACAGAAAGAAGGCGTTTTTTGTTACCGGGGGGAAAGGAAGGAAGGAGGAAGAAGAGAAAATGGAAGGAAAGGGAAAAGGTTGGCCGGGTGAAAAGTAAAGACACGGAAGGAGCAGTTTTGGGTTGGTCTGGCACGCTTTCGACCTGGGAAGGAGCGACAGAGAAGCTAAGACTACAGAAGCAAGAAAACCTGATGAGAGAAAAGGAGGAAGGAGCCACTGAAAAAATGATAAGCAAGCCGCTATTGGGCCAGACCCAGGGAAGGAGCGGGTCTTCAATTTTAAAAAGGGCAGGAGCGCAGGAGGAATGGACGGACGAGTGAGACCAATATGGGACACAGCCAATCACAGCAGTAGAATGTCAACACTATACTCGATATGGATTGGACCGTGTGGAGCTCTTCAGGGGAGGTAAACAAGGAAATGCGACGCCATTCACTTTACTTGGTAATTTATTGTATTCGGTGTATCGCCCATACAATACATCTTCAGTCAAGCCTGCAAAGTCGGGCTCTCCAGGCCCAAGACAGTATTGCCTTGTATTGTAAGGACCAGTAAGTTGCTTCAGGGTCCTCCGTCCCATCATTCAGTGGCTTCAAAAGACTTTGAGTATGACAGTGTATAAGGAGCTCTAACGTATGTTAGATAGCAGAAAGCTGTTTGCGTAGACACTGGATTGGATGGTCATCGAACTGGTCAATAATCAGAACTGCCACGCCACACTCGCTGACAACTCTACCGTGCAGTTGTCATGCCGGACGCGTAATCAGCATAGAGTAACATGAGCAATCGTTACGCTTCCTCGATCTACAAAGTACTATCGTAGTAGTGAGATTTAGTAGTAACAAGCTGACGCACTTTAATAATACAGGTAACATAAGTAACTAGCCAACACTGCAATACAATAATACGCCCATATTCTCCCATTTCTTACGATAAGAAAACGATCCATTACATGGATGAGATACCTGATTGGCTGGATTTCATACCGTAGATCCACCCTGGCTGTCTAGCAACGGCCCGCCCACTGGACCCAGAATATTTAATAATATGTGGAATATCAAATTTGAAGTCGCGACTCGACCGGAGTACTTCAAGCCTGCATCATATGCTTGAAGACTACTGTGGCTGAGCAAGGTCGTGATTATTATGACGATGGTGAGGTGACTGATATATGCAATCATGCATGTGCTGTCAATGCCTCGCCGCTGATTTCGCTGACTTAATCAGTCACCATGGAGATCACAGCAATGGGGAATAATTGGGACAACCACCTGTGTAGAGCGTGCTCACTGTTCAGGGGTTTGTAGGCAATTATATGAGACATTGACTTAACTATTCCGGCAATCAGGGTGTGTGTCATCAGAGACGGACTCCATAAGCCGCGCTTGACCCACGGTCGAGCGTACCTTGGAGTCTTGGAAGCTGGAAGCTTGATTAGATTAGTATGTCACGCTCGTTACTCCTACTACTCACTACAAATGGGGATATCAAATTATCAATAGCTGCGTCTCGTCCTGGGGTTTCCGTCTGAGCGTCTTGGTACGGAGATCACCAAAAATACATAGTACGCTCCGAATTGGAACATCTCCCTACAAAGTAGACGCAGTCGTATTTAGGTGCGGGCTACTTCGTACTTATGATGGAGGAAAGAAAGAGTCTCCCGGTCGCGAGTGATCAAGAAGTGAATATCTCGACTTGCGGAGTACAAAAGAAAGTACTGTACAGGGAGTTCTTAGGGTAAATTAGGGTTAGGTCAATGGTCTAAAAAGGCTAGATTGATCCTTCAGAGCACGGGACCACGCGTCCCTTGGCGTGCGGCCAACGCGATGGCTTCGGCTGAATAATTGAACAGATCCATGGATGGATGGTATGGGATTCCAATTCAAGCCATATTGATGTCCCGATATTGATATCTCAATATCTTGAAACTTATATGAACTAAGGTAGACTTGCTTGCACAATCAACCACACTGGCTGTGTCTCAACTGTCGACAGTCAACTTCACAATTCTCAGACCGACGCTCAAGACGTTCAGACATCGTATATATATGGCACCCAGACGCTCCGCCCGAATCAGCAGTATCGGGCAGCGAGTTGCGACGCCTCCAGCCATAAGCGGAGGCATAAAACCAGGAACCCAATCAAATAATAAACGAAAATCCAAACTCAGCAACGATGAGTCCAAAAGCCAGACAAAAAAGAAGAAAACGGGCGTAAAGCCAGATCTTGCTTCTCCGCCGCAGACACCACCCAGGAGACCAAATCAAGACGTCACGTCAATTCGAGAGAATGCCAATCTCAGACTAAGTCCGCCATTACTACAGCCACCACGACTTGACCGTCCAGTTGAACCTCACCGAACCAACGCGACGCTAGTGACCCCTCGAGGAAGCCCGATAGTTGCCTATCCATCAACCGAAGAGGTGTCACCCAGCAAAACAGGGTTACCGCGCCCAATAGCCACGACGGGTAACTTACTCGAAAAGGGTATTGCGCATCTAGTCAGCGTTGATGCGCGACTCAAACCTGTCGTCGAGAGACATCGTTGCCGTCTATTTTCGCCGGAAGGGTTGGCGGAGCAGGTTAATCCGTTTGATAGTCTAGTGAGTAGTATTATGGGCCAGCAGGTTTCTGGAGCCGCGGCTCGATCTATCAAGAACAAATTTTTGGATTTGTTTGGTCTCGACGAGGGAACACAAGTTGGAAATGGTGCAGATGCAGATGTCGATGCCGATGCAGACGCAAAGGAAAAGAAAAATAGACGCTTCCCAACTCCAGCTCAAGTAGTAGAGAAAGATATCCCCACTCTCAGAACGGCGGGCCTCTCTCAACGCAAAGCAGAGTACATTCACGGCCTCGCCGAAAAGTTTGTCAGCGGCGAATTGTCGACTGAGAAGCTGCTGCGCGCGTCTGACGAGGAAGTGATGGAAATGCTCATTGCGGTGCGCGGGTTGGGTCGGTGGTCGGTGGAAATGTTTTCGTGTTTTGCATTGAAGAGGACGGATGTATTTTCCACGGGAGACCTGGGTGTGCAGTATGTTTTCTATCGATTTCCCCTGATACCCTTTTCTCCTGATACTAAGTATGAATGGCTGGTGCCGGTGCTGACGGTGGCTTTATAGAAGAGGATGTGCTGCTTTCATTGGTAAGGATGTCAATAAATTAAAAGCCAAAGGTGGAGGAAAATTCAAGTACATGTCCGAAATTGATATGCTCGAGCTGGCCGAGCCTTTTCGTCCGTATAGGTGGGTAGTTTTGATTCCTTGAATGACATTGCTTGCCGACAAGGACTGATAATTCTTCTAGGAGTCTGTTCATGTGGTATATGTGGAGAGTTGAAGAGGTAGACGTTACGGTAATGAATGGCTGACGAGACAATACAGAGTCTCGAAGATATAGCATGACTACATTGCCATTTATGATGATACTTTTTACATGTATATAATCAATGAACATAGGAAATGATAGATGAATTCTTTGTACAGCTATTGAGTACACAGGTCGTCTTCTACGACTTCAAAGCAGGAAAACGAGCAGACACAACTTCCAACATTTCAAATACTCCCCTCGCCTCGTCTCACCTCCGCTAACCTTGCTTACGCATCATTCAACGCTGCGTGTAAAATCTAATACAACATAGTGAGGGTGGCGATGCTGTCTATATCAATTTTGCTATTTCGCCTGGTCGTCCTGACTTTACTTTCGCTTGATGACCAGATTGTCCAGATCCTCGCGTTCTTGAGCTTCTTTCTGGAGTTCACGAATGATAGGACTGAGATATTCGACGTCCTGGAAGGATTGAAAATGTTAGCGCGGGTGTGCTTGATCGAGAAGTCGCGTGCCTGGTTCTGACGAGGGGCATCAAACTCGATGCAGGCATCACTTGTTGAATCTGTGTGGGAACAGAATTTGCGATCAGCTTACCTCCTCCGGCTTAGTTTGTTCTGCAGGAGGGAGCAGAGTGTGAGAAATTGAGCACTGATCATGACGAAAGGGTTAGCGGGTGAACGTTCAAATCAAATTGATATACGGATTTCCGAGAAGGAAGACGAACCTGGAAAGCGCGGCGCAGACGGAAGACTCGGTCGTAGGCGACTTTGGGAGGAAGTCGCTTAATTGCTTGCTGCACAAGTTCACTTTCTTCGGGGACCAGATCGTCGGCTCTAAATATGAAGTCGTTAGTTGAAATTTATTCCCGTCGATTTAAGCTGCGTGGCTTTTGATCCGGAAAACCGATGACCGATGCGATGGCGAAAAGTCTTCGTTTCGGTACATTCCACACAGACTCTTCCAGCGTCATCATCGAGACAAGTATCCCATTGCAGCAGAGATCGATATCACGACCCAAAATTCAACGGCAGGAGGTGGTCTCATACCTCAATCCCAGACGGCGATATCCAGCTGCGTTGGTGTACCATTCGGCAATGGGCTGGAGCCAGCGCTTGAGATACGGTCGCTTTACGACGTAACTGGCGAGAGAGGGGACAGACATATTTTCGATTGTCTGAGCGAAACCCAATTGATCAGTTGTTTCGTGGTAGTGGTGAATGAAAGAAGCGAGATGGAGCCGGAGAAAGCTTTCAAGATCGAGTTGTCGTTGTTTCGCTCGACAAAGTCGGAGTCGGGTAGGCGCCAAGAGCGGCAAAAAGTCTTTTGCAGCCTGAGGCACCGAGGCACCCAGCGGCTTGAGGCATCTTACATAATAAAAGCTTGTGCCGGGACATTCCGAATGAATTTCACAAGCCAGCAGTCTACTTGTTCATACTACTTACTACATAGTACATAGTAGTCCCAGTAGTATCTGCAGTAGTATCTGATCATTGCAGTGCACATGTAACTATTGCTCTTCTAACATGTGTAGAAGTTGTTCAGGCCTGCAGTCTACCAACATTTAGCCCTTTCCGAGGAAGTACCTCGCATGTCTCTTCCAATGTGCGGATGATGCAGAACACTGCTAGAGCATGTAAAATTAGGTCTTGCTATACAGTGTAGTATAACTTTGAAGAGCTAGTTACTTCTAGTTACATGCTATAATTATAGCAGTAATTTAATCAGTTAAATCCTTAACTAATTCGAAGATGTACTACGTACTATGTAGAATGTAGCTGAGAAATCCAGGCCCGGGTACTCGGGACACCCTAACCCTAAAGATATCGGGTGGTGGGAGCGGCGCATGCGATTGGCTGGTTTGGCCGGTTCCGCGCAATTGAAGCGGTCGGACGAGGGAAGGCACGACTGAGAGAGAAGAAAAGAACAGTAGAAAAGGAAGGATCGTCCATACTGATTAATAATTTATTATTTATTTAGTTAAGTTAGTTAAGTTAGTTAGTAAGGGTTGGATTGACCGGCGAAAGGAAGGAGCGAAGGAAAAAGTGAGCCTTATCCCAATTCGACGATTTGTCTGCTTCTCCTCTTCTCTCCACTTCTCGTCTTCTCTTCTGCTTCTGACTCTTCCTCTCTCCTCTCTCCTCTTCTCCTCTTCTGCTCTTCCTGTAGCAATATTTCATCCTCTACGACCAAGTACTGTCCGCCATCTACTGAACAATCCTTCATCTCATCAACCATCTCTCGCTCGTCCCGTTTTGCGTGCTGAAATACAAAGTCCAGACCACGCAAAAAGCTGAGACCCCGCGTGACGCCAGACCGGCCCGTCTGCTTTTTACATCCTGTCAGCGGCGGCCTCGGGACACGCACTAAAAATCGTCCACACCAAGCACTGAGCTCCACCTTGGATGCTTCAATCGCCCGAATTTTATTTGATCAATCAGTCTTCCACCGTCAATCTGCACGGCAACACAGGTGAATAGATAACAGCAAAGAACGACCGTTGCTCATTCCAAATCCAACAATTGCGCAATACAAAGTGGCTCCGCTCGCTTCTCGAAGGTCATAGCAACACCGGTGTCTGCGTTCCGGATTCGAGCAGTCCATTATGCTCGAATCCGTGAATCGCCGGTAATCAAGACGGACTCTCCCCGTCTGCCCCGAGCATTGCACGTTGATCGGTTAGAGCTTCAGCTATGAATATGTCGTCCGACGATAGCCCATCCACCCCGTTGGGCCTCCCCGATCAGCACCGAGAGCTCCACAGACAATCTGCCTCGACGCATCTTGCCTCATCATCGAGGACGACGACAGAAGCAGCATCAGCAACCGCGGCCGCCTCACCACCTCACAATGGAATCGTTGCGCGTCTCGAAATCGCTTCGACGCACATCCCTAGCATTTATATCACTCCCTTTTGCGGCGCAATGGCCGGCGTGGCGTCGGGTATCGTGACTTGTCCGCTTGACGTTATCAAAACCAAGCTCCAAGCACAAGGTGGCTTCATACGCAGGCACTCTGTACACCGCACAGAGACCGCACACATATACAGAGGCATGATAGGGACGGGAAAGACAATATGGAAAAATCAAGGGATACGAGGATTATACCAAGGGTTGGGTCCAATGCTACTAGGTTACTTGCCGACGTGGGCTGTCTACCTGACCGTTTACGACAAGTCGAGGGCTTTCTGGTCGTCAAAGACAGGTCAGTGCTGCAACAATGATCGGAGACGAATACGATATTGAAAGGATGCTAATATCTAGAAGATAACTGGTGGCTTTCCAGGACGTATGCATCTGTGACTGCCGGCGCGTGTTCGACCATCGTAACAAATCCGATCTGGGTGATCAAAACGAGATTAATGTCACAGAGCGGGACAAGGATGTCCGGAGATGGCTTTATTCCGTGGCATTATCGAAATTCATTGGATGCAGCGCGAAAAATGTACATGACTGAAGGGGTCCGGGCATTCTATTCGGGTCTCACGCCGGCTCTGCTAGGCCTTTCGCATGTGGCTATTCAATTCCCCTTGTACGAGTATTTCAAAATGGCATTTACAGGATACGGGATCGGCGAGCATCCCGATGAAGGCGATTCGCATTGGTTAGGAATCACACTGGCTACGTTTCTCAGCAAAGTTTGCGCCAGCACGGCTACCTATCCCCACGAAGTGCTTCGGACACGATTACAAACGCAACAACGATACCCGCCAGCGTCGTCCCCAGAAGGTATAGCGTTCCGGGGTGGACTCGATCAACCTGCCGATCGTGGTCGTCCGCCGGGCGCAGCATCGTCCGACGGCATGCCTAATCGTCCTCGATACGCTGGGGTCTGGCGTACGTGTCAGACTATTCTACGCGAGGAAGGATGGCGGGCGTTTTACTCGGGCATAGGCACCAATCTGATCCGTGCTGTGCCCGCAGCAATGACCACCATGTTGACTTATGAATATCTCCGAAAGTTGATTCATAATCTTCAGCACGAAGGTCAAAAAAGACTGGATGATGCGGATGTATCTAGTGATACCCTTGTTTAGCTTTCGTTCCATTTGCTCATAGACCTATCGATTGTCCCTGCGACTTTGGAATGCACGAACTGGCGCGTCGAAATTTGTCGCCCTTCTACAAACCTCGAAACCTTACAACCTCACCACATCCTGGACACGATCAATCTCACCCTTTGCGACTCGCTTGGATCTAGAACAGTGTCCCTTTTCTCTTTTCCTTTCTTCATGCCTTGATTTATCGCCTTGACTGGGTGTATTAAAAAGCCCAAGTTCGGAGCCATTGTAGACTATGATTTTGCCTGATGTGTCGTCTTGAGCACTTTCCCATGCATGAGCCGTGTGGGTACATACATACATACCATTTGAACAATATACATAACTTAATATTAAGGATATCCGCCATGTGCTAAATGCTAACCTTGGAAGAGTCTCGATCGACCTCCATATTACTAGTAATAAATTAGCACTCAGGAACTTGCTTCTTTTTCTCATTGATATCAGAAGTCAGCGGTCTTGGTCTCGCATTGTACCTAGATAGTCTTCCAAGGTTTAAACTCTTTTCCGGGTTTTCGTATCAATTTAGAGACGGTGTTACAGATTCTAAACAGATTAATTTGGGTATATATAGATTCAGATATCCTAAAAGGTTACCTACTGACTAGTGACCTCCTCGAGGCTGCTAAACCACTTCATTATCATAGGGCTAAAAGACCTCACCTAGCTCGTTTCTCCTCGGCACTCGATGAACGAGTACGCTGAGAACACTCTATGACAACATCATCAAGAGATAATGCTATATCCTTATCAAATAATCATAATAAGATAGAATGGCGTGGTGAAAATAATAATTTAGACAGTATATCTCAAGGAACAAACCGGCCACACTTTCACCAAAAGAGACATTTAAGAAATACCTATAACTTAAATATTTAATATGAAAACAGTATTTTTGAAGCTTTTATTTTTAAAGCTTTACTGTAAAAAAAAAATCGGGTTTACTCTATGATATTAAAAGGAGATTGAGGAATTAGATATTCAAAAATCGAATGTATATGAATCCCCCTTTCTTAGCCCCAATAGCTGCAAGCTGTTGCCCAATACGCTAGCCTTTTACGTTCTTGCCAAGCCCCATGGATCGTGCCCGCTATCAATTTAGAATCCACCCGCTTTGGCAATTAAGTCCGCCAAACAAACAATTTTGGCATAACTTATGCGAATTGTTGTTAGCGAGGCAGCCACCTATCCGCAACAATTCCCGACGCTGTATAGACGAAACAAATTGCCAAACAATACGGAGCGGAACTTCCAGGGTGTGATCTGCCGTGTTGTCTCGATCATGAGGAAATCCCAGTCTTAAAACACAGTCCCCGATATTATGCTAGATGCGGGATACGGAAAAGAACTCGGTCGCACACAGTTATTAACGCCACATTGACGTCCGTCGGCCAATTTGATATGGTATGATTGATCAGAGCAGGGATAGAGAAAGAAGTCTAAAAGAACAGCAGCCATGTTCTCCTCGGCGTTGAAATCGTTTAGTTCCAACATATCGTCCCACTATCAAATCGCCACAGAACCAGCCTTCATCTCGGGCCCATGGAAAGTCCACGACGGAACGAAGAAATCAACAGGAACAGCGGCGTCGATATTCATCTTTGAGCGCAAGACAATAGAGCCTAGGACAGGCGGATTCGGTCGTTCTAGCAATACTTCGTCGTTGAAGAAGATTCATGAAGAAGTTGTCGAGAGACTCAAACGCGAAGTGAGCAGTCTGACGCGGCTACGTCATCCGTCGATTCTCCAGGTCTTGGAGCCCGTGGAAGAAACTCGTAATGGAGGGTTGATGTTTGCGACAGAGCCTATTACGGCTTCGTTGGGTGGGCTGTTGAAGGAGAAAGACGCCCAAGAAGGCGCCGGTGGTGGTGGTTCTCGACCGAGTCGCTACGTGATTGAATCGCTAGATGGGACGAGAAGACGGCGAGAAGTGGAGATAGACGAGCTGGAAATTCAAAAGGGTTTGCTTCAGGTCGCCAAGGGGCTGGAATTTTTGCACGAATCCGCTGGTCTGGTGCATGGGAACTTGAATCCGGAGGCAATATATATCAATATTAAATCCGACTGGAAGATCGCCGGACTCTCGTTTGCAGGGCCACCCGATGCTTCGACCGGGCAACAGTCTTCATTACCGCCGCTGGCTCTTTCAGAGGTTCTGTATCAAGATCCCCGACTGCCAACTTCTGTCCAGTTGAATATGGACTATACGTCTCCGGATTTTGTTCTGGATTCAAACGTCTCGCATGCCGCCGATCTCTTTTCGTTGGGTCTGATCATTATTGCTCTGTATAATTCGCCGCATACTTCTCCCATACAGGCGCATTCTAATGCGTCTACATACAAAAAGCTGTTGACCACTCCTTCTACCACGCCTTCTCAATCCAATAGTTTCCTCTGCACGCGTCCCATCCCCCGGGATCTTCTTGGTAGTGTACTCCCGAAACTCATTACCAGGAGACCCGCGCAGCGCTTGAATGCCCGCGAGTTCCAACAGTCAGCTTATTTCGATAATATCCTTGTCTCCACGATCCGGTTTTTAGAATCTTTACCAGCAAAGACTCAAAATGAAAAGTCTCAATTCATGCGAGGCTTGCAACGAGTCATACCGGAATTCCCCCCGTCGGTGCTTGAGAAGAAAGTTCTAGGCGCACTTCTGGAGGAAACAAAGGACAGAGATCTTTTGTCCTCGATACTGCAAAATATTTTTCACATCTTGAAAAAGGTCCCGAACGGGCGTCGCGTTTGTCCTGAATTGATCATTCCGAAGCTGAAAGAAATTTTCTTAGGTTCGGCTAGCAAGACTGCTGTCCAGGAACGAGATACCACTCGGGATGCGGGCCTCATGGTCGTACTTGAAAATCTAGGCACTATTGCTGAAAACTGTTCCGGCAAAGATTTCAAAGAAGGTGTGTTTTGAATCTCAAAAATGACACCAAAACTTACGTGGCTAACGTATTCTGCTAGACATACTTCCTCTTGTTCAGCTGGCTATGGAGTCTAGCACTCACTCACTGGTAGATACGGCCATGAAGACTCTTCCTATTATGCTTCCAGTTCTCGATTTCAGTACCGTGAAAAATGAAATATTTCCCCCAATTGCGGCGACATTTAGCAGAACGAACAGTCTCAATATCAAAATTAGGGCTCTAGAAGCCTTTGTGGTTCTGTGTGGAGGTTCGGACGACAAGGACACAGATTCCATGGATGACTTGTCCGGCATAATCGAGGATAAAAAGAAGACCAAAAAATCATCACCTGCGATTTTGGATAAATATACTGTACAGGAGAAGCTTGTTCCGCTCCTGAAAGCCATCAAAACCAAAGAGCCAGGTGTTATGATGGCAGCACTGGCTGTGTTCCGCCAAGTTGGCAAAATCGTCGACACTGAGTTTATCGCCCTTGAAGTCCTGCCAGTCTTATGGTCATTCAGCCTCGGGCCTTTGCTGAATGTCCAGCAATTTGAACAGTTCATGTCGACGGTGAAGTCTTTGTCGACAAAAGTCGAGAAGGAACAGCTACGGAAACTCCGAGAACTCTCATCCCGAGAAGATTCGGCCGTCGTACGACAGAGTACGGGGAGCTCGCTAGGTCCGACCTCGTCGTCCGGCATGGAAGGTGCCTCGAATGATTTTGAACGTCTTGTCCTTGGCCGGAAAGATACAGGCCGTACCAATGGAGTCGACGGCTGGGACACTCTTACTGCTGACAACCCTTCAGCCAAGCCTGCAACTCCGGCCTTGTCGCCAACTTTTGCGTGGTCGTCAACTGCCAATAGGGGCAGCGTCGCGGGGTTTAATGCAACAGGACAAAACTCTCGCTCTATTACTCCCGACAGTAACACGGGAAGCTTCCCGTCACTTGAGCCAAATCGTCAAAGATCTTCTGTGGCGTCAGCCTTTGGTGTCTTACAACCACAGGCGCCGCAATCTTCTACAATAAATTGGAGCCAGGGCCAACACCAACAGCCCAACAGGCCAGCTTTACAATCGACTATCAGTTCGCCGTCAATGGCAAATAGCAACAGCATCAACACGTTTTCTTCATCTGGAGGAACTATGGGAGCGACGCTCCAATCCAGTCCCAATTATTCCTCTTTCTCAATTCCACCACCCCCTTCTCACAGTCAAACTGTGACTTCTCCAACACCAACGCAAGCGTTTTCCGCCAATTCCTGGGCACCCAGCGGAGCAGCGCAGCCTGCTTCGCACGCAACAACACAACAACCCCCTTCCGGACAACCAAAAGGTGGTCTTGACAAGTATGCGAGTTTACTATAAAATGATACGGGAGTGGTTTGACGAATCTACCTATATTCATGCATATATTCGAGCTATTTGTTGTGAGATATTCTCGAGACAGCCAGTACTAGACTTTGTCTCTTCTAGACCGATCCGATAGTAAAATGATAATGATCAATAAATATCCTAATGCAGTAATTCCTAGCCGTCCACGGATCTTCCGCTGATGAGCGTGGTGGTCTCGGTATCTCAGACTTTCACAAAACAAAAAATCTCCATAGAAAAATCATTAACTATTTTTTATTAAAAGAGTTATTAAAATTTAATGAAACATTTAAGATGATATAGTTGTATCAAAACCCGAATGTTGTTGAATTTCGATTAAGATCTTTGATTATGAACATTTATCACAAATATACTGCTGATTTAGACTCTGTATTAACATCTGGCAGACTATTCGGAGTAAACGGCGGCTATATTTGTTTAGATACTCCGTGCACAACGCGGAGTCAGATTTTGTCTGGCCCCGGAGTAGTGAGTATGGCGCTTGAGCAGCTGAATTCATTGAGATAAAAGCGTGGCTGCGCGCGGGGAACAAGAAAGCTTTCCCCCACATGCAACCTTCTCAGGCTGCCATCTTGCAATCTACTACTACGTAGTAGTATGAAACCTATCAATCTGCTATTCGCTTCTGGTCGACTGTAATCAACTAAATATCGACTCATCTCGTCGTCAATTGTGCGGAATCCAGTACCTCAGTTTCAGTTGATAGAAAGGTTTCGTCTGCTTTCAAGGTTCATCTAGTACCTCTGCAGGACACGCAACAAACAATAGCAATGGACGCGCAGACCAAGCAGCAGTATCTGGCTGATTCGCCGCCCAGTGTGGTGAGGCTGGAGATCAAGCAGCATTTTGACGCTTTGAAGAGTGAAAGTCTCAAGCGCTATGCTCACTTTATGAGCAGGTAGGCGCTTCATATATCCATATATATAGAGAGAGAGAGAAGCTATTGGCATTTGTTCTGGCGGCACTGACATCGATTACAGGGCTGCTTTCAACGGTACACGGGTGACTTTACGACAGGTATCTCCTGAATCAGAGCCGATATATGACCTGATTATTTCTCTTTATAAGGCTGTTGGTGGAGACTGGTCGGCTCTCGCAGAAAAGACTGGATCGGAACATCAAGATGTGAGATATTTTCTTGAATACGCGGGACAGTTTCTCGGCAATTGTGGTAATTACAAGGGCTTTGGTGATTCCAAATTCATTCCCCGACTCTCAGTTGAAGCGTTCAAGAAACTTGCCTCTGTTTCTCCGGAGACAAAGGCTGCCTTCGAAAAGGCGAACAGCACCGGTGGTGGGATTTACGAAACACGCGATGTCAGCTTGATGCATTTGGGGTATCCTGATAAAGGCCATATGTCAACGTACTATCCCGACTCTCCCCACATCACCAAAGACGAGATCATAGCTGTGGGGGACTTTCTAGAGAAAAAAGGACTTCCCATTGAAAATACTAGACTGCGCAAGACTGCCCAAGGGGATTTCGAGCTTCTGATTGCCTCAGGGCTTGCGTCCCCTCCATCTCAGGATCGTGATCTAGGGGAGCAAGACTCGTGGGTTCTGGAAAGTGAGCCTGTGGCGGGCAAAACATTGAGCCTTGTTTTTGGCGACCACCAAAATGAAATGTCCAAGATAGCCCACAACATCAAGCAAGCTGAATTGAATGCTGCCAACGACACACAGAAGAAGATGTTGGAACAATATGCCAAATCCTTTGGTACCGGATCCATCGAAGCCTACAAAGAGAGCCAGCGTCTTTGGGTCAAGGATCAAAAACCAGTTGTAGAGACTGACTTGGGGTTTGTTGAAACGTACCGAGATCCCCACGGTGTTCGTGGAGAATGGGAGGGCTTTGTTAGCACGGTAAGGTTTGATGTTTTGTAAGCGTTAATCATCAGTATACGAGGGCTAATGGGCATGACGCTGTTTAGGTCAACCTCGTTCGTACCAAGACCTTTAGCGAGCTGGTAAACGTCGCATCACAATTCATTGTTCGACTTCCTTGGGAAAAGGAATTCGAAAAAGACAAATTCTTGAGTCCGGATTTCACGTCCCTGGAAGTCCTGACTTTTGCTGGTTCCGGAATACCAGGTGGTATCAACATTCCCAACTACGACGATATTCGTCAGAATCTCGGATTTAAAAACGTGTCTCTCGGAAACGTCCTGAGTGCCAAGGCACCCAACGAGCCGATTCCATTCATTGCCGCCAAGGACTTGGAGACCTTCCAAAAGTATCGAGATGAAGCGTTTGAGGTACAGGTCGGCCTCCACGAGCTTCTTGGACACGGGACGGGTAAACTCTTGCAAGAAACTGCTCCCGGGGAGTACAATTTTGACGTGAAGAATCCCCCCATCAGCCCCGTTACCAAGAAACCCGTGACTACCTGGTACAAACCGGGCCAAACCTGGGGTTCGGTCTTTGGAGCTATTGCTTCTTCATACGAAGAATGTCGCGCCGAATGTGTAGCCATGGCTTTGTCTTGCGATTTTGATATTCTCAAGATCTTTGGCCACGGTGACGGCAAGACTGACATGAACAACGAGGCCGGTGACATTCTATTCACGACGTATTTGCAAATGGCACGTGCTGGTGTGGTTGCCCTGGAGTACTGGGACCCCAAGAGTCGTAAATGGGGCCAGATTCATATGCAAGCGCGTTTCGCCATTCTTCGGACCTTCTTGGACGCCGGAGATGACTTTGTCAAATTGGTTTACAAACAGGATGATCTGTCCGATCTCGAGATCCATCTGGACCGCTCCAAAATCCTCAGCCACGGCCGCCCGGCAGTCGAACGATGCCTTCAGAAATTGCACGTCTTCAAGTCCACGGCGGATGTGACTGCCGGGACCCAGCTATACAACGATATCACGAATGTTGACGACTGGTGGGGCACGAAGGTTCGAAACATCGTTCTACAGAAGAAGGTGCCACGGAAGGTATTTGTGCAAGCAAACACTCAACTCGAGGGTGATAAAGTGGTTTTGAAGGAGTATGAGCCGACTCTCGAGGGTTTGATTCAGAGCTATGCCGAGCGTGACCTCTAGAACACGTTCATTTTATGTTCGTAGAAGAATACCACTATGGCGTCAGATACAGATCGCCATTGGATTCTTGACTCCTCATGAATGATATCGCAGTGAAACATCATGTTTCCAGCATGATCTGAAAATTGTAAGTAGAAAGTAGAGTACGAGGTAGAGTAATTAATAGTTCCAATAATTAAAAACGATATATCGATTGCAGCCTCAGGCAAAAGCGGATCTAGCCTTGCGGTGGAACTCTTAGTGTGTGACTCGTGCGAATCACAGCGGATCGATCTTTCCTTTTCCTCTCTAAGCGCCCGTCCACCCCGACTTGGCACATGCCACCAGCAACCAGCTACATCTATCACCTTTTGCCTCTGCCGCCGACCCCAGATTGCTTCGTTCAGCTTTGTTTTCAGGCTTCTTAGAAGACTTTCGATCAAGCCGTATCTTCAGAGAATACTATGACAGCTTCAATTTGAGTCGAATCCCGCCACTGTTTACGCGCATGTATGATACCTTCCTTCTGTTTAGGTCAACCTCCGACTAAGCTCCTCGTCCCAACTCCATTACCCCTGATCAAGAGAGAATCGTCTTGAGATTACTCGGGCTTGTGGCTTTTAACTTATCAATTGGCAGAATTCGCAGTCTTACAGCCTTGACGAACCGATCAGAAGCTGGTGGCGCGCCCCCAAAGGCGTTGCTGCCGTCCTTGGAATCCACTGTCATCGTGGAGGACTTCTCTTACGCCTCTCCCCCAGCCCACCCACCTCTCTCGGAGGCCTCGTCCTCATCTTCGTTTCCTGTCACTTCTCGACCGCCGCCGCCATTCTCGTCGCTTTTCATTTCTTCTGACTCGGAGCTCAGTGGTGCCAAAGCAGAAGTATCAGAGGCTCCCGGCGCCTCGTCCTTGCCTGCAGTTGCCCCGCCGCTTCGGCCGCTATCATCGTCGCTTTCCTCGTGCCAAGCGCTTCCACCTTCTGAAGAGGACTTAGACGGTCTCGATTCCATTCCTGCGGACAGTAAAGCTTCGTTTGAGGCCGTTGAGAAGAAAGGCGCGTCGTCTGGGAAGAGCGTAGACGACGGAGAACCTCCTCCACCTTATACCGAAGGTTACAGTCCCCTCGAATCGTTTACGTACGTCATGGCAGCTGCAGGCGGTGCTGCGAGCATCATCACGCAAGTTCAACAGTCTGGAGGTCCTCCTATAAACACTTTGGGGGGTATGTCAATGGAATCCGTTCGACCTCAGGATGCATGAACTGATTATTTGATTTCTGATCTAGACGTGAATGGAGACGAGCACATCACTTTAGATCTTAGGTATGGTCTAGTCCTAAAGTATCTCACGCCGAATTCTGCTAACGGAGGGAATCGTACACAGGGGTACTCGATTCACACTCTCGCGAGATGAATTGCTGACTCTTCCGGAGTTCGTACTTCTCTCACTATTTCCCAACGGTCTTCTTCCTGATGGTCATATGGGAGGTTTCCACGATGGTGATATATATCCCGTGGATGTGAGTGAATGTATACAGGAGGACTCTTTTATTTTGCTTGAGCTGATTTCCGATTCAGTACGATCCAAACTCGCTCCAATACATGCTCGACTTTTTTCGGACCGTTGCGCAATCAATTCCGTCCGCATCGCCGTCCCCCTCTGGATCTCCTGATATGGACGCAAGCGACTCAATGTATAGCTCGACACGAGACATGTTACAAGACCGGGCAGGCATAATTGTCCTTCGTGAGGATCTGGACTTTTACGTCATCCCACCACGACCTGATATAGGACAAGTCGAGATGACGGCGGTGAAACGAGCCGCGGCCCAAGTTCTTTTGCGACAAGATGGGATATTCTCCGGGCTGCGAAAAAGTGACGAAGCGGGTAGCACGGAACAGCACTTGATCGAGATGTTGACAGCAGGGTGAGTTTTCAGTCGGATTATTAGTGATTTTTCAAACTCGTCACTGACTGAATGTCTTGTCAAAAACGCAGTGGCTTCAACCATGAGGATTCTTGGGGTCACCGCGCCCCAGAGCCCAACAAAGCGGTGATCTGCAGTTTGGCCCTGGCGAAACTACGAACTGATATACGTGGAGACCTTAACGGCAACGCTTCGGTTGGTATGGCTCAGAAGTTGTTGCTTTTCTGGAGGAAACCCGCTAGACGTTGCTGGTGGGAAGGGATCGAGCTTGATGGCGTTGATGGCGTTGACGGAAAGCTAAAAGTTTGGATTCGTCGAGTATGGACTCTCGAGATGGTATGATTTGCAATTCCTCATATCTGTTGAGCTATCGAGACTAATCCCTTTCAAACAGAGTGTCATTGGTCTAAGATGATATCCATCTCGGTTCAGCCAGCTTCGAAGATGATATCTTCTATCTGTTTACGCGTCTGCATCTTTCTGTCGCAGACGGCTCATATGATCTTGTGTCTCTAATTTCGTTATATCCCCAGCGCGCTCCATTCGTTTCTCGTTTTCCCTTCTTATTGCAGGCACCTTCATCAGTATCTTTTCGATATCCGAGAATGTTTTGTTTCATCTCTGCTTGACTGACCCAATTTTGCATCACCGTGTTTTATCCTATCTACCGAGCTGCAAGACTTACCCAGGCGTCGTTGCGAACACGTACATATGCACGACGATTTATTTTTTTTTTGCCATGTACAGGATACATGTTCATACCAGTCTATCGACTTATCTATGAATCATTTGTTCGAGAAAGCTTTTCGATCAGTATTCTTCAGAAGGCTGGATTGTAGTAGTACATTTCCGATTTGGAATCCTCGAGATATTAAAAAGTCGTCGGAGGATATCTGAATGGCTTGAATGAGCTGAAATGAATAAATGGCTGAGGTTGTTTTTGATTGGCCTGTTCACTTCTAGATATATATCACGTGACTATACCAGAACCACGCACAGTGATTGGCCACATGGACCCACCGGCGCCCGTCAAGAAAACACGCGCTGCGAACAAACGAAGGAGAAAGGCGAGACTTTGCTGACTTGCAACATTTCTATCACTGATTTTCTCTTGAAGCTCAAGCTGTGTTGAATTGGATATTGCTCTGTTTGGCATGATATTTTGCAAGCTGAGACAGTGTGGTGATCCCTAACTTGTCCTTACTTGCGGCACGCTTGCTGGAGACCCAGTTCTCTCTACCTCTGCCCTGCGTTCCTGACAAGCTTCTATCCAGGAAGAGGCTAGCGACATCACCCACTGGCCCATCACAGCATCAGTTCAACTTCACATTGAAATAACACAACAAAGTCACCATCGACCTTTGAGTCGAAAATCTTCTTTGACCTTCGAGGTCATGCGTTGAGCAGCCCGACAAACTGTCGTTGGCGTCCTCATCATGTCTCCTATCAGAGGCTACATAAGCTCATATGCTCCACGGCTACGGCAGTATACCAACGCGTTACTTACCCCCGTCATCCCTCAATCGCAAGTGGGATCGTCGCGGACTACAAAACGTGGCACGACCGCAATTAACTATGCTGAAGATGGATTTGACGACGATGATTTTGACGAGAGCGACGGACCGCGACGACCTACAGGACTACGGAGTCTGAGACGAGAAGATTCAAGCGCGGATAGGCTTCCTTTGTCAGAGAAGGTAGGCAAGGAAGCAGTCGCCCCGGTCGACGTTCAAGGAATATACAGAGATTGGATGGTAAGGCGATTATTACGTGCAGAGTAAGTGCTCACATACAAGATTCTACACAAAACACACTTCTTGCACTGCCAGGAATGTACTGAAATGCGATGCTGACCTTTCTGACTCGCCCCAGTAATGCAGATCAGTTGCAAGCACAATCGCACTTACCATTGACATTGATCCCAATCCGTATCGACCTTGAAGTCCCCGCGCATCAACCGCTGGAACCTTTTCCATTACCTCGATCCTCAACAGACCCCGGATTCAATTCAACTCTCCCAGGCTATCGACGACCCGAGCCTGTTCCTGCGTATCGCGTCAAAGATATCTTTCTTTGGAATCTGCACGAAACACTTGCTACACCCGATGAATTCGCTATATCCTTTGTCCGCGAGCTGGATTTGCCTGACCCGGCAAGACTGGCGGATGCCATCTCTACGCAAATTCGATCGCAACTTGAAGAATACGCTGGCGTGGCTTTGCACCCTCTCTTCCAACAAGGACCAGCCGCATTGAATTCAACAGAGCAGATCCTTGGGCGATCTCGTGATGTTTCTAGCACTCCGGCCCCTGTGGCTGCTCCGACACCTAGTACACCTGGCCGAAATACGATTGTCACTGCGACCAAAGACCCCCTTGTCAACGACAGCCTACTTAATCCAGACGACGCTTATCGATGCGTGGTCAATTTGAATATCAACCTACAAAATAAGCTTTATACAGATAAATTCGAATGGTCATTACTTCATCCTCCGGGAATGGCCGAGGAGTTTGCCAAAATCACCTGCGCCGACTTGGGTTTGAGTGGTGAGTGGGTAAGCGCAATATCGCACGGTATCTACGAGGCGGTATTGAAGCTTAAAAAGGAGGTTTGTGAAAGTGGCGGAATGATCAGTGGCGTTGGAGCCTACGGCAACGAGATTGACAACCAAGCTGCAAATGGCGCCGAGGCTGGATGGCGATACGATCCCGATGGACTCGGTGACGAATGGGAACCAAAAGTTGAGACGTTATCGAAGGAAGAAATAGAGAAGCGAGAAGGAGATCGAGAACGACAAATTCGACGTCTTCGTAGAGAGACGGCTCGTTTTTCGTCAACTGCCGGTATCACCCCAGAACATTCCAGAACGAATTACTTCGATGTCGATAGTGAGACACCCTTGGGAAGAGGCGAGAGAAGTAAGCGAAAACGACGATTCCGTAGCCTCAGTCCCACAGGTCGCTCCGGAACGCCTGGCGGTCGAGGCACGCCCGATACAGGAGCAGGGGCAGGGTCAGGATATGGTGGTGGTGGAACACTGCCAGAAAGGTATGTTATTTTCGTTGTCGAGCTGGCATTCTCCCAATAATCCCAATTGACTAATTCCAATAGTGAGCGCGCTGGATGGCGATGCGTTAATTGTGGAGTTCCCGGCCACGCAGTCTGGACTGTTCGCGACGGTCCAGTTTCGCCAAGAGTGAGTCTTATTATTTTTTTCTCTAGCTGCTCTGATATTCTTCATTCCTCGGTTCTCCCCTGCTGACTCCGTGATAGTCACTTTGTCCCAACTGTGGTCTTCTATTTGAGCGCGACAAGATTCTTCCCGAATGGGCCAAGGGTCTCCATAGACATCACATCCCTCTGAATCGGCACGCGTGATACAGCGTTGATAAAGTCGGCCTGGCTACTCCATTCTCATTTTCACCTCTATTATAACCCTCGAATTGTCCGTTCGTCTTCTTTCCCTCCGCCTCCCGCCTCCTGACACGATGCATGACTGGGTTCGTAGCTCTATCCCCATTTTCCTTCCCCTTAATGTCTTATTTGTCATCTCTTGTATTGGTTTCAGGAGACTGTTTGGTACTGGCGTTGCTTCTCGATAAAAGAGGGACTCTGGTATATCTATTTATCTTATCACCATGGCTTTTTTTTTCTTTACAAAAAGACCTCTTGTTTCTACGGTTGGAATCTATCATTCATGTACAACAGTCACTGAATAATGCTATTATTTCATATTCCAAGGTTCTTAGTATGTTCATGTCCCGTCGTGCGAGAATCTGATTTGATTTACCCAATTTCGAAATCTCGCAATGCATTCAATGTCCACGGGTATAAGTGTATGTACAGGAAAATTCAAAAATGCTCTTCAAAAGGTATATAAATACAATTAGCTGATGATAATGATCCATTCCTAGCACTCATCAGACTCACAAACCTATGTCTTTCCGAACCTATCGAGCTTGATGAAGTTGGTGAAGTAGACTGGTAGGACTTCTCAGTTATTCGGCGTATATCGCTGGTCGATGTGAAAGTTCTGTGCATCGTTGCCATGCTAGAGGAAGCGCCGCCGTCATCCTCCTGATGCTATTCGGAAACTGAGATTTCATTAGCAGCAGACTCGTACAAATAATGATAATTATATATAAGTATAAGACTGTCAAACGTACCATGAGACGATCTTGAATCGCCTACCGACTTGCTTTTCCCAGGGTAATCCTCCCCGCCCGGATGCAACGGCTGCTGAACCTATGTGAAATATTAGCGAGGCCGCGGATGATATAGATATCATAGATTTGTACCAGCGGCTTCGCCACTCTTCCGAATAACAACAGGTCTTTTTTTTTCTTTTATCTTTCTTTCTTTTGTCTCATTGCTATAGAAGAGAAATTTACGGAAGGGAACTGACTTCGCGGAATTCGTCGCCCTCGATTTGCACTTCGCGATCACGGATGCGACGCATTAGGGCGAGGAAATTGCTCTCTTTGAATTTCTGGCTCGTGTCGTGTCCGACACTATCAAGCAAATGACCTGCGGTCCGCGCTAATTCGTCCTGCTCGGCCTTGGGGTCTTTGGTTGTTGTTGTGTCTTCGGTATTTCCGATCAAATCCGAGCCAATTTGTATATGTTCAGCTTCTAAAACAGGTGCAGCTTCTTCTGATTGCATCTCTTCCGGTATTTGATGTTGTTCAGAAAGAATTGCCTCGTGCTCGCGCATATCAGCTTGGGCTTGGTTGAATGCTGCCTCAAACGCCGATTCGTCAAAGGCGACTGGAGCAGTAGATGTGGTTTGTGTTAGGTTTTGTTCCATCGGAGCAGCAGCAGCCAGCGGCATATTGTTCATGGTCTGGTAACTTGGCATAAACGAGGGCTGAAAATTGGATGGTGCAATCTGATGAAGATGAGATTGACTAGCCGGGTGGGCTTGGGGTTGTTGCCGTTGCATGAACTCGTTCTGCCAGCCATTCATAGTCGACGTGTTGAGATTCGGAGAATGAGCAGTATGGAATTGTTGCCGATTCAGTGATGGACCAGAAACCGCCAGCTTCTGGAAATCAGCTGCCCAGTCGCCACCATCGGCTACAGGCGCTGCGTGAAACGGCTGAGCATGGATATGCTGAGGATGTGCGCCGGGACTGAGAACAGGCCCACCATGCCTCATCTGCGGAATCGGATTTTGAGAGAAATCATTCTCGAACGATTCAAACTCGTGGTCTAAAAAGGCTGCGTTCCGAGGTTGTGATCGAAAATTCTGTTTCGCAAAGTAAGCATGCTGTAGGAGTACTAATACCCGGGAGCCGATACGTACCTGAGATGACTGAGCGCGATTGACGATGCGGTCTTGCTGTAATGTCCGGTCAACAGCTGTATGCTTCTGGAAGTTTTGCAGCGCATTTGATGGGCCACAAAGCGCATCCGCCATTGTGACGACGTTGTTGGATCGGTAGACAGATGAAACCAAATGCGTTCTCGGAAGTCGGCTGAAGAGCGTGGAAGAGAACGCTGTGATATTTAATATTCCAAATATAAGAAATGATTGTCTATAGTCGTGATGCGAGTAGTAGATGAGTAGATTGCGAGGTAAAGGGAAATAAAATAGAATCGTTGTCGAAGTGCAAGTTCATGTGTCGCAGCCGAGGCAAGTGGCTCGTTGCGGGCGAAAGCCGAGAGTGCTGCCTTGTTGCCTGAAAGTTGGCGATAAGATAAGACAGCAACTTTGTGAATGCCTGAAAATTAAGGCTAGAAGCCAGCAGACTATGTTTTGGGGCCAGCGCGGCCAGGTTGCCCGCCATCAGTTTATATTTAATCTACTTCAACAATCGACGCAGCTTCACATTCGGATTCTAATTCAATTGCCTGCAATCTCCACGTCCAGTGGAAGATTCTGTCTTATTATATCTGGCTATACTCTTTTAATCGTCATGGTGCGTCTTGAAATGGCGCCTCCGCTTAGGTGACTTGTTAAGGGGACTGGGGTTTGTTAACGACTTATATTTGCAAAATACAGGCGCAAGTGATTTCCAACTCCGGACATGATGACATGATCGTACGTGCGCATTCAATTACGAGCAAAGAAAGCCCTTCTATCCATGCGCCGTCAGCCAGCTAACAAATGTCATCTGAGCTAGCACGATGCCACACTGGATTACTATGGACGGCGCCTGGCGACTTGTTCGTCCGACAAGACAATCAAGATCTTCGAAATTGAGGGCGAGACTCAAAGACTCGTCGATACTTTGAAGGGGTAAGCGCATGCGAACATACCTACCAGGGCAGAAATCGGTCCTAACGTGCCACCAATCCAGACATGAAGGAGCAGTATGGTGTGTAGCCTGGGTATGTGAATTTTAAGCTCTCTCTGTGCTCGCTGTAGTCACTCATTTCTTCATACTTGCAGGCACATCCCAAATTCGGCACGATCCTCGCTTCTTCTTCGTACGACGGCAAGGTCTTGATCTGGCGCGAACAAGCTTCAAATGCTGCCAACGGCAGCAGCTCTTGGACCAAGGTCTTTGACTTCTCTCTTCACACCGCATCCGTCAATATCGTTTCGTGGGCCCCCCACGAGAGCGGCTGTCTCTTGGCCTGCGCCTCATCAGATGGCCAGGTGAGCGTCTTGGAGTTCCGCGATAACAGCTGGGATCACCAAATGTTCCATGCTCATGGCATGGGCGTCAATGCCGTGAGCTGGGCGCCGGCTGCCTCCCCAGGCAGTCTGATAAGCGCAAATCCAGGACCGGGCCAACAAAGGAAATTTGTCACTGGAGGTAGCGATAATCTTGTCAAGATCTGGGATTATAGGTACAGAACCAGCCCCCTGGAAGTATTCCACCTCGGAACAAGGCTCTCGGATACTAATCAAGTCGAATAACAGCGCCGAATCAAAAACCTACAACGCCGTACAGACATTAGAAGGTCACACTGACTGGGTACGTGACGTCGCCTGGTCACCCAGCATCCTCTCAAAATCCTACATTGCAACTGCGTCGCAGGACAAGACCGTTCGGATTTGGACAGCCGATGCTTCAAATCCGAGTGCGTGGACAAGTACCGTTCTTGAATTTGATGCAGTTCTTTGGCGAGTTAGCTGGAGCTTGAGCGGTAATATTTTGGCTGTTAGCGGTGGTGACAACAAAGTGACCTTGTGGAAGGAGAATCTGAAGGGCCAGTGGGAGAAAGTAAAGGATATTGACGAGTGAGCCTTATATTTGCGCTACAAAAATCGAGTTTTCACTAGTTTTATCTCTTGCCCGAAGGAATTATAGAGTTTCTGTGTTGATTTCCTACTCTTGGTCTGACTGTTCGCCCAGCCCAAAGCTACATTGGACTTGACTTGGTAAGATTAGGTATGCGAAGATAAAATGCCAATCTAGTTTCTTATCATTTGGTTCATTACCTGAAAAGACGTCCGGGTTTTGACACGGTGACTCTTTTTGGTGGATGTAGACCTATCTAAAGACGCTCAGGCAAAGATACCCCATATTACGTGTTTAAGAGATGTTGCATACATTTCTGTTCAATGATCAAAATTCGAGGATGGACAGCGCAAGTACCTCAGAACACTAGGAGAATTGAGTGAGGAAGGTAAAGTCCACTGTGTCGGTAATGCTCACAATATCGAGCAGGTTTTCCATCGACGTGTGCTCCCAGTAGATGCAAGGGCCACGTTCGAGGTCCTCTTCGCCCTCAAATTGCAGATCAAAGTACTTTCCAAGTACGATCTTCCCACCAGGTAGAATAATTCCCTCGAAGCCATAAATGCGGTCAAAATCAGTTTCAAGGTTGAGGTTTTCGAAGAAATTAGCATCTGGCTCTTCTTGATTCTCGATATCCTCACCAAGTAGGTAGCTCACGAAACAGATGCGTGTCCAGCCGTTGATACCCCCCTGAATCTGGGGAATGGCTTGATAGAACCCTCGTATGTGATAGTGAAGGGACGTGTCGCCGTCGAAAGCTTCACTGCCGACAATGAACTTGCGAGGGCATAGATCGTCATGTTCAGGGAATTGGGTATCAAATCTGGTGGGCCAGACGCTCTCGTTGCCCTGAATGAGAACAAGATGCTGAGGCAATATCAGTTTGCTGAAGGATTCTCGGTTAAATGCGCAGACATACCATAAATGCTGCTTCATGATCGCTTTCATGACCAGCACAAGTTTGAATATCCTCTAACATGTAACTGCTTGTCGGATAGGGATGGATGCAGGCTTTGAAATGATTTTATTAGCTTTGATTTGAGTCAAAGTCGGGCAACAAAAGGTCACCAAACTCACAGTAATATCCATACCAGTATCCAACTACAGGCACTTCTGCATCAAAAGGTTGTAGCCACTCCCTTGGACGTCTCTGAACATCTTCGATATACGAAGGAGCAAACGACTGCTCTCGAGAGCTTAAGAGATGTCTTTGCCAGAAATTACGGATGTGTAGCAATGTATCCAGCTTGACGCGACCGTTTCCCACAAGAGACTGATGACTTGTCTCACCGTAAGAGTAGACTTGGGAGATATCGTAGTTGCTTCGTAGACATGGGCCAGGGCCTTCTGGGTCGAAGCATATGTGGCTAAGACACTGATTGCGCTCAGTAAATTTAAGATCACTTGACTCATGTCACAGCACGCGAGGAACAATTTACCAGTTGTACCGCACAATACAAATCAGATGGATTCAGCGTTCCGTCTCGATCATCACGAAGCATTGGTCGAGACAAAAAATTGGTCTTCTTCACTGCATCTGCGATTCTGACGAGATTCTTCGACGGTAGCCTCCGCTCATCGTCAGGTCTTGTCACGTACGTCTCGACCAAAAGGGTCTGGAGGACCTCCAGCCACAAGCAGTCACGAGCTGTCTCTTTGGACTGAATGAACACTCTTTGACCAAGGACCAACGCGCGAGTCTGATACTCGACCATTAATTGGTCAGAGCGGTATTTCCAGCCCGCATCATATTTCTGATTGAAAATCGCCCTCCAAACGCCCGATTCTGGTGCCAGAATGCATTTTTTTATGCCACGACAAGTGAGGGCAAAGGAGAGCAAGTCTTCATCGCTCTCGATGTGAATGGCAATGCGCTCGATGAGCTATTTGCACAATGTCAACCAAATTTCAGATTCATCTGAGTTCAGGATGAAGGATATTTGATCCTATGGGAACGTACCTCTGCTGGCAAAAAGTAGATTTTGGCCATTTGATCGATACCTCGATGTGAGGTTGGAAGAAAAGGGTTAAAGACGATGCGATTTGCAACGATGATTGAAGTAGGTAAGTGTGAGAGGAAGATTGATGGAAAGAACCCCCCAGTCCACACGACACTGGCAAGTTGGTGTTTTGGGAAAAAATATCACAAGTGCGGCCTTTGCCGAAAAAATTAATTCTTGAAGAGAGCCAAGATCAGGAAAAGAATTGATCAGTTCAGGGAAGCATTGGTCAGTCTAATGAGATGATCACGTTCAAACAGAGTCAAGTTTTCAAAGTAGCCCCTTTAATCTGAACATTGTTTTCTATAAGATAAGTGAGATGTTGAAATCATGTCGCTCGCGAACGATGACTGATAACACTGTCCGAGACTCCCCAGCCATCATTAAGTAGTTCCTTGACTTCCTCGAGACTCATTCCACTCATCTCAGGGTAGATGAACCACAGTATCGTCCACCCGACAAAACATACACATGCATATATGACAAAAGTCCATCTTGGGGTTAACATCTCCATCATGGGCAAAAAAGTTAATCCAACAACAAAATTCGAGCCCCAATTTGTGGCCGTGGCAAGTGCTGAGCCCAGAGATCGCACAGAGAGTGAAAACAATTCGGATTGTTGCCACGGAACATTTCCAAGACCTGAAGCATACGCTGCGGTGTAAATTGTTAGACATGCAAGGATCACAATGGGCATGGAAGATGTTTCAGACGATTCTTGCGATGGGTCATCATCTAGAAACTGTGAATGTGACCATCTCATATGCGAAAATGCCGTAGCACAAACGAGTAATGCTACGACCATGAAGGGGATCGAGTACAGTAGAATGCGACGACGACCCACGCGGTCGATTAACGAGAATGCCAACAGTGTAAACAGAAAATTGGTACCGGCGACAGTCAATGAGGTTAAGGTCGGAGAAGAAAACGACAAAGACTGAAAAATCGTTGCAGAGAAATACATCAAGCTGTTGAAGCCGCACAGCTGCTGAAAGGCTTGCAACACAACGGCAATAATTAAAGCCCGTCTATTACTGGCGACTCTCCAAAGTTCATGTCCAGTACGTAAGGCGCGACGAAAGATGCTTTCGTTTTTATTGTGGTCGAGCTGTGCGGCTTCGTCGGCGAGGTCACCTTCGATAGCTCGTAGGACAGCGGTGGCTTTATGCGTAGCGTGAGAGTCTGAGCCAAAAATTTTCACCAACACTGCTCTCGCTTCTGTGGCGCGGCCAGCATAGACAAGCCAACGCGGTGACTCGGGGAGAAATCCGAGTAAAATCAACTGTAGGATAGCAGGTGCTGCGCCCAAGCCGACAATCCAGCGCCAGCCGCTTGGTAATGTTGAAAACAGCCAGCCTATGATATACGCAATGACTTGGCCTCCAGTAATAAACAGAGCGAATATCGTAACTAGTCTACCACGAAGGTGTGAAGGGGCCAGCTCGGATATATATCTATCACATCATGGTCAGACTCTGTGAATTTTTAGATCCTTGAAGCCCAATGCAGGCAATAATGGACTTACAACGACGACACCATACTAGCAGATCCCACAGCTAGTCCAACGAGACTGCGACCTACTACCATACCAAAAACCGAAGAAGTAATTGCCTGAAATAAGGCGCCAGCCGTGAAAAGGACATCTGCGACTAGCAGAACTTTCTTCCTACCAAAAGAGTCGGCAGCTACTCCGGCCAGCGGACTCGCTATCAGAGCGAAGAGACTGGTACAAGCAGTTATGATACTTTTGTCTATTGTTGTTAACAGTCTGCCTGAAAGATCTGTCTTGATGGAGACAAGGGTGGCGGAAATAACGCCAGTGCTAGTTAGCATAATTAGCAAGACAGGTTCATTCCGATTTCAAGAGCAGGCGATCAGATCCATACTCGTAGCCAAATAGCAAGCCGCTAATCCCTGCAGCGAGGGTGAGTGCCCATACGTAGAGACCATCGTGTTCTCTGTGAGGGAGGTCGTTAACTTCTAGTAACACGTCGCTATGTTCGCTGTCATTGTTTGCCAGAAGAGGCTGATCGGCACCGTTTTGATGTTCCATCCCTCATGGACTCAAACCACGGAATAGATGCCGAGCTCTAACGAATTATCCTCTAAGACCGACAAGCACTAGTAGTTAGTCATGCTTCTGTTTGACCCTCTCTATTAAAGCAAAAGAAGTAAAATGAGCGTCGGAAGTGATGTTGACAAGAATCGCAAATGCTCGATAGTAGTCCGTCGATTGCGCCTATGATTGGTCATAGCACATATGACCCGCTTTGCTTATATCATTTCTCGACGTTCATTGGCTAGTGTTGGCTATGCAGTTTTCAAGAACATGCAAAACCCCCTACTTTTTCTATCATAAAACAAACGATTCATAGTGTAGGAACACAGAAATGTGCAATTTTATTTTGATTTCCTTACTTTTTGTGCGTCTATATGCCCTATTGTGCTCGAGCCACTCCCGCTGCATCTGCCTGGGCCGAAATCCTCTTCTTGTATGCATTCACGTCGCCGTCGAATTTCTCCACCCGACCATTATCACAGACCCAAAGACTGGTACATACGTTCTGTAGCATGGTGACGTCGTGAGATACCATGAGGACACCGCCTTGGAACTGCTTCAGGGCCTCTGATAGAGCGTCCATGGCTTCGATATCAAGATGATTCGAAGGTTCATCGAGGACCAGAATATGCGGATTTGTCAAGGACAGACAGGCAAAGGCAACGCGAGATTTCTGACCACCTGATAACAACCCGAGTTTCTGGAGACCGGTCATACCCGTGATTCCAAACCTGTGCATTGGTCAGTATTTCTGTTTTATTTTTTTTCTCTGCCTTGTGGGGAATGTTGTAAGACTCACGCTCCAAGATGTCTGCGATATTCCTCGTCAGTCTTGCCAGGGTAATTTTTCGTCATAAAGCCGACGGCACTATCGTTAAGGTCTAGAGCGTCGACGTGATGTTGCGCAAAATAACCGACTCTCAAACGCGGATTCTGAGAAATCAGACCGCTGGTGGGTTGCAATTGTCCAATCAGCAGTTTCAATACTGTCGTCTTACCCGCACCGTTGGGACCGACGATACCAATTCGAGAGTCCAATTGCACGTCCAGGTCGACATTGGTGAGAAGAGGTTTATCTTTAGTGTACCCGAAAGCGACTCCGCTCATTTGAATGATGGGCGGCGAAAGTTTCTCGACATCGGGGAATTTGAAGTGGACAACGTATTCGCTCTCCGGAGCTTCGAGCACGGGCATTCGTTCCAGCTTCTTGATTCGGGACTGTGCCTCTGATGATTTCGCCGCGTTGTAACGGAACTTATCGATAAATGCTAGAGACCCACGTCAGAGATCGGGGTCGACTGTGATAAGTGGGCTTTAAGCTTACCTTGTAAATGTGCTCGTTGTGCCATTTGGTTCTCATATTCTCGCTTGGCGTTCTTTCTCCGTTCTTCTTTCGTAGCATAGAAGGAATCTATAATTGGAAAAAGGGGTCAAAAGGTTAGCAGAAACTCTTCGTGAAGCAAACAGCAGAGAAAAAAAGCCAATCGTACCGAAATTAGCACTCTTATAGTAGTCTAGACGTTCTGAGTGTTGGTGGATGATATCTGTGGCGACCTCGTTCAAAAACGCACGATCGTGAGAGACAACCAGGACTGTGCTTGGATATGATTGCAAGTAATTGGCCAAAAACGTGATAGACGGCACGTCCAACATGTTCGACGGTTCTATACAATGAGTCAGCATTTGTGGTTTCAACCTGTCTATCCATTACTCACCGTCAAGAAGCAGTAGATCCGGTTCACAGAACAAAGCACGGGCAAGAGCTAATCTCATTCGCCAACCACCAGAGAATGTCTTGGTCGCAAACTTCTGACGCTCGGGGGAAAATCCCAGACCAGCAAGAATACTGGCGGCGCGAGACTCGGCCTTGTCCGATTCCATTTCCGCAAGCTTTGCGTGAATATCAGTAAGCGTGATGTCCAGACCGTCTCTCTCTTTGTCTAGTCTTGCGGCATCCTTGGATGTATCCGCCATGGAAGATCGTTCGGTATCAATATCGGCTAATTGTTTCGTAATTTTCTAATTATAAGTTAGTCTTTATACTGTAGAAGCAAAAGTTCGATAACTATACTTGCCTCTTGCTCCTGAAGTAGATGCTTTCTCCATACGTCGGCATCTAAGACGGCCTGGATTGCGGGAGTATCGTCGCCAGTAATCTATGTTTCGTCAGCAATGGTGCCTAAATAGTACGAGACGAATGAGACACACCTCTTGTTCGACGTGCAGAATCGAAATGTGAGTTGGAATCGCGACTTCACGACGACTCAGCGCGCGAAGCAACGTAGACTTTCCGATACCGTTCTGGCCAACAAGACCGTATCTTCGACCATAAGACATGGACAACGAAGCATCGGTAAGAATCCTCTTTCCGCCAATTGATATATCTATTCCATCGACCTTGATATCCTTGCTCTTGGACTGGGCATCGGCTCCTAACTGGAGAGGATTCACCGCCATAAAGAACTCTTCGTACGACTGCGTGCTATCCGGCTGATCCAGTAGTCTGGATGCCTCATACTGCACGTTCTTGACTAGTTTCTTGTCTTGTTTAGCCCTGATCTTCCGTTCGGCTTTTTCTAGTTTTTTCCGATCGACTCGAGACTCGACTTTTCGTGAGTTTGCAGATTCCAAATCCACAGATGCTCCCACCAGGCCCAGTGTGGACGACATATTTCTCTGCGCTCCCACATTGATCGTCTGATCGAGCTTTTTGGCTGCAAAGGGCATCTGCCGCCGCTCGGCATCGATGCCATCGGCTGCATTGAGTGACGAAATGAATTTTTCGACCAAGTTCCGGATAGCAAGCTCGTTTTCGGAAGAAAAATCACCTGAAGCTGATACAAGAATCTCGGTCACGGTATCGGCGGCTTCTGCAAGTGGAGATGCTGCGTTGGCATCTGTCTCCTCGAAGTAGGCATGTGAGGCGTGGGTGAGATAGCCCTGAGAAGTCAATCTTTAGTGTTTTGGTCGGAAGAAGCTTTGCATTATGGTCGACCTACCACGGAGTACTCCGAGACGACACGGTCTATACCGGGAATTTGAGCTTGCAACTCGGCCTCCATTTTGTCTTTAGATCCAATACGTCCCAGTAGATTCAGATGTGCTCACAGCTATCTGTCGTGTTTGTTGAATGTCGTTTGGATGTTCTGAAATAAATTCGTGGTGCGGGGATTCGATTGGTCACGCTGCGGAGTAAACACAGGGATTCCGATTGGACGATCGATAGCTGGCCAATCATATTTTCTATTCCTTCAATATTTCCCAAAGGGGAAGAACAAAAAGCATTTTCTGTCCTCTTCATTATTTTTTCGGTCTTCTCCGGTAGAAAAGTGTCGACGTCTATAGCGAGTATCTCAATATTTCTGTGTCCCTATTCTCGATGTTACAGATGCTAGCTACCACCAGTTGTGCTCAGCATGTTGTTCATATCTAACTTCCAGGACCATCTTCCACAGGACCCGGCCGTTATTGGGTGGATATAGAAGCCTACATGGATATATTTCCACTCCAAAACGGCCGTCTACGTAAATCCACCGCATGAGATGTTACCTTCGTTCAAACTTCTCACACTAAACTAGGTAGCTTTGAGCCTTTCCTGTTTTCTGACTTTGAACTTCTTGTTATCTTGGGCATGGGTACCGACCAGAGGCGGCTAGGCCATCGAAATTTGTTGCACGCAAAAAGTCGAATGCCCACAATTCGGCCCACTGGCGTGACGCAAGTCAGCAAACAATGCCACACAATAGCATTCGTATTTGCTGGGAGCTCCGAGAGGGAAACCTGGTTTCGAGCCGCACAGAGCGTCAGGCTAAGAGCCTCGGGGAAAGGATCTTCTCGCCAGAAATGCGCGATGAACCCGTCATCGTAGAAGGCCTCATCCGAGTCGCTTCTGAGGAGATGTGGCTGGTGTTATGCAGTAGCAGTGCGAACACGTTCTTCTCCAGCGTGGGCCGGCAGGAAAGCCTTGTTTCGGAGATTTCTTTTCCCACAATATGGATTGATTGGATGAGCACACACATGCCTTGGTTTTAGAAGTACATGCTGTCATGTCTACATTTTTCTGTTATTTGTCGTTCGAAAGGACAATTCACACAGTCCGATCGGCCTAAATGTAGCTAAGTAACTAGTAATTACTCGCTAGTCAGTCGTGGACTCGGCGCTCGATTGAATTGATCGATTGATCGAATAAGGCGTGAGTTCCGAGAGGGCTGAGATTTAATCAAACTGGGTATCGCACTAACCTTTGCGAGTGGGTCTGTGGCGGGCCCCGTCGTCGAGTCATCGAAATAGGACTCGACCGTCATCATCATTTATCGAATGGGGCTGATTTCAGCTGTTCCTCCCAGTCAATCGGGCCGTCTGTGATTTAGTCAAGACTCGAATGCAAGCAAAAATTGAATCACTCTACTGGATGCTCAATTCGATGCCAATATGTCGGTGCGTATAGGTAGTAGACAGGCACAAACCTCGTCTCGTGCAACTGGGAATTGTCGGCTTACAAGTTGCAATACCGTCGCTAAAAGACGTCAATTTGTTCCGGCTTTGCCACAAGCGGTGGCCGAGCACGGCGCCGTCCTAAAAACGACCTCGGGACTTAACCTCTCAGTAACTTATTTGGTAGAGTGCAGACTCTACATAGTACAGAGTCATCGAATATTCGGGGCGGCTGCGCGGGAAATTAGAGTCCCGGAAAAGCGCCCTTGCCATCAATAAATAGAACCGATAATGGCGCAAGCCCGCTGCAAGGGATCCTTAGATCCTGGACCTGACATTTCCAACAGGGCTGCGATAAGTTTCAGGGCGCGCAGTATGAGAAATGAGCCCGCTGTTTTTTCTTTTTTTTTTTTTTCTTTTTGTTCCAGACAGCACTGGTTGCATATACTGTATAGCGGAGATATTGATTCCCACCGTCCGTCTGTCTGTCGTAAATTGATATATGTATGCCGCCAGGTACATGGTAGCCACGATTGGCTCTGGTCCATGATTGCTGCACGGGCAATGCCAATAGCCGCTTGCCAGCTGGCTCACTTTTTCTTTTCTTTTTTCTTTTTGCTTCTTCTTCTTTTTCTATGATTGACCAGGGAGCAGTATCTCTGGACTCGTCTCTCTGTACCAAAAGTTCCAATTAGAAGAGAATAATTGATTGAATCTTATCGCCCTTGCAAGTTGCAAGATTGGCAGACAGGCCCCTTTGCACGTAATCTGCGGCACTCTAAGTTAGCAAGTCAACTAACTAACTTACTAGTCAGGATTCGGTACCAAGTCAGTCAGCCACAGAGAAGTTATTGCAAAATCTAGCGGCCGGACCCTTGTTGAACAGGATTGATTTTGAGAAATGACAGAGAAGAAGAAGATGATGATGATGATGATGAAAAGAGTATATAAATTAAAGTCAAGGATAGAAAAAAAGAGAGAAAGAAAGAAAGACTTTGTTATTTCTGTTAAGGCAGTTGTTAAGCTGTGATTTTGCTCCTTCCTCAGCTAATCCAAGTTTTGTTAGCCCGGGTTGTTCCTTCCTTGTTCTGGGCGGTATGTTATTGTTTTGTGTCCCTTCCTTCCTAATTCAATCAATCCATAATAATGCGGGTAGGCTCTTTCCCTTTAGCGCGCAGACTTCCCCAGCCTTGTTACTTTTTGTTAGTGACTAAGTTACTTAGTTAGTTACTTAGCTTTGCCCGATGAATTTTGACTTACTCAGCTCAGCCCAGCCCAGCTCTCTTTCATCTCTTTCTCTCGCTTTCTCACACTCTCTGGGAATCTTTCTCTCTCTGTGTGTGTGCCTTTCATCTTCAATCTTCCATCTCTCTCTATTTCTCTCTCTCTTACACACACTCTCTTTTCTCCTTCGTTCCAATCGAGAGAACGATCGATCCCTCGGGGCTCTCGTCCATCTATCTCGTCAAGGCCTCATCCCTGGTCGATTCTCTAGTCTGGACAGCGCCTGCCCCGCCCTGATCTTTTCACGCTCGTTGACCTAGCTGGGGACACACAACTCGCCCAGGACAAGATAATTCATCTGCAATTGTCCCCAGGGCTATTCTCTCCATTCTTTCGTCGCTCTTTCAGAAAATACACTATCATCATGCGGCAGGGATTGGATGCTCGGAAGCGTTCAATGCTGATTTGAGTCGGCTCGCCGCCTGAGTCCAGTGCCAGCATGGAGCACGTCTCTACAGTAAGTTTCTCTCCGTATTTTCTTCTTCTCTTTTGTCTTGAATCCAGCCGGAGCTCGAAAGAATGATTGATGCTGGTTCTTGCTTCTTGGTGCCGGCCCAATGTTTGATCACAACAAACCGTCCGTCGCCGGGGAAGCAAGTGCTATCGGCAACACCCCGACTTCCTTACTTGATCATGAACTACCGGCTAATTTGGTTGAAGCTGTGTGCTATAAGTACTGTTGGTATTGCTGCGACTGGGCTTGCTCTCGCACGCCTGGACCATCCAGCGGGCTTCCAGAACCCTGTCGACTCCGGAGACACCACGCTGTCACGCAGTTCCCCGTCCGAATCCGTCAATCTCAACACCACTCGTCGCCAAAGCACTTTGACGGCAGGCCCATCGAAGGAACGCACCGGATTCCAATCCGTCTCTACGAGCTCCGGCCAGAGTTTGGTGCTGTCCCAACGGAGGAGAGAACGCCGACGACGACAAACAGTGACGGCTCCTCTGACCCCGGCACTTGACGAGACAAATTCCCAGTCACGCGAACCGGCCACGAGCCGGCCGTCATCTTCGTGGTTAAGGCGGATATCTATTATATCTTCCACCGCTTCTAGTTCGACTTCGAGCCCAACAACCGCAGCTCCGTCGCTTCATGGGCACCCTTCGCAGCCACAGACGCGCCGCGACTCCAATGCAAAGGTGCCGAATAAATTGGTCAAACGATCCAATTCGCAACTATCTGTCAAGCACCTGGGCAACCGCACAATCAGGCCCAAGTCCACTACTCTCAGCGTACGCCGACCAGCAACCAGTTATCATTGGTCTGGCGATATTGCTCATAGCTCGAGTCCTGGGCGGGAACCGGACTTGCCTGTACCACCGACATTCAGTGAGGGTGTGCTAGCCGCGGAGGCATATCGTCCGGACTCAAGAAATCAACGTTGGAAGCCATTTTTCGGCTCGACTTCGCCCGGAAAACGCAAGGATTCGACTAGGAATAACATTGTGACGATCAAGCCTAACCGGCAATTCCACCGGCATTATTATTCGATTTTCCCAACGTTGACTCTTCCGTCTGCCATACAACGGTCGAGTACCCGCAACATGGCAGCGCAGTCCTCGTCAACGGACCCTGTCACCTTCAACGATCCTTTCTCTTCACGAAATAATGGCTCTGGACCACGACCAAATAAGGTCGCTCCTCCTAATCAACGCAGGCTAGTCCGGTCGTCATCGATATCAGACCTGAGTCTAAACCCGGGCCAATCCAGAGACAGCCCAATGAAAGGGGACGTCAAGCGTACTCTCACCACTGCAGTGCGATCTCATGGTAAGGACCGCATAGTGTCAAACCCTTTGCCGCGGGACTCGGGGAAAGATGGTAGTCCGCGTCTTCGCAGGAAGCGCAACTTTACAGAATCCGATACATTCAATCGACCACAGACTGCCCCGCACACGAAGCAGTTATCTCCTAAACCCGCAGGTATTCGAGTGCCATCTCCACGAGACCACCTCGCCTCTTCTGCTTACTCACAGAGATCGGCTGATTACGGCCACGGAGGCTTAGATCACAAATCCTCTCCTGTCGGCTATCCCTCGTACGGGACCTCCCCTCCAATCGTCCGATACTCTAGAAATAAACGATTGTCCGGCGCAACTGCCGATTGGGCGTCCACCGTCATCGGCTCGGACGATACTCGGGTCTTCACTTCTGCGGATGAGGATGACCAAAGTGATTCGGTATTTGATTCGTTTCGAACCAGAATATCCTCCCAAAGTCATAATGGCCGCCGTGGTCCGAACATTGAGACAATATTCTCAGACACCTCTGCAATAGACGACAAGCACGGTGGATCTGTGGCTGTTCAGGACCTTGGATTTGAGAACTTACGGTTGTCGCAATTCACACCACGATCTTCTGTGAGCGATCTGGAATCAAACTCAACTCCGTTAGCCCGATCTACTTCAAAAAATACGGAGACCACCCCGACGCCACCTGCGAGATACGCTTTGAAAACTTCACCTCTCAAGAATACACCTATTTTTGAGACCCAGGATCGATTCTTTGAATTCGATGAGAACGGTTTTGTTGACGACGAGGATGACAGTGGCGATTACGAAAGTGATTTCAACGAATCATTTCGTGAAAACCTCAAAGTCTTCCAACATGGCAATTTGGACGGAGAATCTCCCTCGTTGACGCGAAAGAGCTCGGCGATTGGGATCAAAGCAAGCGTGTTTGATTGGTCTGAACAGACTTGGAACGAGCGCGACCCGCAAGCTGCTGAAGTTCGCCCTAGTACCGTCCATGGCAAACAAGGCCACAATCTCCGAAGCACTCGTCGAGCGAACCGAAAAGCACCCAGTGCTATGCATTTGCGTAGCCAGAGCGTACCGGTCTCTCGGGATGGGCCCGTTCCAACTGATAATCGACAGCCCTCTGCTAAATTTGGCACTTGGGGATTGGGGCAAAAGGGAGTGAGCGAGGACTGGGATGGAGATTTCGACTTTGAGGATGACGATGAGGAAGGAGATCTCGAACTGGGAGGCGGCACGTCTTCATCTTCGGGACGTTTGCATACAATGAAGGTTCCGACAGCCATCTTGGAACGACAAGCCAGCGTCCATGGCCAGTACGGGCAGGTCCAGGAACTGACCCTCCTAGTGGAAGAATTGAAACGTCTACGCGTTCAAGGCAACGCGTTACGAGTTATTGATGGTCCAGCCCACGAGCTGTGGAAGGAAGCCGACGGGATTGTCAATTTGGCTACCTTTGAAGACGAAGAGCCAAACATGAAGCCTCCTAAGTCGCCGTCTAGTTGTGGAAGTTTTGATGATTTCAACGAATCCCCGTCAACTCCACAAAAGGCATGGAGAAGTACTGATAGCGACACGAAAAGGCCACCGCTGACACTATGGAGCGAAATGGATAGAAACTCGAATTCCTCTTACAAGGAATCCTCGACGAAGGTACCCTCTGTTTTAGAATCGATTTATCAGCAACGGGAGTCATCCGAGGCTCCGTCGCTCAACAATGCGAATGAGACCCCGCAGAAGTTGCCATTCGACACGCAGTCTCTGAAGGAATTAGTTGCCCGTGCTGGCGTCGTCACCCGCGCATTAAAGGACATTATCCGTCGAGCCGAAGGTGTTGCGCCGTGTGAGGAAACCGGGTCGACTTTAGATCCGCCCTTTAGTCAAATATTTACTCAAAGGGCAACGGCATTATAGATCTGACGAGTCTTTACGATTTACGAAAACTTTCTTCTTGGACCTCGGATTGAATGCTTCTATGTACACTTTTGGAATCCCTTCTTTTACAAACACACAATGATGACCTACAACTAGTGTCTACATATTCTTCATGTTATTTTTCATGCTATCCTTCACTTCGCTGTATATTCTTACTTTCGAAGCAGCCATTCCTGCATTCCAAGTCTTTTGAATTAAGGCTTATACTCTGCATTATTGCCTATGGCCAGCACTTTGGATATTTTTCCTCTTTTGTATTCTTTGTGATATGTATGGCGTTTGGGTTCTTTTTTTTTACAAAGTCTGAAATGGTCAGACATGATTTTTCTTATGAACTAAATTTCACAAACTTTAGAAGTTTGGAATAATTTTTCATTCATGTCTTTTTTCTTTTTCTTTTTTTTTGTCTTTTATGAGCATTGGACACTATCATTGTGCACATAAAAGCTATGTTAGAGAAGGATACCAACTAACAAAAGTGATTACATTATCTTTTCTTGTATTTGGAAAAGTACGTAGATATAAAATTCTGTGATAGATCAAAACAATTGCATTAAATAGGTATAAATGTCAATATATACTATATATATAGTTTTCGATATACTGATGCCAATATATCCAAAGCTTATGCTATATCAACTTCTTCCTGTTACTGTGAAAAGCCAAATATACCAAGACTCAATATAATGTCTCACCCTACCTGTACAGAGTAGACGCCACCGCAATCATATTAAGGCAAATTTCTCTTCCTCTCTCTCTGCAAAAGCAGAAGAAAGAGGAACATCTCAAAGCTCCTCTTCATCATCAGGTCTCGCAGGCGCAAAAGTCGGCGCAAATTTACTCCTTTCGCGAATCTTGTGACCTCTCAAATAGAAAAAGATAGGGATTGGAACCAATAGTGCCGAAATGCAGCCAAGCATTGTTCCGGCCCATTGTACGCCCATGCCGTTGAACTGTGGCCCGAGTGGTGACGGGGATGGTTAGTCTGGAAGGACGAGATCTAGAAATCGAGGATGTGGAAGAGGGAGAGGGGATAGGTACGAACCATGTAAGTTGCGAAGAGGGGGAAAACGGCTCCGGCAAGAGATCGGAGAAATGTATTTGCTGCAATTGCGGACGCGGCACTGTTTTGGAGATTAGCTCTGTGAGTCGGAATGTTTCTTTTACATGATAGAAAGTTTCTTCTTCACGACAAAGCAAACGGCAAAACGTACAAGAGAAGATAGGCGTCGACGAGATAGTTGAGACATTGGAGGAAAATCGATAGTAATCCAAAGCCAGTCAAGAGGCCCGACAAGGTCGGCACAATCCAATGAGTCGAAGCCTTGTATCCAGACCATCCGAACCAGAACAACCCAGCGGAAAACGAGACTCCGCCTATAATGGCCGGTGGTAACCGCCATTCCGGAATGGGAATGTTGTTGTTGGCGTCGAGTTTCCTGTTATACGAGGGCTGCTGAGAAATAATGAAGATTCCAGCAAGTAATTCGCCGACAGCCATGCCCAGGTACGGCAAACCGCCGACTCCCTTGTTGAAGCCGTGGATTTGCTGGAAGACAATGGGGTATGCCGTCAAAAAGAGATAGAGAAGACCGTAAATGAAAGCCATATAAATACTTAGCAGCAATACGATTGGTTCCGAGATGAGAATCTTGATGGGACGACTGAAATTCTTGGAAACCAACTCTCGGAAATCGACTTCAATTTCTTCTTGTTTGGCGTGAATGCCCCAGTTCTTCGTGCGCCGCCGCAATTCGGCCGCCTTGTCGATGAGCACTATAGGAGGGTAACTCTCGTCGAGAAAGAATACGTCCATAATTAAAGCTGCAGAAGCCATGATGCCCACGAGATACTGCGTCCAGCGCCACCCAAGATAGCTGTCGACGATGAACCCACCAATGAACGGCGCAAGAAGAGGTCCCATGAAGACGGTGATGGAGAAAATCGTGATGGCGACACCTCGGAAATGATTGTCGAACATATCAGAAAATATCGCAGCCACAACAGCAATGGGGCAAGCACCGAAGAAACCGGCAAAAAAGCGACAGATCAAGATCGTCTGCAAGTCCTTTGCTGTGGCCACGGCAAATTGGAACAAGGTGAGGCCGGTCATGCCGATCATGATGGGCAGCTTGCGGCCGCGTAGTTCTGATAGAGGCGCCCAGCACACGGGGCCTGTCGCGAAACCGAGCACGTATAGCGAGGTACCCAGCAAGGTCACCTCCGTAGACACGTGGTAGGTAGATGCAATGCTTCCCAGGGCATCGGAATATATACTACTGCCGAAAGTTGACACAAGAGTCGTATATGCCAACATAGCGGCAGTCAATATTCTATAGGCATATCGTTAGTAAAAGCTCGCAGCCTCTCCACTTGATCACCGGACGGTGAAAGCATAAGAAGACACTTACTTTTTCCTGGTTGGCCAATTCTGTGGGTGCAGAGGATCGTCGGGACCTTCAAACTCCACGACGTAGGCTTCCTTTGCTGGGAGCGGCGGAGGATACGGCTTGCCCGCACCAAACGGTGGAAGAGGCTTCTTCGACACGCGCGACCTGAGCGACGCACCCACTGTACCGCTATGTTGACTCCGCTGAGTGGCAATGCGGCTGAGCGCAGTAGGATGTCTTTCCAATGTATGCGAGGTCTGAATCTGTTCCATTCCAGAACCCCCGAGATTTTCAGAGGAGGAACTGCTGGAAATTGACCCGGAAGAAGAAGACGATACGCGCGACTGACTCCGAGAGACCTCCTCGTGCGTGCCAGCAACCTGCCTCATGCGATCTGCATCTTCCTCTGCTTTTTCTATATCCCGGGAGACTTCATCCATTTTGCCGGTTGGATTTGATCTATGATCTGCGGCAGATTTGGGACGAGATAACCGTCGTGGACTCAAGAGACGATGGGCTACTTAGATTTTGCTCTCAAGGTACAAGCAAGCGCGAGAAAGTGCAATTGAAAAGAGGTAATGCGCGTTGAGTTGCGCCTATGTAGACATGAGAGTAGATCAAGCAGAATATTGAGGTAGCGCTCTCAATTGATTGCTGTACTTGTTCTTTTAATTCCGATTCTTCTTCTTCCTTCTCTGGAAGATGGACCTTTCATGGTCGGCAATGGCAGATCCCAAGAATCGGCAGAACATCCGCTGTGGGGTCACATCTGACGTAAGCATCTTGCTATTGGCGAACGATATAAGACCGGCGTGAACTTTGGGGCGCCCAGCTGAAAGATCCCAATGTTTTGCAAAGACTGGATAGGAACTTTATGAGTAATCATGGAGATGAAGTTGAGCTAAGTTATCAGGAATAGGTTAAGTAGAGATGGTTAGTCGGGAATTAAACAAAAAACAAAACACAAAACACAAAACACATAGGCCACCGGGCCACCCTGCATGCATGCGTTGCTCGCACCTGATTTAAACGAATTAAACCGATTCGACGCCTGACATGACTTGCAGATGCAAAGTCCACACCAGATAGACAGACCCGTGGACAGTTTGACTGGATGCTTTTATTTGCCGCGACTTGAAACTAGAATAAGGGGAAACAGTGACCATTAAATATTACATATTGGCCAGACTCGCTACTGTCGAGCCGGAGTCTACCGGATCGTGTAACGGGAGCATAGTTAATCGATGATTAGCAGGGATAAACATAAGGAAGCAAAGGAGCCAATTGCATCCGGGACTTGGTGAAACGAAGATGTATGTTTCAATGCGGACACATTGGATCCTTCCTGAAGAGACAGCTTGATTTGACATTTTGGAAGTTGAAGAACAGATTGAGAGACGACAACGCGATGAATGAATGATTAGTCAGATAATTATCGAATGATCGATCTAATGATAACCTAGTTGATCAAGTTGACTTCGTGAATGACTGCCCATATTAAAATGCGTATACAAATACTGTTGTTAACTGACTAGTTGAATATCTCGTGTGTACGGAGGACGGAGCATGGCGGATGAAATGCTTTGCTAGGTTAACTAAGTAACCTAACTATTGGCGATTGGATACGCAAGGACTTATCGATACGCAGCATGACAATACAGCGTAATTATCGAGGTCCTTGCGTATTGGACGAGGTCAGGGGCGTTCTAGATTGAAACTACAGCACGCTTATTGGCCTGAAGCGGTAATTGTTCCTGGCACTAGTCCGTTTGTGGTTGCGTGAAACAAGCCTCCTTCCTGTCATTTACCGCTTCGAATTACAGTACGGTATTGATCTGGCCATATCTGATTATTATCCAGCATCCATAAATATATATCTGTATCCTGTGTATAGAGCGTTTATTGCTTGTAACTACTAATTATAACTAGCCTAGGTTGATTACTTAGCCAGGTCGGATTAGATGAATTTAACTTATATGAAATGTCAATGCAATTCTATTTCCAGTCAACGGCTTGTTGGCAGACATCAGACAGAATCCGGCCTTTAAGCTGTACTACGAGCTATCTGAAGAACTCTCATATCCTCCCAATACCTAGTAACCTGTGGACTGAATAGAGCAATTAATTTCATTAAGTAAATATCTTCATGCTCAATTAATTAGAGTAAAATGAACAATACTCCGTATTCTCAGATGAAAGGAGCGGCCCCGCCTGACAAGCCTCTCGTACTAATTTAATCAAGTTGGCCCGCTAATACCGCACCGTACCATACCGTATCGTACCTGCTTCCGCCCCCCGTCATCGTCCACCTTCCCGCACCCACACGGACGTCCTTTCCTCGTTCCTTTTCTTGAACGGCTTCTTCTTCTCCTCTTCCAATCGTTCTTGTCGCTCTTTTCTCTTTCGTTGTGCTCTTCTCCTCTCTTTGCAGACTGTCGTTCTTTACATTCGTTATTCTGAAGATTTATTTCCTCTGTACACTCCTTTAAGTAATACTCACTCTACAGCATTGTGAGATCCGCTCTTTTCGCCTTTTTTTTTTTCAGGGGCACACACTTCAAGCTGCCTGCTCAGTCCGTGGCCATCTCTCCTTGACGATCCCGAAAATTCAGTCTGCTGGCAAGAAATCTGCCCTCATTTTCTCAAGGCAGCTCCTTAGCTTGAACGGTCATGTCTATTTAGATGTTATTCCTTCGTTGACGTCGACCTTAATAATTGTTCCCTTCGCCAATCTCGCCGCTATTCGCGGACGATATCGTTTGGTTTCGAAACGGCAAATTTCGATCAGCCTTTGATCCTGCTTGGGTCGGCACAACTCACAGGAGAAAATGCCACACCGACACGGTATCCATCATGTGCATCGTCGTAGCCGGGAAGAATCGACACCGCCGCAGTCGTTGCCCTTAGAGCCCGCTCCTACAATCTCAGAACCTCCTTCCCTCGTCCGTCGAGCTTCTGCCGAAACTACAACATGTTCAGGCTCGTCATGCGGGTCCAGTAACTCCAGTCTAACAACCACCCTACCTGTGGTTCTTGGGGTAGTGTAAGTACTATCTGCGACAAGATTCGGCTTGACAAACCCGCTAATGATTCTCTAGAATTCCCGTTGTCGTCGCCATTGTCGTCTTGGTGTATCTGCACAGACGCCATGTCCGCAGACTTCGACAGGAAGACGCAAATGACAAACACAAGTCCTTGGACTTTGGAATGGAGGTGGTTAAAGCCGGCGGCAAAGGCCATCCGGAAATGGGAGAAAAGCCTCACAAACATGGACTGTCTCTGGATATCATTGCCAGCCCGTACTTGCTTCCACCGGGATTACATGGCTCTAAGGAGTCTCTGCGAAGCCTTTCTAAAGTCGTCAGTCTAGACGACGACAAATATCGTCTTGCAGCTCAAAGTGATAATGCTTCTCTCCACTCTTACAACTCTCGTCAAAAACCTGGCCACGATGATGAATCGTCCAGTTTCGGGGGTTCAACGAGACACGGTCCATCGCCAGACGATATGAATCATGGTCTCTTGCAGCACGCTTCTCGAATGTCAACCTCCCCACCCGTTGATGCCCATTCTCCTCACGGCATGACGCGAACTTTGCACCAGGAATCTTCGAACCAAAACTCTAATCATAATCTTCCCGAATTGGATATGCCCCAAAACCTGCAGTCTCCAGATACTCCCGGGCATGATGAGTTGTATTTTGGATCCGTTCCAGAACGAAGTCCCAAACGACCGGTCGGCGCTTCTCCAGACACTTACACTCATGCTACGACAAACAAACCCGCCCATGAGCCTCGCCCGAGCCTTGGTGGCTTCGACTTTGGGACTGGTCCTGCTTATACGCAGAACGACCACGCCGAGGTACCGACCGTACACGAGACCGCCTCGACTTCACATCCTGTAGGACTACCCAGATTGTCTCTCCCCATGAGCGAGACGAGCGATTATGGAGACGAGCCGAAATCCAACTTGCCTCCGGCCGCCAACATGCCTGAAACTGAGAATCATGACCAGCGGGAATCAGATCATCCCCATCCGGCGGAAAATCGGGTGACTCAATCGTTTACCAAATTTGACGAAGGCTTTGATCCTCACAGACTTACCGTGGGTATACGCCCTCTTCCGCCGGAGGACCCCTCCGACAACGCGGAACAACGAGCAAACAGAATTCGTTCCTTCTACAAGGAGTACTTTGATGACTCCAAGGGCGGCGCCCATGAGGAATATTACGAGGACTTTGGACCTGAATTCTACAATGACCCTGGGGTATATGATTCTTATGGCAGCGAATACTTCCCTGGTCCACCTAAACCATTCGCCCAGCCCATGGGTCGTCGTGCCATGACGCCCCCGCCTCGATTCCAAGGTCCACCTCAACATATCATGCATCCAGCCGCAGGTTCAAGAGCTACTGGTCCCCGAGCATTTTCTTCTGCGTCACGTCGAGCGCCCGGGCCTCGCGGCCCTTCGAAACCCGCTCCTCCTCCCGAACCGTTGCATGTGTTGCCATCACCGCACTTGCTTCGAGATGATATGTCCGTGATGCCCATCGACTACGCGCCGGCTCCGTCCTTCAAGGACCGTGCCGAGGGTCGACCGGAAAGTCCTCGTGGAGGATTACGTCCTTATACATCGATGAGTCGAGCTCACACCCCGTTGGTCTCGTCATTCGACGACCTGGCCGCTATCCCCAGTCCGTAAGTGCTAGACCTCAAGGCTCCAATGATTTTTTATACGGTTGATACTGATTTATTACTAGTCACGCTATGCGAAAGTCCGGCATATATACAACCCTGGATTTCGCGCCTCCTGTTCGATTCCGAAATGATACCGGTAGCGATGCCGGTAGTATTCGCAGCAACCGCACTGGAATTTCAGCCATTCACGGTCAAAACATCCGCAACGGAGCATATCGTGTCAGCCGCTTGCCGACTGATATGGTCGGTACTAAAGATGACCTTATGGCTAGCTTGCGACCGAATATGGATCTTGGACGGTAGAGCAGTCTCCTCGGCAATTCCCTGGTTTTTTTGCGAATTGGACTGTGCAAATATACTTACTGTTTTGCACTGTCAATTGATGACGGTTTCTTCTTTGCTCTAACGGTCGCCTCATGATTGGTCCTCTTCAGCATTGTTTTGCTCATCGACCTTAGTACTTATAGACTTGTGACTGGAGTTTGGGATCTTTTTATCTAAATGGCATGCGCTGCACAAAGGCACCTTTATATTTTCGCAATTTTCTTCTTATCTTCGATATTCACAAATACTTGTCTTCTTCATCTCTATTCCTCGGCAATTCTTGATCTCAAGCCGAGATAATTTGGCCGAGAGATCAGATCATGCTTGGAAGGATTGTTGAGATTTTACTTGTCCATAGTCATGGGCTTTTAGTTCCTTTTCGCTTCATTTCTTCAGGGTCTGATATTCGACACCTAATGTACATAATGTGCCGTGTACGCTATCGTCGTTTTGGAATACATGCAGGGGACCATCACCTGATCTGATTCTACTCGTTCGCCATAAACCTTTTGCTCACTTGAAAACTTAATCAGGACCGTGTCCAGAGTCTGCAAACGGACGCTTTGACAGCACCGCCACTGTGGCTGCGGTTTATCCAGATAATACCGTGGTACTTATCAGTACTACAGCACTACATAGTACTCATACTGGCACCCGATCAATCGTCGCCACTCGATACACTTACTGTGATGATACTCATGACTACCGAGTACGACTACTCACTGTCTTGTGTCTACTGCGCAATTCGTTGCAGCAGCTAGTAATATATATCAATATCATCATCGATGTCTCATGTGTCGATGATCCTCGACTGGTCATTGGACGAGCGAGAAACAATGACTTTGGATCGCGGGCCGGATACGTAAGTTACGGTATGTGGCCCAGGCACTGTATTGCGCTAGTACAGCTTGTCTCATTAGCTCTGGAGTTTGTACTACTGTAGGATGGAAGCGTGCATTTGATTATCTGTTTGTAACTACCATGTACTCTGTATGTACTCTGTCCATGAGCACCATATCATTATTAAAATCCAGGTTCTATTCTATCAGGCAGGTACTCCGTACTAGATGAATAGATGAAATCAAGACAATTGATTGTTGGCTCAGGGACAATTTTTCTTATTCGTTTTTCTCGGCGATGACTCTGTGATTGGCTCGCTCGAAATCCGGTTCTGGCCATCCACGTTTCGTACTGGGTCCGGCACGATATGTTTGTCATGACGCAGAGGATGTTCCTGTCATTGCTGTCAACAATCTCAGTCTGTCAGATTTCTTGTAGTTACGATGCCATGGTTAATTCAATGAGTAGCTAGTACATGCTCCGTCTTTGAGTATTGTCTATTGTATTATTGCAGATTAACCACCGTACTTAGCCAGACCGAGATAGTCGCCCGTGATGGTAAAATACCGAACCGTTACATACGAAAGTCGCCCAAAACGGCCACTAGACTCCACTCATCCGAGATTAATCTGCGTTGATTGGGCCAATGGGTTCGCATTTGATCTTGGCGTCCATTTCGAGTAAGACGAATCTTTATTTTAGATGACCGAACTCCGATGACCACCAATTAACTTGCGTATTGATAGGAAAGTGGATCCGCTAATCCCATCTCGGGCTGCATCAGAGTCCCACCGTGTATTACCCGGTTATACGCAGTACCAATCACAAAAAGAGACTATCGAAATTTGCTGGCAGAGAACACGAAAAAAACCGAAAAAAAAAGACACCAAGTTTTCATGCACAGCCGCACTCCCAGAGCGAGGAAATTTAGTGGTAAGAAAACTAAAACAGACAAAGTCACGACCCTGCCACAGCCTAACAACTTAGCCTCAGCCCTCAATCCTCAACCAACCGTCCGTTCGTTCCGCTAATTCTCTCTCTCTCTCTCTCTCTCTCTCTCACTCTCTCTTTCTCTCTTCCAATATTGTCTTTTCCAGTCGACCGACCAACTTGGAGGATCGCAATCCGAAAAGACTCTTTTGTGCTTTGCCTCTTTCCTGTTCTCGGTTCTGTAAATTTTCTTGTTTATCATTTTTATAAATTTTTAACGATACTTATTCCTTTTTAATTATTTGGAACATTCGCCTAATTTCGGTCGCATCCTTCGTCCGCTCGCTATCCATCCGACGGAAAGCCCCCTAAACCACACGACAAGCGTTCAACACCCGCGGTTTTTCTCTAAAAGTCGAACATCATTCTCAATTACAACTCCTGTTTTACCCAGCGGAGAGCCAACATTGCGAGTTCTTGAAGTCGATGGGAGATATTCGGTAAATCCGACGAGAAACATCAGCTTCCCGACATTCAGCCGATTGCGTCGTTGCGTGGCCAATTCGACTTCGCTGTGTCAGGTTATAGAAAAGTACAAAAATCCAACATCCAACTGGGCTGGCTTCGCTGGTCTCGGCTTGAACGGAACGGCTCGCTTGTTGCGAACAGCATCGGATCTCTTCAAATGCTTTGAGACTTGCGCTGTTGAAGCCCATTTCGTTCGTTTCGGATATTGCACATAACTTATTCGTTATTCGTTTTATCTTGAAATTTTACTCAAGATGTCTTCTTCTACCGGTAAGTTTATCACCATGTGCCATGGCGATGTGTTATCGCACTCCCAATTGGTTTACCTTGCTAATACGAATTCTAGCCGCCGTCCCCCCGGACCCGACCAAGACGGAAAGCTCGTCGAGCTCGTCGAGCTCGTCTACATCCACAACTTCATCAACCTCCTCAACATCCACCTCTTCCACATCAACTTCCAGTAGCACATCCACGACCTCGACGCATTCGTCTACTTCGACAACGTCCACATCCACCAGCTCAACATCCTCTACCACAAGCACTTCGAGCACTTCCACCTCGACAACATTACCACCAACATCCACCACCGCTCCTCAGACTTCAGTCGGCCCTACAACAATCTACATTACATCGACATCCACTGCCGAGCCGACTTCGGCACCCTCGTTAACGAGCTCTGCAACCTCTACTTCGTCCACCAGTACCGCTGTAGCTATTCAGACTGGATCCGCGTCTTCCTCCAGCGGTCTTTCGGCAGGAGGCACCATTGCCATCGCCGTTGTGGTTCCCGTTGTGGCTGTCGCCGCTATTATCTGCGTTTTGTTATGGTGGTGGCGACGACGCAAGGCCAATAAGCTGGCGGAGGAAGAAAGGCGAAAGGAAGTCGAAGAATACGGATTCAACCCAAACAACGACCCTGGTCTCGGCGGCAGTGTTGTGGGCGGTGCCATGTCCACCAACACGTACAGCGATCGATACGAGTCTCAGGACGGAGTGTCCGGATATCGCGGCTGGGGAACCACTTCTCACCCTCGCAAACCATCCACGAACCTGTCTTCGATTCCACTTTCGGAAACTAGCGCTATGCACTACGGTGACGGTACAATGAGACCCGATTCCGGCGAGGTTGGAGGTGCCGTGGGTGCGGGTGCTGCAGGCGCTGCAGGAGCTGCGGCTGCCGCCGGTGCTCATAACGGAGATATTCGTCGCGGTGCATCTAATGCCTCATCAGCGTATTCTGCTGGAGTTCACTCTGACGGATCGGATGAAGCGAATTTGGGTAACCCAGGACCCAACCAATACTACGACGATGGGAATCCATACTATCACGACATCCACAATTCTCAAGCCGGATACACCGACCCTGCTTACGGTATGGGACAACCGGTCATTCGAGACGTGCAGGCTCGTCGGAATACTCGAATTGAGAACCCGGGTGTTTATCCACAGCAAGGCAATGCCGGTATCGCGCAGAATTTCTAGCATTGTCAATCCAGTGCTTTTTCGTCATTTACGTTTCTTTTTTTTTCCTTCTCTTCTAACGTCCAAATACTCGTCAAGCATATATCTATTGTGTGCCGGACCTCTGGCTCAAAATATCCGTCTCGACCAAATACTTTGTGTAATCTCTTTTTTTAATGATCTGTATCCCAGATCACGGACACGTGTAATTTTTTTTTTGTCTTTTTTACTGTCTTCTTTTCTGTGTGTATTTGTGACTCTACATACTGGCGTGACCACCCGATTTGTCTTCGGGTCGTTGTATCGCATACATCGCGTCGACTTTTCTTGCTTGCTTCTTCGATATCTTTTGGATCTCTCCGAAGCGTTGAAATTGTCTTGTCGTTGTCCCGGCATATGTTTTTTTTTTATTTCCTTTTATGGCTCGAAAGTCTCCAGACATTTGCTGGGGACAAGGTACATTACAAACTGTAATTGGGAAGGAAGCGCATAAAAATGATAAAAGTATTAACCATCGCGGTACAAAATAACTAACTACCTCGTTACTCTACTCAGTCTCCTGTTTAGTTAAATATCAGCCTATAATAACCCTAACTCTCAACAGCACCGAGAATAGGCGCTTACCTAATCGAGGCGTTCACCTGACGTCCTCGTTCTAGAGCTCGTTCTTTGTCTATCATTACTTAGTCTACTAGACAGTTATTATTTAGTTAACTAAATTTGGGTAAAAAGTGCTTTATGTAATGGATGTATGGATGTATGGATGGATGGATGTATGTATGGGTGCATGTATGGGTGCATGTGTAGGTGTATATAGAGCAATCTGTCGAAAACGTGCTACGGATGACTTCTTCGATTGGATGACCTGCAGATCGGGTAAGCTCCCAAGCTCGTCTACAGCCAATCCGAAGCGCTGCACGGCTTAAATTTTCTGGAAAAAGGACGGGACTGGTTAGTTAAGCTTGCAGGGATTTGGCTAGCTAATTAACTAACTACTTAGTTAACATTCATTAATTTTTGTTAGTTGGTTAACTAACTACGTACGACATATCTCGCCCTGTCCTCTACGACCTGGAAAGAAGAGATACCAGCTCTTACTATGCTTATCACATAGTAAACGCACGTACCGAGGTCTCTCTTCTGTCTCTTTTTCTATTTTCTTTTTCGGCTGGTAAGAAACAGAACCCCGCTCCAGCAGCAGCAGCAGCAGCAGCAGCACCTACAATCTGCAGACATTCATACCATTCATCATCGATACAGCCAGTCAGCTGTCAGGCATCAGGCTGTCAGGCTGTCATCTGCTTGCTTTCTGTACCTGAGGCACCCTTTGCTGCCCGCCAATCTGAGTCGTTGGCTGCTTAACTGTTAACTACCTACTAAGGTAAGTTACTAGAATGAGGAAGGAGGGGAGGGGATCAAGTATGACGCTGTCTCCTTGCTCTTCTTCTCTTTCTTTCTTCCTCCTCTCTCTTTTTATTCTCTTCTTCTTCATCTTCCTCTCCCTCTTCAACTCTCTCCATCTCCATCTCCATCTTCTTCTCTCACTCCGCGTCTCGTTCCATCTCTCGTCCATTCCTGTCTTTTCTGTCCTTCTGTCCTTCTGTCCTGTCTTTCTGTGACTAAACCGAATCCAGACCAGAGCTCACCTTTTTAAACTTCACCCCTCGCGTCCATCTCGACTGGCGCCATTCCGCCCTCACGAGACGAGCTCGTCCGGCACTGTTACGCCCAGTTTATGCACGAGGTGTTGGCCTGTATCACTCTCTATCGTCTTACGTGGGATTGCTTTTTCTCTCCCGCAGTCGGTGCATGTAAGTACCTCGATGTCCCCGGATGCTGGTCCCAGATGTCTCGCCTCGGCAGGAGTTCCATGCATTGGCGCCCTTCCGCAATGCAATTCGAGCTCTCTTACGGTCATCCCGCAAAGGGACTTGTCGAACTGGAAGGACCCAAGACTCGGATTCCTCCGAGAAATGTAGGACTCGACCACCTGCTAATCAATATTGTGCTAGAAAAGCCTGAGTCAAACCGCGCCAGCACTCTACCGTCATTGTTTTCTCCCTCCGCAACTCAATCTTCTCGCCCGTCGGCTCGAGAGACATAATTCTGGGAACACGCTGCGGAAAACGTCTATTCAAATCGCAATGTTTATATGAGAGAGAAGAATAAACGATTGTGCTTGTCACTCACCACTCCTTCCTTGGCGAGGTAACGCTCCCTTCCGCTTACGGCAGGCAGGCCCGTCTTAAATGCCCTACTAATTCGGGACTTATAGATCCACTGCCTCTGACTGTGCCAGTCTGCAAGGAAAACCGTGACCGATTTTTCCCTTCCACCTATTGCAACATATTAACTGCAATCGATTGTGCCTTAGTTGAGCTTAATCCAAGATGTACGTATTCACTGGAGCTGCAGTCGACACCCAGTCTCCGCGAACTTCATTATACAATCAACTTGCAGTCGATTCTGTCGTTCTATCGTTCTATCGTTCTGTCGTTGCTCTCTCCCCCGGCCGTCTTGCTCTCGATGGCTGACGTACAATGAAGGAAGTTCGGGAAACAGATACAGCGCAGGCAACTCGATCTCCCGGAATATGCGGCCAGCTTTGTCAACTACAAAGCTTTAAAAAAGGTGAGCGCTGATGTTCTTCTTTGTCCAGAAGAAATGAGGGCTAATATCAGCCATGATCTTCAATAGCTTATCAAGCACTTGAGTGCCACCCCAACGATTGCAGCGCAAAGTGCCACTGTTTCAGCCGAGCTCGATCCACAGGCTGCCCTTCGTGCCAATAAAGAAGTCTTCTTCTTTCGTTTGGTGCGTGACCTCTCTTGTTCCTTCGAGAGCATCGGTGATACTGACTTTTGTTTGGGTGCTCAGGAACGTGAAATCGAAAAGGTTAATGAGTTTTACATCCAGAAAGAGTCCGAGGTACTGAACCTTCAATTCCGCGCGTCATATCGTTGGCTGGAAAAATAGGCTGACGATTCCAGTTCTCAACGAGACTGAAAACGCTTCTTGACAAAAAACGCGTCGTTCAATCTCGTCCTCATGCCGATAAAAAAGCGCCGACGTATTTCGTCTCCCTATTCGAGGGATTTTTGCAGTTCGACAGCGACTTGAACAAATTACAGGTAAGCTTTACCCAGGGTGAGTCATTCCTTCATTGCTAATACAAACGGAACCAGCAATTTGTGGAAATCAACGAAACTGCTGCATCAAAAATTCTGAAAAAGGTTCGTAGTGTTTTGTCTTTGTTTCTCCCTCTTTAACTCGGGCATCACTAACTTTCCTTTTAGTGGGACAAAACGTCAAAGGTGCGTTTACAGATCGGGCTCTTCTGAGTCAAAATTAACTAGTGGCTAGTCTCGCATGAAAGAATTGTACCTGCAACGCGCCGTTGAAGTCCAGCCTTGCTTTAACCGAGAGGTCCTTCGCGATCTTTCCGACAGGGCAACCACCGTGAGATTGGATTTGGAAGCATGGGCCGAAGGAGAAAACATTCGATTCGATGTTGCTCGTGCCACCGAACAGGCGGAAACGGCACTAAAAGATGAGAACGAGCAGACAGACCTTCAGGTTCTTCATATGGCAGCAGCCGGAAACATCACTGCCTTGCAAGAATGGATAGTTAAACTCCAGAGCACTGCGGATGCTCGCGAACGAATCACCCGCTTGTTTTTGTCTGCCGTAACCGATTTCTCGAACGAAATTTTAACGGTTATTCTAGACAGCGGTTTAGTCGATCTACACGCACAAGACGACATCAACGGACGTAATTGTTTGCACGAAGCGGCAATCTCTGGCCAGATATTCGTTTTCGAAGCCGGGCTCAAAAACGGTGTCGACATCACAAGCCCGGACGTGTACGGCAGAATTCCGCTGCATTACGCCTGTATTCACGGACGCTTGGAAATGGTACGGAAATTGATTGCGGCTGCTCCTGACACGGTGAACAGTCTCGATCACGATAATTTCACTCCGCTCATTCACAGCATCGTGCGAGATCGGTTAGGATGTGCGCAAGAATTGCTAAACAATCAAGCTCGTTATGATCCATCTTCCGAATCTGATCATATCCCTTTGAATTTGGCATGTCAACACGGCAGAATCGCCATTGTCGAGATTCTTTTAAAGAAAGGGGCATCTTTGCTTCCAGACGCCGAGGGACTTTATCCACAACACCTTGTTGCTCGGTCTGGTCGTGCACCTGAGCTCTTGAAAATGCTCAAAGACTATGGCGCGGATTTGGATCAGAGCGACAAACTCTACCAGTGGACACCGTTATTTCACGCCGCCAGCGAAGGGTGTGTGAACTGTCTGCGCAGCCTTCTCGAGCTCGGCGTGGACACCTCAATCCTGGACGAAAAAGGGTTATCCGCCATGTACTACGCCGCGTGGGAGGGACACCTCGAATGTATGGCTCTTCTGTGGTCAAAAAGGGACGCCTCTCTACCACATCGTCCTCTCGTCAGCCACCAACTGGTGCCCCAATTTGGGGGTGCGACCACAGGCTATGATGGCTTCCGCACAGATACTGGGCCGTCCGCACACAACGCTGAAAGCGGTGATGGTATTCCTGATCTGGAACTTCCTCCTCCTATCATTCCCTTGCGACGTTACGGGCATAATTTCCTTGACACCAAGGCATTTGTGCAAATCTATTTCGATGTATCCGGTCGCGGCCCAGTCGCGTTCGATCAAACAGGTCGATATCCGGCCTCTCGTCTAACCATGTCTTCCAAACTCTCCGACGTGATTCCACGTACGATTATGCTTCCCATCCAAGAAGACTCTCGGATTGTTACTTTCCAAGTTGACGCTTTGGAAAACTTTGTTATTGAGTTCGAGATATTCCCAACTTTCGGCTCCAAGGTAATTGCCAAGACAGTGGCACTGCCATCGCTGTTTTCTGCGACGAACTCAAGTGCTGGCAGCTGTTCGTTGCCGTTGTTTGATCCAAGACTGCGGTCAATTGGTCAAATTCGGTTCGACTTCCAAGTCATCAAACCCTATCTCGGTGATCCTTTGGAGATTACTCATTTTGCTACCTACTGGAAAGCAACAAACGCAATTGACGCCGATCACAACGGGTTAATTACAGGCTCAAGCCTGACTGGAGATTACGTGCAGCTCTTTGTTCAGCTCACAAAGGACAGGATACCCGTGCTATATCCCCTTTTCTCGATTAATCATTTTGGTATCGATATACCTGTGTGTAACATTACTTACGAGCAATTCACCAGCATTGCCCGGGAACGAGGTATAGACGGCAAGGCTATACTCGAAAGTCTGCACTCCAAGACGCAGAACGACATAGCCTCAATACACAAGCAGCTCGCAACTTCCTTTTTGTCTTTACAGGATATCCTTCTCCATCTCCCCACCAGCATCCACGTCAATCTCACCGTTCTATATCCTTCACCCGTGCAAGAGAAGAAGCTGAGTCTGGGTTCCCTGGCTGATATCAACACTTTCGCCGACTGCATTCTTCACGTCACATTTGGCCATGCTAGAATGTCGCGCGAAAAAGCCCCAGACTTCATGCGATCCATCGTCTTCACATCGTATAATGTGAATATTTGTACCGCTCTGAACTGGAAACAGCCCAATTGTGAGTGTCATTAACCGAATTGCAAAATCAATTGCTAACTTGGACGATGTTAGATCCGGTACTACTATGTAACGACTTGGGACAGATTGGAGATTTTACTCGAGAAGCCGTCGTATCGACTGCTGTCCAGTCCGACGGTCATAACTCGATGTCCATCAAAGAAGCAGCCCGTATCGCGCAGTCGAACAATTTCATGGGATTGATATGCCGATCTACTCTGTTGGTTAGTAATTTGGTCCGTAACACCGATATGGATATGATGACTGATTTCTCATAGAATGTCATGCCTGCGCTTATTGAAACGATAAAGGGGCAAGGTCTTGTGCTTGTGGCCGATACCTCTGACGAAACAAGCGGTCTGTCTTCCAAGACAGATGCAATTACACCCGCCACAGAATTGACATATACGACACCAGACGGCGTGAATGGTGTAATGAAAGCGTCTGGAGTGTTACGGTTCAATGACAGTATCGATATGTGATGATATTCCACATGTCAGAAAGTCAAGGCTAAATAAAATACAGTGTTGAATTGAGAATATTTCTTGCAGTTCTTTCTTTTTCCTTCTTGCTTGCAATTTACATGAAAAGATACCTGTTATAGTGTTTTTTGATAGAGGTGACAGAACGGCGGTACAAATTGTTTGCTAGAGAATGACTTGCTAGCATTTTATTATTTGTCTTGAGATTATGCAATTCATGGAGTCAATCACATTTATGTTCTCTGGTCTGAAATTAGCCATAGCTTAAAGATAAGAGATTTACTTTATACAAATCAACATACCAACGTGACTCTTTGTGATCCATGGATGTATAGAAATTGTCAGTCTTTTTGCCTTGATTACGCATTTCGGCTGTTCCTATCTTTGATCTATCTAGTCTCCTCGTTTACTACTTTCCTTCTCTTCCAAGGTTTGCACAGCTAAAATTCCTGCGAGAAAATCAGTTTGTGGAATAGTACAATATCTCTCTTCGAATTAGTCTATGTAAAAGTACATGAAGCATGAGATTCGGCTTTGGCCAATGAGAAAGAACAAAATCAGAAGAGAAAAAGGCGAGATTAAATATCGTCCCGGTTTCTTTATAAAATCAACCCCAAAGCAATCATTCCATCCAAAATATCTATAAGCGAGGCCGTGAGAGTGAAAAGAGCAGGGAAAGGGAAAGGGAAAGGAAAAGCGCCAAAAGTAGAGAGTTGTCGCAGGAATGTGGAATGTCCGACTTGGAAATTTAGAGAATCGTTGAATTATTTGATTGTCTTGGGAGTCTTTTTGCCGATATTCCACCCCCAGCTTCGTAACGTTTTGACGACTTTGGGCGTCACGGCGGCTGTTAATGGAACACGGAAGAAAATGAGACTCTTGTGCACTGCGTATGCGATGGCGAGTTGGGTCCATATGCCTAGGCCAGGGTCGTTAGTATTACGAATTCAAATCTCTTCAGAAGAGAGTGTAATGGCAGAGGGGAACGGTGGAAGACTTACTAGCTCCTTCTTCAGCGATTTCGGTATCTGTTTGGGTTTCGTTTCCACGACTGGATTTCGCATCAATTGTCGCCGGCGTCTCCATCGGCATGACAGAATAGAAGAGCCTCTTGGCTTCGCCAACTATCATGTGCTCGTAATGTCCAATCCGTTCAACGCCGAAATACTGAACGGCCGCAAAACAGAATGGGAAGTCGAGCGCGGATAGTGCTAGGTAGACTCCGACTGCGGACCAGCCGTATTCGCGGGAGAGGTTTTTCATGCGCTGAGAAAAGGACTGTTGTTGTTGTTGTTGTTGCTGGTGGCTCTGTTGCTGCTGGGAATGGCTGGTTCGAGATTGTTGCTGAGCTGAGTTGTTGGTATTGGTCGAAGACGAGAATCGAGATTTTCGAGATCGATTGGCGCCATTATGGAAGGTTGGTTTTGGCCCGCGGAAATGATGTTGTGATGTGAATGAAGTGAATCTTCTTGTTATTTGCACAGATTGTGACGATGCTCTGGTGCTTTTCGATTGGGAAAGAAGCTGTTGCCATATATTCCTTGCTGTGGTTGAGGGGAGCTGTTGGCGCAAAACCCGCGCTCCGAATATGGCCGCCTGTGACATTGGCAGCTTGTTTCTTGTTTCTTGTTTCTCGGAGACGTATGTTTGTTCGGGTGAAGATGATTAAAGAGAATAGTCAGAATCAAATCAGAAATAGAGTACAGGCATAGATTTCACGAGAATGATAGCGCTTGCTGAAATAACATGGGGGAAAGCATGGGAAAGTTGGACAGAGAAAATAATAATCTTCGGAGTTTCTTTGATGTTCTTTATTTCTCAGCAGGAATTACGAAATTTATCTCCGGCAAGGACAGCCCGATACGGAAATTTACGTATTTTACAAAATGCCAATACGGTCTAATACAACTTTCCCTTTTCTGTCTTTTTTGGTCTTGGCTATGGCTCCCGCAATTTCTACAGTCTCTGCACCTTTCATATCAACACCGCACTCAACTTTTATACGCTCGCATCTTGTGATCCAGACCTCGTCTGGTATACGTCGTTGGACGGTCAAAATGCCATCCCGGCTCCCCTCTCAGACTTTTACCCTGTGTCGGTCCAGCTTGACTGCGCAGCTTCTCCTCGAAAAGACCACAACTTCGTGCACGACCTCATCCAAACGATTCTTCGGCATCAGATCCCTCACTCCTCCAAAACACACCAACTACAATGCCGGCCCAGATCTTCCCCTTCTCAAATCAACGCCCGCTGCTGCCTTGGAGCGCCGATTGAAAGCAAACACAATGCCGCTGCGAACAGGGCTGTTGGCGATCAAAAAGGGTATGACGGGGTTATACGACCCTGAGACTGGCAAACGTACCCCTTGCACGGTCCTGCAACTTGATCGATGCCAGGTTATATCTCATAAAACAATGGATAAGCACGGGTACTTTGCCGTGCAAATCGGTGCAGGCTTCAAGAAACCCGAACGGGTAAATAACGCGCTCCTGGGCCACTTTTCAGTCAATGAAGTTGCGCCCAAGCGGTACGTGCGCGAATTTCGAGTCAAGGATCAAGATGGATTATTGGAAATTGGCCGCACGTTGACTGCAGACTGGTTCCAGGTGGGACAATACGTGGATGCGCGCTCAAACACCAAGGGAAAGGGCTTTGCGGGTGTCATGAAACGACATGGTTTCCACGGTCAAGATAGGAGTCACGGTGTGAGTTTGACACATCGGTCCATGGGTTCTGCTGGTCCAAGTCAAGGTGGTGGTTCACGAGTCTATCCCGGCAAGAAGATGGCGGGAAATATGGGCAACGTGCAAAACACATTGCAGAATTTGAAGGTCCTAGAAGTGGACCCGGAGAACGGCATCATCGTCGTCAACGGTATGTTTAATCTGCATCTAGGCACTATGCGAGAATATAGCACAGTTACTGACTTTCGTTTTATAGGCTCTGTCAGTGGCCCCAAGGGCTGCCTCGTCCAGCTCCAAGATGCGCTCAAAAAGCCCTGGCCGAAAGTCGAACCTCAACCTCAATCAGAGACTACACTCAATGAATCATAGAATATTATTATTTCTGTTTTTGTGTCTATAAGATGTACTATTATACAATGGATTTGCGATTGGCGCTGGGTTGTCAGCATGCTTTTTTTCAAAGCACGGTTTCATTTTACCATAAGTTTTCTCCAAGATAACACAGCGCCATGTTATTTCTAATCCGACAAGTTGAATGGATCTTGTTCCGAGTCGAGTAATTGAATGACCTTTCCGTCTTCAGTTTCCAAACTCCAAATTTCAGTGCGGAACTGTCGGAATGAAAATGGTTAGCGGATTTCATATCATGGGTCGTGAGACTTTTATTCTCGTCAATAAAGCAAGCACACTTACATAACCGTTCCGATCGGGTCTGACACTCTTGAATCTCATCTTTCCCTGCGACTTTGTGCCCTTTACCCAATAAGATATATCGATCTGGCCGTGCAATTGGTCCATTGTACCGCTAATCCAGGGGATTTTATGCGCAAAGTAAATTTCATCTCCCAGAATTTCGCGCGCCTGTCTTGACGTTCTTAAAGCGTAAAGCGTGCTGCTCACAATACTTGACGAGGATTTTTGGTAATTGAAAATCCCCAGCATCGAGGCTCCCACGATGATGGCGAAGATGGGTAGCGTTCTAGCCCATCGGAATTGGGAATTGAGATTTGGTAGTTCTCTATCGGCGCGTCGGTCGAGGAGAGGTCCTGAGTTGGCTGATGGAGCTGGAATCAGAGACCGTCGCTGGGTTTTGAATGGGTTGGCGGCATTTTTTGATGGTGTAGCTGTGCGTCCCGGTCCGGAGACTCGCAGAGCTCTCGAAAATGTCCTTGAAAAGTTCATCTGTGTTGATTTTATGCGAGTATGACTCGTTGCCCGCGGTCTGTTCGTGGATTGACGATGTTGGGCTGCAGGTTCGAATAGTTCTTGATTTCACTTTCAAGGTCAACTCCGTTAGGACGTTGAAAATCGATCTAGAGCGGAGAACTGGCTTGGCGTTCGTCGGAGCGGAGACTCGGGGTTATCAACTTCTCATCCGCTGTCAGCCAAATAATCTAGTTCTCTGGCTGGTTAACTTCATCCCACGCTTGTTATTCATAACAACACAAGATGGCAGCAACTCTAAGGAGGACTTTTCGTTACCCAGATGATAACAATGATGTCCATATTACGGGGCCCAGGGAAGAATTGGACGAAGAAGGTGAGAAACGGCAAGGATCTAGCCAACTATAGAAGATCACTGAACTGGAATCAGAACAAGAGCAAATGGTTAGCCAATTGCGCCAGAAGAATGAAACAGACAATAGATTCTATCGCGTATGAATACATCATTTGATTAAGTATATTGTCTATCTCCTGCGTGGATTCATTCTGACCATGCTGTATTAGACGGTGTTTTCTATCGCACCTCTCGTTGCAATACTCGTCTATATACCAGCACTCTTCTCGTCGAGAGATACATTCCTGGAGAAATTGATATGTATTACGAGCATACTTTCGCTCTCATCCACTGCATACATTATGAAGAACAGTGGCTCCACAACAGAAGAGAACAATACATTCCCAACAGCAACACCACAGCGAAACAGGTGGTTAGCAAGATCCCAAAATATAGAAATGAAGCAAATCCTCGTCACGAACTCAGTCACATGTGCTCTGCTGGCTCTTTTCTCCATCTACTCAGACAATACAGCGATATATCTTCTTCCAGGAGGCAAGTCCAAGCTTCGCAAGCTTTCTCAATTCTATCCAAGTCTTAACTCGGCTGACTCGTTTTCTAAAGTCCTCCTCGCCATCATCTCTCTCGCAAGACAATCACTTGCAGAGGTTGATATTAGCGAACTTGAGAAATTGCGCTACGAGTACAAGGGCGCTTGATGAAAACTACGGACGAGAATAACGGCCCTGGCTCAAACTATTGCGCCAAACTTAGGTAGGCGTACGATAGCAATAATCTCGAGCTCAAATATAAAAACATGAACGGTCTGTCATTATTGAGCATGTAAATCGAACATGTGATTGACTTTAACTAAACATTACCGGCCTGGCGACCTCCAAGATTCAATACGACGACGGTCCAAGTATGGCAAAAGACGGACAATATTTGTTGCCAAAGTCCTATTCCAGATCAATCCGACAAGTCACCAGGGTCTTCGTAGTAATTCGTAACCCTGGCAGCTCGTCTAGGCTTATTGATATTGACAGTATTTTGATCTGTCTCTGAGATTCGCGGCTCGCCTCGTCGTCTATGTGACTTGAAATCGTCGTCCTTCTCTCCACGACGCCTTTTCTTTTTAAATGTTTCAGGAGTCAATTCTGTTCCCGCCTCAGATGGGACGAGATCCGAGGTGATAAATGCCGGAGGTTGTTGATAGCTAGGATTATCTGTATGGATTTGTGCTATTTCTCGCATGTGGTCTCGTCCAACTTTTAAATGAACGACGAGCTGAGATTTCTTTTTGCGTTGCCGTTTGCCAGGAACCAATGGTATATTGTTTGTGGCATGTGGAAGTATTCCATTCCCACTAGTGATTGTTGGACTTTGGACCAAGAGCGCCGGATCTATGCTGTATCCACCTTCCACTGGGCCATTCTGGGTGAGGTCCACCGTGGGTGCTCCAAAGTGGTCAGAAGCCATCTCAAATCGAATTGCCGCAGCCTCGCGAAACATCTCCTCCTCACTTCTGAAGAAATTGCCTGACGCTGCGTTCGATTGAGTTAATTGATGTACTCGTGCTGCAAGGTCTGGTAGATGTAGCGAAGGATCGTAAATGTCAAAGTCCTGAGTTGGTGCGGCATGTGAGCCTCCAAGAGCAGGATCGATTGGGATACCGTCGTGGAACGAGGTCTCGGTCTGTGGTAGACCGTTATTGGGCTGCGGAACGAACAGTGCATCCTCATTGTGTGCAAGCAGAAGATCCCGCATTCTTGCTTCCTCTGCCTCAGCCTGGTGTCTCTGTAAGCGCCGGGTCGAGTCCGCGGTCCCATCCCCAGCTTTCTTCAGCCAGCCAATGTTTGAATGACTGAAATTGACAAGCGCTTCGACACTTCGCGGATCGGCAATCTTTCTTGTGTCGTGTCCTAGTGCCAAGCCTTTGGGCTCGTATGGCTGTGTGGTGAATTTGCGGCGACAAGCCGCGCAGCTGCAAATTCTCTGACATCTTGGACATTCCCAAACATAAGTCTGCATCGGCACTTGAGGCTTGATCTCGAATGCTCTGAATAGACTGCCATAGCAATAGTGTAGTGGACATTTCTGGCAGGACGCAAGCTTCCACGTTGGCTCCAGGGTTCTGCAAATGTGGCAACGGGCTTGTTCCTTGGATATCTTATCTCTCGGGTGGACTTTCCTCTTCCTCACAACGCGTCGTTCATCTCCACTATCGCCTTCATCTTGACTGTCAACGCCTTCCCGCTCGTCAAATGTTTGTTTCGTAATATCTACAAATGGTCGTCTTTTCAACTCTAATTGACACACTTCAGCTAGCGTCCTGTGCCCAAGTCGGAGGCGTTCCGTGGTAAGTGATGCGTAGCTGTCTTCTCGCTGGCCCTGCATTCTACATATTTGTTTCCCCCACGTCTCGTGTTTTTGAACCAAATCTTGCCATGGGAATTGCTCGACCCACTTAAGGTTCGATATGCAGCCGCAGCTTCTGCCCATTGCGTAGCATTCCATACACACATCGTAACAATCCTCCTCGCCATTGGCAAATGTCCCCACACAGTTGGGACACGTCAGAAACCGGTTGAAAATGTTGCACCGACAATAAGAACAAGTGACGTTGCTATCATAAGGTAGAAAGTCGACCGGTTTCTCTTCGCGAATTTCATTGGAAAAACTTTCAGAGAGCATGATATTCGTGAACATTGCGAACAATTTCCTGAAATCCTTTTGCAACTGCCGGACTTTCGGCGTCCGGCTGTTGAGTCTCTCGGCGGCGGCGAGTAGAGCAGAGTACTTCTCCAATGTGAAATATATTATCGACTTACATTTGTACTGTTCATCTCGACAGACATTTTTTGCTCGAGGAAGTGCTTCTTGTAAGGCCAATTCCAGCGTTTCAACAGTCGTACGATTCCATGCGACTTTCATTGTCCGAGTGCCTCGGTTCCATACTTGATGCGGTGCTAAGGGAGGGATGAGGATGAAGTCGCCCGCTTTTTGTTCAACCACATAGGTTTTGAATGGGGCAGCTTTCCAAGCACTGATTTGTGCGAAATGGTCTTCGAGATCGATGTCGTGGCCGAGAATGGAAGACCAGTACTCGGAAACTAAGTGATGGTCTTTGGTCTCTGTCATGAACCAGATCGAAGACCCCGGTTTCGTTCGTTTTCCGTGCTCAAATGTTCCCGTCGAGGTTTCCACCATTATATTGTGACCGAGAGTTGCGCACATTTCCTGATGACAGGGGGTGTATGTTCCTTCGTGGCCAATGTAACACATGAGATTTTCTGCCCGCATGGGAGACGGTAGACTACTCATGAGGTCACCGGCCCTGGAAAAGTCATGGGACTCGAAATTCGAACCAAGAGTAGATTCGTTCATGTAGAATAGGAAAGGCGGAATGAGCTCTTTTAACTTCTCTTGCCAAACCTCGGGGCAATCAATATCTTTGAGATATATCCGCTGGCGAGAAGGGTCGGTGAAGTTCTGCGGTGTAATTTGGTCGGTCAACATGGGCAGATTGTTTAGATAGTGGCCGATAGACAACGGAATGTTGGTCTTGGTTGTAAGGTTTCTCGCATTTTCCGCTGCAAGTTTCATTCCGATCAGTCGCAGTTTGCGATTATAATGTGTAAGAGGTTAATTATAGAGTAGAAACTGTACCTTTAGCATGCATGTTATCTCTCAACCATTGCTCTGAAAAGATCCATTTCTCAAAGCGTTCATCGTAGCCCTCTACAACCAAGGGTTGGCCCCCCGTGATTACCTGCAACCGAACAAGTTTCTCGAAGTTGTCCAATCCTTGCTCGTAGATCGCATCGCAATGAATTCTGATTACCCATTCAAAATTTGGCGTGGACTCCACGAGTGCGGCAACATCAATATTGGGGGGGATCGGCTCGAACGCCGCTTGAGGCCGTTGAGCAGGCATGTCGCGATACTTCTAGCGTCAGAGGACCCGGGTTTCAGTCACTTGACCGACAGATGAACAGCCCGAACATGTGCGCAAGTGCGAAGATCCGATAGGAGAGTACAGTTTCTGGGTTGAGGGAGCTGCGCGAGCGCAGAGGGAGCTGTCGCAAAGCATGAGACCAGAGACAGACTAGATCGTGGATTTCGATTGATTGGCTATCGAGAATCGCGTTGTGAATTTGAAGATGGGCTCTTGCGTTGGAGCTGTAATACTTAGATGATGATTAACCCAGTATCAGATGGAATGAGAGGGGGGATGTCAACGAGGAAGAGAAGTGAAGAGAGAAGAAGAGAAGAAGAAGAGAAGAAGAAGAAGAAGAAGAAGAAGAGAAGAGGAAGACGAACGAGGCAAAGCGGGCTAAGAAGATGCGTAGAAGGCGCGATGGAGAAGGCGGAAGTCCGAGACTGGAGGCTCGGCCAATCAGAACGTGAGAATGTAAGCAAGAATGGCCCCACATTACACTTATATCAGAAAAGCTTCAAAAGTTGCAACTTGACTCTCTAAGAATCTATCTCCTTTCTACTGCTTAATCCAGGATTCCTTCTCATATCTGCCAATATAGGCAATGCTCTGTTAGCCTGGATCCTACCATTAGCCAATACCTCAAGAACGAGGAGGTAGCTAGCTGCCAGCGTTCAAGGAGACGTCGCGCAAGCTCGGCTCAGTTCACACATGGGAGCTCCCTTCTTGAGTACAGCCCGGATGCTGCCGTCTAGATTGGTGCAATGTCGTGGCTGCGTTTCATTGCAAGCGAGGAGAGGTTTTGGTCAGAAAGTGTATCCTCGTGATCGCAGTCAATTTCGCTTTCATGCAAGAATATCCAGGCCAGAACAGCCAGTGTTCGATAAGAATCTGCTGTTTGCAATACAAACACGCCATATCAACAAATCTTCATCCAACTCATCGGCAGCTGCACCAGTAGCTGCACCAGCTCTTGAGCCATATACTCCTCCCAAAACCGGACTGATTTCCTACCTTCCCGAGTCTTGGATACCGTATGCCGAGCTAATCCGTCTCGACAAGCCGACGGGAACGTATTACCTGTTCTTCCCGTGCTTGTTCTCGACTCTACTTGCTGCTCCCTTGGCTACGCCCATGGCGTCTCCCTCCGAAGTCCTGGCATATACGGGACTTTTTTTCAGCGGTGCCTTAATTATGCGCGGGGCTGGTTGCACGATCAACGATCTCTGGGATAAGGACTTTGATCCTCATGTAGCGCGCACTCGATTACGACCGATTGCACGAGGGGCAATCACGCCAGAAAAGGCCGTCGTGTTCACGGGATTCCAACTATTAGCAGGTCTGGGGATTCTGCTTCAATTCCCCTTGCAATGTCTATACTACGGCGTTCCAAGTTTGTTGTTCGTCGCAACCTATCCACTTGCGAAGAGATTCACGCATTATCCGCAGGCCGTTCTCGGGCTGACATTTTCCTGGGGAGCTATGATGGGCTTCCCAGCTCTGGGCATTGATTTGATGAGCCAAACCGATGCCCTTTTGGCCGCCACGGCTCTGTACAGCAGCTGTGTAGCCTGGACTGTGCTATACGACATGATTTATGCACATATGGATATCAAGGATGATGTGAAAGCCGGTATCAAGTCAATAGCCCTACGACACGAGCACAATACCAAAGCGGTCCTTTCTGGGCTGGCTGTCACGCAGGTATCACTTCTTGCGCTGGCTGGTTGGGCGTCTGGAGCAGGGCCAATATACTTTGCAGGCACGTGCGGCAGCGCAATTGTATCTTTGGGTATTATGATCTGGAGAGTGCGTCTCAAGGACGTCAAAAATTGCTGGTGGTGGTTTAAAAACGGCTGTTGGATCACTGGCGGAGGTATTGCCTTGGGAATGGCTGGGGAGTATATTGCGCAATATACGGAGTCGGATCGTGATGAGTCCAAGGATTGAAAAGCCACTCTACCACCGCATTCTATTGTAAAATATCCACCTTGTATATATAAACTCTAGTCTAATATCAATTCTTGATATGCAAATAAATTAGTTAACTATCAGTTATTTAGTTCACTAGTCAAACTGTCTTGACGTAACTTGGCTCTGCGGCTCTTACCGATACCGTGCGGAACCGAGCAAGCGGCAAAAAGCTTACGGATCACAGGCAAGTTAGCTTATCGGCAACTTTTATTTTCAACCAGCTTCAACCCAGCTTTAACCTACACTCTTTTTTCAACACCAGCGAACTTTACTGCTATCCTCGACACAAGTGTGTTATTTCCAGATTGGCAACATGTTCTCAAGACTCGCTTTGAGGGTAGGTCGTACCCCAACTCCTGAATCACTCTCCAGAGGTATATCCCGACTAATCTAATTGATATCCATGGACAGACGCCAACGCGCTTCCTTTCGGCCGCCACGACAACGACAGTCAGAGCACCTAATCCCTGGTCTCTAACGTCGCCAAATCTCGCCGCCATTCAGTTCCGTCGTTTACTATCTTCCGAAACAAAAGCGGCGATTGATAAAGCCATCCAGTCTGCGCCGGTCGTGTTGTTCATGAAGGGGACGCCCGAGACACCGCAATGCGGCTTTTCGCGTGCTAGCATACAGATTCTTGGGTTGCAAGGGGTGGATCCAAAGAAATTCACGGCTTTTAATGTTCTTGAAGATCCTGAATTGAGGCAAGGTAAGAAGAGCGGAGTCTTCTGTCTGGAGCAGCACCGTCGTCTTGGAAGGGACCGTTAGATAGCACCCGACTGACATATTTGTTGCAGGAATAAAGGAGTATTCGGACTGGCCGACAATACCGCAACTCTACGTGGATAAGGAATTTGTGGGTGGGTGCGATATATTGATGTCTATGCATCAGAATGGAGAACTGGCCAAGTTGTTTGAAGAGAAGAATGTTCTCGTCGCGGCGGAAGAGTAGGTATCAGACTGCTCCGTGTACATCACTGTATTCAGATGAGAGAAAATATGGAAGTCCTCATGGAAAATTGTATGTCACAATGGAACATTGAATGTGATGCTATGTTTGAATAAAATGCCAAGTTTTAAATCTGCTATAAATTAAACACCAACTATCCACCGAGTAACCCACCCAAAACAACCCTACTAACTCCTCCAATCTCACTTTTCGCGCCAGTCCTACTTGCATCCTCAAAGTCTCGGACGACACCTGCCACCATGACTTTGCGCAGCTTTGCGTCCGTCTTGGTAAACAATTCTCCCAAGGTTGTGGTACACGCAGCCGGCGACGGGACCAGAGCCGTGAGTCTATTGTAACAATCAATCAAGACATCGCACAGCGTCACAAAAGTTTCAAAAAAGTCCGGATCAAACGGTAGCGAGGGCGTCAGAAGAAACGCGTATTCTTCCCCAGGAAGCAAATCCGAGGAATCCGTATGCGGGAACGAGGTCACAGCCGACGCTGCAGTGGCGGACGAAGCGAGATTACCAGTCATAGCTTTGACGTCTGATGAATCGTTGAATTGCATGGGTAGACCAATTTCGTTTGCCGAGCTTGCTCGTCTCGTCTTGTTACTGGCGTGCGTGGCCCTTTTGAACATTTGCGGCAATCGCGCGCGGACAAGATTCGAGGAAAAATTCCCGTCTGGGTTGTGGACTTGTTGAAACGTTTCGAATTCAATGAGAAGGGCATGAAGAGCACGGAGATATTCCAAGGGGGTAGAATGGGCGTCTAGAATCGGAGGCAGCGAGAGGCCGAGAAGTAGGAAGTTGTTTGCGCGGCGAGAAAGTCTTTTTGGGTCAAAGTATGGCATTCGCATGAGATCGTGTCGTGAGAAATGAACGGTATTAAACCAATATACTCGTCCTTCGTGGCTGATAGGTTAAGAAAGTATCATCAGATTTTGGTCCTCCTGTCTTTGCACCGGAATATCAACTCAACTCACACTTTCCGTAAATAACCCAGCGTCGAGACCCGCTTGGACGAGGTATCGTGAACATGTTGATAAATAGAAGCCGCACTCTGGGGACCGATTCCAGGCCCCGGCCCAGCGGGCATAGCAGGCATTCCACTCATGATTCAACGTGATTTTCCACCAAGACATGCAATCATAAAGCCATTTTGTCCTCGAATCACAATTTGTCAAATAGCCTAGGCCGTCGTATATACGCCTCTTCAGTTCAGATAACAACTGAATATATCCAACGTTTGAGTGCAGTGGTGATAATCGAGACGTCAAAGTGGTGTATCAATAGATCGATAGATCGATGGATAAGAACAAGGGGTTAGTGCGGGGATATAGTGGCCGACTTGTCGAAAGCTAGAGAAGAAAAAGTTCTAGGAAAAAGAATTGAAGGTAGAATCAGCAGATGAAGCAGCTCCAGAGAACAATCATTCCATCCCCGCAGAGAGACCGCATTAACTTGAGGATGGGGATCAGACGAGTTCGCATGTTCACAAACACTGATGAAATCGATGGATAGAAGAGTTGCGACATACTAGGCTTGGATAGGTAAGGCGTGATTTGACCCCACGCCCGCATTTTTTCCCAAAAGGGGAAGCTTTGTCTCTTCTGCCTTCTGCAAGTGAAACTGACAAAGACAGTTACAATTCTTGAATCATTCAACAATTGCTTTCATATTTTCTAATTTTGTTCCTTTTGTTTCATTTCACCCCTTTTACGCCTCCATGACCGACCCAATGCATGAAACGGTGCCTCAACCGGGCCAATGGCCTGTTGACCCTCAGGAAGACGTGCCCATCTCGAAAGACCGAATCTGGGTAGACGGATGCTTTGATTTTAGTCATCACGGTAATGCGCATCTTTTCACGGCTTCTTGAGAAGGGTCCATTTGCTAATCAGCTGTATTAACCGTTAAGGCCATGCCGGAGCAATGTTGCAAGCACGCAAGTTGGGCAGGGAGCTTTACGTTGGAATTCATTCGGACGAAGCGATTCTCGAAAACAAAGGGCCAACCGTGATGACACTTCCCGAACGGTTAGTCGAGGTATCTTTTCAACAATAAGACGAAGAAACCAGCTCGTTAGACTTGCTCATGATTTCCTCTTCTCGTGTGTTTGAACAGAGTATCTGCCGTCGAAGCCTGTCGCTGGGCCACCAAGACCGTACCGCATGCGCCCTACGTGACGGATTTGGCCTGGATATCGCACTACGGGTGTCAGTACGTGGTGCATGGGGACGATATCACGTCGGACAGTAACGGTGAAGACTGTTATCGGTTTGTCAAAGCCGCCGGTCGATTCTTAGTCGTCAAGCGTACACCGGGTATCTCTACCACCGATCTCGTCGGCCGAATGCTTCTCTGCACGAAGAACCACTTTGTGAAGTCGGTCAAAGACACGCTCGAAGGTAAAGAAGGTTCCGACAATGCCGAAGATCGTAAAACATACGGTGAAGATCTCATGCAGAGGCTCCGCGACTACGCAACAGACGAAACCGGTCATCGACCCGGTCCCGAAGTGTGGTTGTGGAACGGTAGCGAAACGGCCAAGATCAATCAGATCGTGGAACAAGCAGGGAAATTCGAGCCTTTAATCAAGGGCATTCCTCCCAAACCAGGCCAGCGGATTGTATACGTAGACGGCGGGTTTGATCTGTTCTCTTCGGGACATATTGAATTTCTTCGACGGGTATGGGATCTCGAAGAAGCCGAGGGTCGAAGGAAAGGGTGGTTTGAAGAGGGAGAAAGACAGAAACGAATCGCCGAGCACGGGGCTGATTACGGCCCTGCTTATATTATTGCTGGCATTCACGACGATTCCGTTATTAATCACTGGAAGGGTTTGAATTATCCAATTATGAACATTTTTGAAAGAGGACTATGCGTTCTACAATGCAAGGTACGTCAATCTTCGACTCTCGGGCTTCCGCGGGAAGTAATCTCAGCTGATTGTTTTTTCTTTTCATAGTACATTCATAGTATCATCTTTTCCACGCCGTTCACCCCCTCCGAGCCATTTTTGCGAGCAATGCCGTGGGGAGTTCCTGACGTGGTCTATCATGGACCTACCACGTTCATCCCACTGACGTACGATCCTTATATTGCGCCGAAACAGATGGGCATTTTCCAAGAAGTCAGCGATCATGCTTTCCAGCATGTCAATGCCGGTGAGATTGTCGAACGTATCCTCAAAAGCCGGACTGCCTACGAAGCAAGGCAGCGCGCCAAGCTCCAGAAGGGCCTTGTTGAGAAAGACACGAGAGATAAAGAATTGGCTTCACAAGCTGGTTCTGGAGCGCAATAAAACATAGTGCAGTCCTAGCAAGCGTCCTAAGTGTAAATCGACCGTTACAGGTTTTGGTCAATCTAAAGAGTAGTTAATGTTTCAATTAGAATTAGACAAAATTCTATTGCACGTCAATGAAAGGGAGTGTTTCAGAGCAGAGAAACGACATTTCATGCTCACACCTCACAATCACACAAAAATCAAATGCTTTTAGAGTATGTACATTAAAGCCAAAGGTGAATCCATGAAAACGCCAAGCCCATCCTTAAGTCGAGTCTATAGATCAGATGCATGCGAAACGCTCAATCGTACGGTATATCGAGAAAAAAAGAATCTAAATCGCTTATCGTGAAAACTTCGAGGTCGTAAGCTGAATGCTGAATGCTGAAAGATGGGTAGTAGCCAATCTATGCAGATTGGACTTGTTCGGTTTCCTTTTGTTCGCCAAACACGCGTCGACTCATTTCGAGAACGGCCTCGAATCCTTCACGACCTCGTTTGGCATTTTCTCTGAATCGCTCGACACTGGTCTCCTCGAGCTTATTCTTGAGCTTCTGCCAATCCGAGAGCGCAGTGATTCTCGCTTCTTGCGTGAAATCGGTCTGTCGGTCTGGAAGCGATTTGGATGGCTGGTAGGTCACTGTCTCTCGGACGTTGAGGAGATTCGACCAGGTCAAATTCGTGGCGCACATGGTGACTTTCTTTGTGACGGGGTCGACGTATGAAACTTCGTACACATGTGACATGGAGCTACCTCCGAAAAGCTTGATGACCCATTGCGGCGCCGACTGGTGGCATGTTATCAGTCTTTCAGTGCGTAACTGCAATAAAAGACATTATTAGCGACTTCTTCATCTTCTAATATCAGTAAAAAAAGAGTGAGAAACATACTATGCCAGTTGCGGGATCGATGGTCCGCGAGAGAGTATCGACGGCTTTCACATGAGTCGACTTGTCGTTCCAGGGACAGTACTTGCGCCAGTTGGCGGTGGATACTTCCTCCCACGAGTAGTTGAAGGTGCAGTCTGAAGAGAAAACCTTCATTTTCGATCTTATCCCGCAGTATCCTATATATTCACGTTGCACGCGATGAAGAAGATGCTCGGTTTATCGTCTTTTTGTAGTATTCTTGCGAAAACGAGAGTAAATCCGACGAAACGTCAATCGCAAGCGATGTAATGCAGGAATGAATTAAACGAAGTCAACAGTTTAATCAATCAAACAGACTGTCAGTTGATAATATGATAATCAACAACTGCGATGGCAAATATAAACGGGGATGGCGAAAAAGAAGCGAGTGAGTAATAAAAGCACGCCAGTGGACGGAAACGCAGAGAAAGAGGAGAAAAAAAAGAATTATGGGGATTTTAACCAGAGCCGGATTCGGAGGAAGGGGAAGGGAAGGAACGGGCCAATGGGGAAGGCGCTGTCCGGGGAATCTCTTTCTCTTTGCCGCTGATTCTGTCTCGGCCCGTCTGATTCGCCGAGGACCAGCCGGAAAGACCCGTACGATTACATAAGGTGTCGTCAGTGTGTATTTAACAGAGCGGTGAGTGATTGTTGAATGCTTTGATTGGCTGATCTCTGGCAATCGACATTCTGCCATTTGCTGAGTCATTCCATAGTCCCGATCCGAGTATTTCTCTGTCCAGATCGATCTTTCTGTTCTCTTCTCTGACATGTGAGACACAAAGATGCAATGAAAATCTCTTCTGGCCACAACCAGGGTGCATCATGTAGCATTCTGGCACTGATCAACGAGATGGTCTCAATGGAATGAAAAATCCAGACACTAATAATAATTCAGGATCAGCCAGAAGACGACGATGGCAGAAGATCGGAGTTACCCTAGACTCTACCCTAAGCACGCGTTCTGCAGGCATGTCGCGATGGCCAATCGCGCTCTTAGCCCCCTCCCCAGACTAGCTTCTCGTCTATCTGTCTGGCTGTTTGATATGTGCCTCTCTTAACCATCACATCTCCTATTTATACCTTATCTAAATCACGCATATCTCACCATCAACATTGGCTTTCCCCGGAGCATCTGAGACACATTCACCAATTCTTAGTTTCTTACCCTTTTTTACTTGCGACATCTCAATCTCTGCGCCAAAAAGAAGAAGAAAAAATGGTCGTCGAATTAAGAAAGCGCAAAGCAGCTCCCACGCAGCCGGAGCCCGCGTCGAAGAAAGCCGCGACTAGTAAACCGACCAAGGAAGCTGCAAAGCCGAAAAAGGCAGAGGACGTGAAGAGCAAAAGCGCAACCACGAGCGCAAAAGCCAAAGTTCCCAAAGTTGGCGACGTGGTTGCGCTGGAAGGCTTTGGCGGGGAATTGCAGACCCAAGACGGCGCTTCGACCAGTCTCAAGTCCTTGGTCGAATCGAGCAAAGCTGGCGTGGTCTTATTTACGTATCCTCGCGCTTCAACTCCAGGATGTAAGTACTTCTTGCTTTTATTTGCTTGGACGTGTCAGTGGAGACAGAAATCCAACTGACATTGCAACTTGAAAGGCACCAAACAAGCTTGTCTGTTTCGCGACGGCTACGAGAACCTCACTTCGACAGGTCTGGCCATTTACGGCCTTTCGACCGACTCGCCCAAAGCCAATACGACATTCAAGACCAAGCAAAACTTACCTTATCCATTGATTTGCGACCCGAATGCTACTTTGATCGGTAGTCTTGGTCTGAAGAAGTCTCCCAAGGGGACGGTGCGTGGCGTGTGTGTGATTGACAAGAGCGGCAAAGTCCTGCTGTTAGAGCCGGGCAGCCCGGCCGGAACTGTCGAGGCGGTTGAGAAGATTGTGCGCGAAAATCCAGCCAAGGATGTTGTCGCTGATGCGAAAGAAGTCAAAGATCAGGCCGAGGAATGAGTTCTGTCATATTGAAAGTACGGCGCGGACGATCCTCGTCGTGTAGCTTGATCAAAAGAGACGATTGTAACAGTGTGTAAGAGTTTAATATTACGGATCCTCTAGTAAACGCTGAAAATGTTTTCATATTAACATTTAACAACCACTAAGTTACTTAAGTCGACATCAACTAGTTAACTAATCATGGGGATAGGTATCGGGACGGAGAAACTTTAACCCGGCCCGTCAGACCTCTTTCCACCAAACTGCTGCATTTACCAATCCAACTACATCAAACACATCATCATACCTCTCCCTCGGACCTCGTAAGTGACAGCACACCTGCAGCAAGCGCTATAACAGCCATCAGTCTATGCAATTGTCTAATCTATATCCTGCAGAACATGTCTCGAGAAGTGGCGAAAGCGGCCAAGTCCGCCTCAAACGCCATTGCTGTTCACCAGGTAGGCATCGCCGGTGAACGATAGACAACAGAATTGTCGACTGACTATTGCAGAAATACACCGTTCAATCGACAGGTATCTGGGAAACGATCCGACGAGCGCTATCAATCGATCCAACCCGGTCTAATGGCGTACCTTTAAACCCGCAATTTCGCAACCCACCTCCAGGCGCTCTCCCACCGCAATCGTACGACGACCCCGTCACACTCCCCGCGGCTGATCTGGCAGATAATCCCTATTGGAAACGAGACGTTCGTCGCAACTACCCTCAACTCAGCGTCTTCAGCCAGGGAGACGTTGCGGGTCTATTAACCTTTGGCAACAAAGCGGCTCCCAAGGAAGGTGTTCTCCAAGTTGGGGACGCCGGTGCAAAGCAATTGATCGCTGCTAAGCAAGAAGGAGAAGAGAAAGGGCTAGCAGCGCATTTTGAGAAGGATAAAGATAGTGTAAAGAGTGTTTTGGGTCCGGATGGGTTACCGCCTTTGCCTGCCAAACTGAACAACGCTGCCAAATATCAATTGGGCTCCGGTCAGGGTTATCCAGAAAAGTAAGTTTTCTCTACTTTCATTTTGTTTACTGCAATTTGTTTGCAGTCGTTCATTTGAGTGTTGACTGATGTGGAATTTTAGATATCCGTGCCGGACTTTTGTTTGACCGGTTGTCCACTTGTTGGGTGATTCTACCACTGCCAGTGTCTTTAAGGAGAATTAGTACACTGAATTGAAATTGTTCATTTTCTCTATACAATTGTACTATCATTACTACGGCATTCTGTTTAACCAAGTATGAGAAGTGTCCGTGATTGAGGCGAATTTTATTGCACTTGTTTTATAGGTATCCGTTACACAATTTACAGACCATGAAAGAATACAACTACAGTTACAAGCAAGACAGAGCAGACAGCGTCATGCTAGATTATCAATTATAATACATCGAATCGATAGTTGATATTTCACAACCCAACCATCCAGCCATTCCTTGAAGTGCTCAATTAAACATGATTAGAAATTGGCCACAACCGTTGGCAAACCCTTTAGTCGAAAGGGTTGGTGCGAGTTCCCCACCATGTCAAAAAGAGACTGAGACCAACCGTCTCGAATACTCTGCTGACAGCACCAATGGCGACGGTGTCAACGGGGCGTTTCTCAGTGATGATTTGAGAAATCAGCTATATGCCAAGTCAGTAATGTGTCTTCACGCCATATCGAGCAGACGAGGAATTAGAACTTACACCGGGGGCAGAGCTGGCGAAGAAAATCAGAGATCCGAGGTAGGCAGCTCCCTTGTAGGTCAAGGTACCGGTGGAGTTGATCAAAGCAGCGACACCATAAGTTTGAAGAGCGCTTCCGACGAGAGAACTACCCCAGGCGGCAACAGCACTGCTGGTCTCCTTGGACTTGAGGAATTCTTCCTTGGTGTTGGCTGCCTGGGCACGGTGGTAGGCGTCACCGAAGACGGGAGCGAGGATTCCGAGGGAGGCAGTGTGCGTGAAAACAGTGCCCAGGGCAATAGCCGATGGCTTCACGGGGGGGAGGTCTATCATATAATTAGTTGGACTGATTCCAGGATGAAATCGGTACAATTCGCATGTCTGGTTGACGTACAGTGCAGAGTGGCCATTGTGATGGAATAATGAATAATTCTCGAGGTTTGTGATGGACTGTAGATGGATGAATTGAAGAGTAAAAGATGTAGTAGAAGAAAGACAGAAGATATAAAGGCAGGTCAGGTCACATGGCTTAACTTATATTGTGGTTGGCAAGAGGTGAATGACGTCTTGATGACCACTCTGCAAGGCCAAGTTAACGTTACTAGGAAGTACTTGGTTAAGTATGTAACTTCTGCTGTACCAGCAAGTATTCCCCCTCGCGGAGAACGCACAGAGGTACTGCTCCATACATTCTACGCCGGAAAGGTACTTGCCCCAGGCCCAGCTTCTGCAGGGGATGACGTCAATCATCGACGGAATTAGCATGGAAGATGCCAAGCATTTTTCCTGATTAGGTAATTGTGGCTTAACCCTAGCCTAGTACCTAGTTTACTAGTAGTACTTAGTACTTACCCTGTATTTTAACCAGTCGATCGTGGTGAACTTCACTGTATGTATGTACATAGTATGTATGGTATGTATGAATTATTACGTGCTTCGTTGCAAGTATGAGCCTTGCCGGTCTGGACTCTGGAGGAATTGCCATGGCCAGATCAATACGTACTCTGTATGAGCTAGTATTAGTCGATAAGAACCTCGGTAATTAATCTAATCCAGATATGGTAATCACAATACAGATAGCGTTCGATCGACTTTTCGAGATCTGAAAAAACTCCACTATCAGCAAGTCAGGTAGTTTCTCTGCCACACCTAGCAGCCACACGAGATCGCCTGCACAGGGCAAAGGCGAGAACCGACTGATATGGAGATACCTAACCCAAATGGTTCAATGCAACAGGACATCTCTACTAGCCAACCCTCGACGACGACACTGTCCACGCCGCTGAATTACTCCTCCGACTCCGATAATTCGCAATTGCTTATTGGTGAATCCCTAGTTCCGGTCCGTGAACGAAAGCATGCAGGGACCACCGTCGTGACTATCGACGGCCTCTTACAAGAACCATTGCACCTCAAGGAAGACTTACAAAATGGCTGCGGAGGTCAACTGTGGCCCGCGGGCCTGTTGCTGTCGAGATATATGCTGGAGGAACATGCCTCAGATCTCGTCGGTAAGACTATGTTTGTGCCCCCATTGTCTCCGTTTATACACGAGTTCTGTTTTATGATTAAATCCTTGAGCTTCACCATCTGATTGTTGCACCATAGAGTGGAGATAGGAGCAGGAGGTGGCCTGGTTGGTTTAGCTGTTGCCCGAGGTTGCCGAACCGATAAACCTATTTATATCACGGATCAGGAACCGATGCTGAAATTAATGGAGGACAACGTCCAGTTAAATTCCCTCGCGACAAAAGTGAAACCCGCCCTATTAGACTGGGCCATGCCACCCTCGACAGAGATCCCTGCACACCCGGATATTGTGCTCGCAGCGGACTGCGTATATTTTGAGCCTGCCTTCCCATTGCTGGTATCTACACTCGAGTCACTCTTGGGCCCGGACTCCGTATGCTATTTCTGCTACAAACGGAGACGGCGCGCAGATCTGCGTTGTATCAAGACAATCAAGAAATTGTTCGATGTGACCGAGATCAAAGGCTTTGCCCAGTGCGACGGATACAATAGGGAGAATCTCTTTTTGTATAAGATTCGGATACGGCAGAAAGCCAAAGATCTACAGCAAGACAAAAAAATTGAATGATATGAATGATATGAAATAGACGGGGTGACCATTGTAGAGGCTACATTTCCAGCACAGCATTTATTATACATTCTTATAATTTAAAGCTCTGAGTCGGCGCGGCTGGATCGGACTTTTGGCGCTCGTTGAGATTTTTTAATTCACCCCCTTGTCCAACCATTTGAACACCACCCTTTTTGAGGTCAGACAGGATTTGCTGTCCTTCATCCACCTTCTTCGATTTACCAGGCTTTTGCGATGCAGCTTGGAACTTCTTCTTTTCGGCTCGTCGTCGTCGCGATTTCTCTTCCCGACTCATTTCAGTCTTGGCCACAGAGACGCCGTTTTTCAAGACCACCTCTCCACCTAAGCTCGGTGCGTCCTTGGGATGGTAAACTTCCTGAGGCGCCAATGTTCCTTGCTCTCCAATGGTAGCGCTACCGCTAGGACGCGCATCTTCCATCATGACTGTAGCAACATCGGCAATGACGTTGATATTTGGCTGAGGAATACTGGGCTTGTAGTGCCAGTTCGACAAAGCGTCGAGTTGGGAACTGGTGTTCTTCCATAATTGCGCAATATCGGCGTGTTCACGCTTCAGTTTCTCGTTTTTGGGGTCCACGTAGGACGGATCGGTTGCTCGCAAATGTTCATTCTCGTATAGTTCGGCAAGACTTTGCTGCGGCTTGGTTTGATCGACTTCAACTCGTCCTCGACTGACTTCATGTTGTCGGAGAGAATCCGGTAGCCGTCGAATCACCTCGTCAAATTCCTTTGCAATAATACGTCGCTTGATGAGTTGCTCAATCTCTTCTGTAGTAGCGTCGGTAACAACCGGCACCGGTTTGCCGACTCGTTCAAATTCAAGGTCCTCCTCGATCAAAGAGTTGAGCGGCCGTGCTGTCCCCTTCGCTTCACCAGCAAGCATCCATTCCTTTTTGGTCACGTTGGCCAATTCTAGCCGACGTATCTCATCGGCTATCTTGGCTTTCTGCTTCTCGTGCGTTGAGCGACTGCCTGCGGCCTCTGCCGTATCCATGTCCATATCAGATTCTGCATCATCCGAGACTTCGTCAAACAAGTCACGACGAACGTCTGAAATGGCACGCTGTACGTCATCGTCAGTTGGTGCCGCGGTAGGCTGGGTCTTTGGAAGGGGCCGCGATTTCTTTTTCGATGCTTTGCGCGGTGGTGGCGCGAAGAAGTCGTCGTATTTGATATCGTTCGTGTCAAGCCAGTCAGTCCCCATGGCAGTTTCATCCAGGTCCTCGTCGCTGTCGTCGTCTCCTAGAGCTACATCGCCAAACGTGGGACCCGCCTCGCTGTCTTCGCTGTCTTGAATCTCATCGTCATCAGGCTTGTGCGACTTGGTCGGTTTGCCAGCTCCGACTGTCGTTGGATCGGCATGCCAGTCTATATCGTCATCGTCGCTAAGATCCTCTTCATCGCCTCTTTCGTCGATCCTTTCAAAGTATTCGCTTTGCTTGTTGAAATCGTCAATGGAGAAGAATCCATCGTTCAAGCCGAATTTATCTTCGATGTAGGTTTCCGGTGCTGTTGATCCTTCTTCAGAGTCTGCGTTGGAATCTTTCTCGATGTCTTCAACGTCGTCCTCGATATCGTCCTCAGAGTCTTCATCACGATCTTCATCATCATCTTCCTCGTCGTCTGATTGTTCTGTACCCTCTAATTCCGAATGAGAATCCTCCATGTCCACTAGCGATCCCTCGTCCGAATCGCCGATTTCATCCTCATCTAAACCGTCCTCGTCGGAGGCAACAGAATGCGACAAGGATCGCTTTCGAGAGTTATCAGATCTCTTCTGCAGGGATTTCGCAAACTCATCGATCTCGTAGCTCAATTGATCGCTCGACTCGTTGAGTATTCTTACAGCCTGCTCCCATACCTGCCCCACAGAAAATCCATCGAGATGGAGTTTATGTACACGAAATCGATTCTTTGGTGCAATCTTTCTTTTCCTCGCGGTACTTTTTTCGAAATTTTGCCGCAGATTCTGGACATTAACCACATGCGAGGCTAACGGGTCGAGGAAATTCTTCGTCGCAAGCCGAGAAGCGAAATGCAGGTCTCTGGAAGGTACCAGGAAATCATGCGGCGAGTCTGAAATTGCCTTGCACAACGGCGAAGCTCCTTCCATGGTGTTGACCTGTAGAGCTCCGAGCTCGTATCGAATCGGCTCGAGCGACTGTACGATGTTGCAGACGAAGCTATTTTATTGTAGAGGTTGGATCAGAAAAAAAGACGATTAGATAATTAGATAGAAATAAAAAAAAAAAAAGTTAGTTACAATACTGTAATGCGGGTCGGTAAAATACGCTCCAGAATGTAATTCATGTAATTTATTACTCTAAGTAAGCAATTGTTTTATACCTACACAAACATCAACTTTTCTCCTTTTATCTACTATCTTACTATCTTACTATCTTACTATCTTATTATGGCACAATGATTAATTTGACTAGTGGCTGACAGCTGCCAACATCGACGAGCGAAAACTACTCTACGTTGTAGAGATCTATGGCAACTCCAGGAAAAACGCAGGTTCGGCGTTCACATCTCGCCAATCCAACTTGATATTGATGTGCCGCCGTCTAATCTTTCGATTTCCAACGCATGGATAGAGTATGAATAACTCCACGAGAATAACCAGTCCATCCTGTAAGTCTAGAAGCGTGCCATTACCCAAATATGTCCATATTTCCCCTGCAAACGAATCCAGGATATAAAAAATAGTTTGTATGGCGGCTTGAAATACCGGGATCATAAGGAAACGTCACCGTGACGGAGCAAAGTGTGGATGCATTGTTGAGGTATCTCTGACAACAACAAAATCGCCAATTTTTATCTCATTATTCTTTAATTTTATGTGCTATAAGTTAGACAAAATTCCAAGGATCTATTCAATCGAATACCTCATCATTGAAAGTATCTATCTCTGAACATTAATCATACTTCTTGCGTACAACTTCAACTTCAGCAACCATCATGACGGATAAATCCCAATTCGAGCCGGGTATGTCGAATTCCTTGGAAATTTGTCTTTGAGATGTGTAAGAACATCAGCTAATGGATGGATGGTGGGATGTGTAAAGGGCATCAGATTCCCGTGCATCAGCAGGAGATGCCTGGATTCCAGCATAAAATGCCGGATCCAAAGCCCGTCTCCGATCATCTCCCTACAGACGACGGGGGCTATCAACTGTACAAAGCTGCGGGCAAATTGAAAGATAAAAGAGCCGTGATTACGGGAGGAGATTCGGGCATTGGACGCGCAATTGCCGTGTTGTATGCCATGGAAGGAGCCTCTAGCTTGATTGTATATTTGGAAAGCGAGGAAAAGGATGCTCAAGAGACCAAACGCGAGGTTGAGAAGTATGGAGCTAAATGTTTCCTCTTGGCGACCGATCTTCGCAAAAAGGAAAATTGCAAGGCAGTAATCGACAAGGCTGTCGAGCAGCTGGGTGGCATCGATATTCTAGTCAACAATGCTGCGTTTCAGAATATGCTTCCGGATATCAAAGATCTGTCCGAGTATGTATTGTCTCCCCAGTTGTCGAGAGAATGAAAAAAATGACAAATTGTACTAACCTGGATTAGGGAGCAATGGATAAAAACATTCGACACGAATATTCATCCTTACTTCTTCCTGGCCAAATATGCCATGCCACATCTCCGAAGAGGCTCTTCCATCATCAACTGTGCCTCCGTCAATCCTTACGTAGGGAGACCCGATCTGCTCGACTATACCTCGACCAAGGGTGCCATTGTGGCCTTTACTCGTGCCTTGTCGAATCAACAAATAAGCAAAGGCATTCGAGTCAATGCTGTCTGCCCAGGTCCCAGTAAGCTCATTGTTTCTTCTGTTTGTAGTTCAGAAAGCAGCATCACTGACACAAATAGTATGGACACCCTTGATTCCATCCACCATGACCAAGGAAGCCATGGAGCAATTTAGTGGCGTTCCCATGGGTCGTCCGGGACAGCCAAGTGAGGTAGCCACTTGTTTCGTGTTCTTGGCCGGTCCAGATAGCAGTTATATCTCTGGACAGTCCCTGCATCCCAACGGCGGCGTAATTGTTGGAAGTTAGAATGTTTTCAACGATACATGAGCTGTTTAGTATTTTCTTGCCAAGAATCGGTCATGTGAAAAGAAAGCTTCGAGCACGTCGAATGTAAATCTCCAGAATATGAAAAAAAAGTGAAAATTCAACGATAGAATCTCGATAGAGTACACCATTTTGAAGAAAGGCATCTATAAACACTACATACAAATAGCGACCGAACAAGAACATGGACCAACTATCGTCGATACCACATCCGTGTGATTTTGGTGTGTCGCATCTTCTTCTGCAGCTGGAAAATTCCGTACATCAGAGCCTCGGAAGTGGGAGGGCCTTTGCCAAATTAGTATCATCCTAGAATTGAATTCGGCGCAGATTTTGAGACTTACAGCCCGGCACATAAATATCCACTGGGACAATTCTATCACAACCACGAACCACAGAGTAGCTGTAGTGATAATATCCGCCACCGTTGGCACAGCTTCCCATACTGATAACCCAGCGAGGATCGGGCATCTGATCGTATACCTGTCGCAGGGCGGGGGCCATTTTGTTTGTCAGGGTGCCGGCAACAATCATGACGTCGGACTGTCGAGGAGATGCTCGAAAGATAATTCCAAGTCGATCTTGATCGTATCGAGGGGTCGAGAGATGCATCATCTCGACGGCGCAGCAGGCCAAGCCGAAAGTCATCGGCCACAACGAACTTTGACGAGCCCAGTTTGCAATCTGATCGAGCGTCGTCCTATCGAATAATCAGCAGTCGCACAATTGTCAAGATCCTGAACAAGTTCGAGTTGTCGCATCCCACCACTTACAATGCATATTGCATGGCACCTTCTTTCTTCTCTTGGCTGGGCAGAGGGACCTCGCGGCGGACTTTGCCCGAAGCTGTCAGCGAGGAAGACGAGTCCGACTGTCTTTCAATGGCAGTCGCCGGCATGGCTGCAGAGCGAGAAATCCATGCTCGCCGTTCGAGCTGCTTAACAAGATCGGTTGCACGGAGAGATGCTGCGACAGAGTCAGCGAGAAAACGAGGAGGAGGTCCAGATCGGTGTGGCGATAGAGAGATAACTCACGACGAACACGCCCAATCTGAGCGATGGGATTCATCCTGGAAGTCTGTAGACGGCTGTATTGCTACAATATTTCCGCAAGCAATTGAATGAGACGGCACACGTCCTGTTACTGTGACAGCATCTGAAGCAGGACGACGTGGTGATTGTGAGGTTATCTCGGGATGGTGAACAACGACGAAGCGGAAGAACGAATTAGCATTACCCGTACCGTGGCGCGGGCTGTGGCACGGCGGATATTGTGGCTTGAGCCGTAAAATTACCAAAGAACTAATACTCGAGTTACCGTAAATTACGTTACATATCCACGCAGTTGGGACAGACTGGAGAAATACAACACTCACGACAGGCATAAATAAATGGGTTGATGGACAGGGCGTCATGACACAACCTTCGATTGCCTGTATTGCTTTTGTCGCAAAGAATGTAAGAGGACAATTGGCCTTAAAAGCGTGGTAGAAGGATATATACGATACCAGATTCTGACTGACCTCTGCTGGCATAGGATAACCCTCTCCATGTCTCGATATTCCCGCCGTTTCGCGAATCGCGCCTGAGATTTCTGCTGTTGATCAACTCTTGCCTTGATATTTTTGATCTACGCGCAAGAAATACTTTTATAGACCAAGACTTGGGCCTCCTCCAGGCCATCGACGAGCGGTTAGCCTGCTATGGGTGGCTGACAAATACCGGGGTTAAGATCCTGATCATCGTTGATTTCGCTGGAAGGAATGCAGCTGGCGCCGGTCAAAAGCAGAATAGTACGCCATTGATGGGAATAAAGCATTCGGACTTGAAGCCTGTAAGTATTTTGAATTGGTCGGCATCGGGTTGTTCTCTGTTAAGACGTTTATGGCTCTAGGCTTTTAGAGCTTTACAAAGCGCGTATATTGGGCTTCTTCAAAACCCCTTCTACAATCCGGATGATCAGACTAGTGCTGCGCAGACGGATACAGCAAAGGATACTACTCTAGGGATCAGTGATAAGAAATTCGTCGCGGAAGTCAAGCGAATTGGCGACGTTTGGTCTCCCAGTCTGACCACTATCTAGCTTCGATGTTATAATTCATCAATTTCGACGCGGATTTCGCGTCATATGCCCGCACTATCTCTCAGCAGCAAGCACAAAAGTGCTGATAAAGTCGTGGTCTCCAATCCCCAGCGACAAGGACTGGCTTCCGAACAGCATATTCCAACTCGTGATTGTCAGGCACATGCTGTTTGTATCTTGATTCTGATGCAGCACTGGTGGAACAAGCCCGCCGCGAGAAATGTTGGAAAAAGTTCGCGAAGATGCTCACCTCAACAACCAGGCCGTCGCATCTAATTATACTTGGAGCTGGCAAGCTCGCTCCGTAAATCTCATTACTGCAAAGTAAGATTACGTTGAAAATTGCAATTCAAATACAATTGATGACTACACGATACATTTAAGCCTACAGTGTGTGGAATCCTTTACAAAGCCTCAACCTCAGCTCTCTCCAAAGCAGCTAAAGTATCTTCCACATCTCTTGGATCGCAAATAGCCCAGACACCGCCTCCCTTGGTAGGAATGCGTCCCACCTCTTTTCCAACGAGGTTTCTCCCAACTTTTCCCGGTCCAATGCCAAGCCATTGCTTGACACCGCGTTCTTGGTGCAAGTATTTGATGCTATCCCACCACCGTACTGTTTCCACGCATTGCCGCGATAGTAGATCTTTCAGATCTTCTCTTGACTGGAATGGAAGTGCAGAGACATTAGAAACGCAAGGCATGGCTGCTGGGAAAGTAACGTCGATGGTCTCGAGGTAGGAACGCATGTATCGAGCTGCAGGCGCCATTATCGGACTATGGAAGGGACTGTCGCTCTTTAACCGAACAGCTCGTGGATCGTGACCTGTAAATTGCCGAAGTTGAACAAGTAGTGTCTTGATCCTTTCCAGACTCCCGCTAAGAACTATTTGGTTCTTGGAATTGACGTTGGCAATTAGAACTTGCTCTATGGAGCCTATTTCGTTGCTAGAGTCGTCCTTGGAACCCGGAGATCCCGGCCCAATAAATTCTTGTATAGCCGCAATGAGTTCGTTCAGGCGTCCCGCTTCACAGATCAGTGCCACCATTCCGTAACTCTCTCCGGACTTTTCTTGAGCGCGACGAGTACATTCGGCCATGACCTCGGCACGTCCGCGGACCATTGTAAGAGCAGAAGCGAATTGCAAATAGCCCCCAGCAACTAGGGCCGCGTACTCCCCCAAGCTGTGCCCAAGGGCTACGTTGACGCGATTTTGCGTCTGAAAGCCGAATTCCTTTTCCAAGATCCGCAGAATCAGAATCGACGTCGCCATTATCGACGGCTGGGAGTTTGCCGTTTTGTTCAATTCCGAGCCGGGACCTTGTGCTATCAGCTGAGATAATGGAAACCCCATTATACTGTCCATCTCATCGAGGAAAGGTCGCGCAGTTGACGGGAAGGCTTCAACCCAGGGGGATATCATGCCGACTCGGTGAACGCCATGGCCTACGCACTATCAGAGCCATGCCTATCGGATGGTTTAGTTTTAGAGTTTCTCACCAGGAAAAAAGAGTGCCGTACGCAGCGGGGGTTCATTCACCTTCTGGGTGAGAGACCTGCGCAAAGCGTTCCGGAAACATTTCGAGGGTAGTGTTGAATACATGATGCGATGATGCGAAAGTGATCCTCATGGTATTATGGCCGAAATTCTTCCTTCTTCATGATGGCCTGGCTATCAAGATGTAGCTGTAGCTTTGCTGCACAATGGGGGAAGCATTCCGGGGAATACACGAGGAATAGTCGCCGGTTGAGATGAGGGAGCTCGTTGGTGTTTAACAACTAACACGATTCTCACGTATGTTTATTCCCCGCCGTGGCTCCTCACTAGATAACTGACTGCATAGAGCGCGGGTCAACGGCGCACGAGACAAGACATTAGGAGCAGGATAACTAGATTACTCACCAGTAACAGCCAAGCGACGACCCGTGGGTCTTATAAACATACGAATGTAATACTCTGTCGAATTGGCATTGAAGATATCTGGCGGAGAATAGCAAATGTCGCTCGGTTGGGCGGAGGAAAAGCCGAGGATGAGGATACTACTATTTGGGGACTGGGGAGCCTGAGGCTTGAAGGCAACGACGGAGCTGTGTTCTTGGCGGCAGTCACCTAGCTAACTAGGTAATTGGGTAACTACTTGCCTAGCTTAGTTAGAGTACTTTATACATTCAGTTGTGATTCTAAATATTCTTTCCTCTTAACACAACACAGCTTCATCTATGCAACACAGACATGCTTTGAGAACCCATCGCAGGACAGCGTCTTTCGGGCCCAAAAATTATCAGTATCGTCCGCATATCTGTTCTCATTCTCTTCGTTTCTTTCCTCAAATTCTACGCGATCTCAGCCGGAATTGAATGTGTTTGTCCCGTCGCGTTTTTTAAAGACATGCGCCTAGGTTGACCGATTAAACGAGCGAAAGATCGAACTTCCATCTCGAAGTTGCACCACTGCGTGAGATCGGATCGTGTCCCTTTTATTTCACACCCGAATCACACTCGACGAGCACAATGTTTGCGCCAGGCTCAGGAGAGCAGCCCGCAAGGTCTCTGCGCAGCTCTCGGAGACGCCAGAGAATAAGTCTCGAAGACTCTATGAAGCCTCCAGCTGCGAAACGCCAGCGGTCTTCATTACGACAGGATATTGAAAAGCCATCTACTCAACAGGATGTCGTACCCGACGAACCATCTTCAAACAAAGAAGGCTCTCGTCATCAAACTCAGGGAAATAAGACGGAGTCTCGGACTGAACGAGCTCTAGCCATTCGGAGCTCAGAAAGAACCTCTAAACCAAAATCCCAGTCTGGTCAGGACGTTGTTCTGGTATAGCCTCATCACACCACTATTTCCTAGTCTGAACAGAGCTAAATTTATTCTAGTCCTCCAACGACTATTACACCGTCACTCAGCTGTCATCAGGCGTCCAGCGACTGGAAGAGACAATGTTCGGTAAGCCAATTGCTCTCTTGCTTACTTCGGATTTCACAAACTGATGCTATGCGATCCTCTAGGTCCCACGAGATGCGTGTTCGACACAACGAGCGGGTTTGCGTTACTGTTAAGCCAGTCTCGAGCTTCAGTGTGGCCATACCAATCAACTGCGCGGACACAAGGCAATAGTGAACCTCTTTCAGTAATAATCCCAGACTGGTGTACAAGCGATGGAGATGCGTTAATGGGAACACTGGTTTCCAGTACTGCCCACACCGTTCCGGGTCTCTTCATCGTGCATCCAACTAGTGGTAAAATGATTTACTGGGAGACTGCCTCGAATGCGACTGTCTTGGGAGTTGCCAAACAGAAACAAAGTGGTCTCCAAGGATCAATCTCACCTCTTTCGTTTGGCGAGAAGATCATCGAGGTTCTCAATGCCGAGCCCTCGGGAGTGATTGCTACATTATCTAGTGGAAGAATCGCTCAAATTACCTTTCGAAATTCACAAGGGAAGTCCGCTTTATGTGTCAACTTCCTTCAGAGCGCGGCAAAATCGTCATCAGGCGGACTGTTTTCTGGCCTCAGAAACGTACTGGCAGGTTCAATGTGGCGCAAAGACCTGGCTGCAGTGAAAGCTGCGAGCTCATCATTTCGAGGTCAGCGAGACGTTATGGCTTTGTCTACGTCGGGCCTGCTCGAAATCTGGGATTCTCACTGGAACGGCGTGAACAAATTGCGTGCTGAAATCGACCTTCGGAACGAATTGTACCCCTACTTGCAGCAGGAACTCGACGAAAAACCCGGACTTTCTTTCATAATACACGATTTCGTCCCTGTTGCTCACGAAATGAACCCTTCAGCGAAGCCAGAAGAGAACATTGAAACCAGTCTGTTCATTGTCCTCGAAACATCTCCGAAGACGCCTGCATCAAACCTGGTTATCCTGCAGGCTCAGATTCATGGTGGGAATGTGAGGATCCAACGTCTGATCAAAATAGACAACATGATCACCTATAATAGGACCGACAAAAGTAAAGCAAGATTACACGTATCTCGTTCGCAGGATACTGCGTTCGTTCTGCTCGGCCGCAAGGTATGCGTCATGTCTTTGCAAGAAATAGTAGCATCGCCTTCTGTGCAGCTTCTGAACGGCGTCATTCCGAACCCATTTCAAGACCGAATACAGTTTCAAGAGGGCGACAAATATGAAATACTGGGATTTGAATCTGAGACACCTAATCCGGAAACGCTGCAGACATCTGGCTGTATCCTTATGATCCGAGGATATGGTTTGATCCGCATTGCCACAACACCAAGCAGTCTCGACACAACAGAGATTGTGAGCATTACTGCTAAACAAAAACTTGAACAGGCTGTCTTTTTTGGCACCATGTCTAATACACCTTTGCAATTCAATGCTGATGATGAACCTTCATTTTCTGGGCTAGAGTTTGAAGCGGCAGCACTACAAATATGCGATGAAATACTTCGATCTTCATCCCGATACATCCCTAATGTGGACATATCTGTGCATCAAAATTTGTCTCGACGTTCCAAAGCATTGAATGACCTTACTACAGAATTGAATCGTCGGAAAATATCATTGTCAAACAGAGCACGGTGGGAATTATGCTGGGCTGGCGAGAAACTCGCTGCCCAAAGGTCCATTTGGGATCTTGAAGAAAGTTTCCGAGAACGATGGAACGCCGATACATTTTTATCACAGGTTATAAACCTCATGAGCGACAAATTCAGGACCCCTTATGAACCCTCTGCCAACGACAAACAGAACGATCACGTGCGTCAATGGTTCGCGCGCGATACTTTTCAGATGCAACATATCATACCCTGGATATTCAATACAATACGTGGTGCTAGAGGATCGTCCACTCGGCCTGGTCCCGAATTTCTGCACAGCGTCTACCAAGCCAGTGAGTTGACTATCGCAGTGCTAGACGCGGCATATCAATTCAGAGAGGACCATGCACTTCAGTATGGTCTTGACCAAGAAAATAGCGACAACGGAATACCTTTGAATGCATCGTCTGACATTCCCGAATGCTGGACGTCGGAAATCATGGTGTACAGTGAAACGCTCCAAATGCTAGACCTGGAACTCGAAATTCCCAAATGGATGTACCAGTCTCCGTCTAGTATGCCTGCTGATGATTGCGAAATGGTCATGACAATAGCAGAAAATAGCTGCCGTCGACTCCGCTTGCTCATGACAATGCTCAATGAAAGATTCACCTGGCTTCGGGCACAGAATGACCCTAAGCTGGCAGAAGAGGCTGACGCGTTCAAAGAGAGGAGCTTGAAGCAACGCAAATGGCAGCTGTACAAGATGGCAGGTATTGGTCAGCTTCAGGGAGCCCTCGACTTGGCAGAGGAATCTCGTGATTTAGAGGCGCTCGTCGAGCTCATGGTCGAGCTCCAGGACCAGATCAGGAAAGGGAAACGCTCAAGTGACATAGAATTTCCTTCTAGGTCTGCGGTCGTTCATGATGAAGCGCAATATAAGCAAAAAGTTACCACGTATTTCAATAATTTTGGTGAACCATTCGCAGACGCTTTCTTTGCACGATACATCAGCCTTGGGCAGCCCGGAGTATTATTGACAATGAAGGATTATCAGGCTTATCTGACGAAGTTCTTGAGAAAGTCGCCTTCCTACGCACCTATGTCTTGGATCAATGATGTCGTTGGAGAGGATGATTATGAACAGGCCTCTTCTGCCCTAGAAAATCTTGCCTTGAGTCCTGATAACAACCTGTGGGATCAGCGCGTTCAACTATCGTTGTCCAAACTAACGAGGCTGGCATCTTTGGAAGGAGAGACCGTGACTGACAACACAGCATCGGGGTCTTTGGAGAGGCTTGAAAATGAATTGGAGCTCGGTGCACTGCAGGAACGTCTATACGATTATGTGTTACCCACGTTTCAAAGCGCCATTGATGAAAGGGCAGAGGTGGAACTAGCCATGGATCAATTTGGAGGACAGGTTGCGGATCGTCCGGCGCTGAAGGATATTCTTGAAGACTTGATGACATGTTTGATCCGTCGAAAAGCTCTCGATGCAGATCAGCTTATCAATCTGCTTACGTTGGTGGACGACGTGGATCTATTGGAAGGAGAAGATAGCCCCGTTCATGGGAATGAGTTCTACCTCGCTCTGCGCATACTTCGCTTGAGTGGATATGCATCAAGCGATCCTGTGAGATACAATTTCCTGCACAAACTAATTTGGAGGAGATGCCTCATACGTGACGACTGGCAAAGTCTGGCAAGCACCGAATTTCATTCCGACGACAGGAATATTTCCCTTTTCGGTAATACAATCCTTGCAAGGACTTTGGTTTCTTGTATTAGAGAAGGTCAGTGGCTATGCGTTGCGAATTCATTGCCCTTTTTGGTGGATCAAAATTAACCAATAATTAGAAGCTTTTTATGACCGAGCGCGAGGCGATATGTATCCCTTGCCGGAGCTTTCAACTCTTACAAGTCTCGCATCTGTAGAGCTTGTTCGCGACCGCTTTCAATCTGAGCAATGGCCACTAATCGAGAGGGAATTGACTACCGAGGCAGATCAACTAAGACGGCTGCTTGAAGAAACGAGATTAAAAGAATGGTTCTCGGGGCTTGAATTGCTTGCGAAGGATTCATTGGCTTCATTCCCGGAAGGAAAAGTTACAAAGTCATTAATACCCGGATCAGTCATTGCCAAATTCTACTGGGCATAGGGCGTGCGACGGCAAACCTTTTCCCCAGCTTTGTGCTTTGAAGGTTTAGAAGCTTATACAATACTACATGACTTGACAGCTCTCAAGCAATTGGCAGTATTGAGATGACTCGGGACGCTTTGTACTTATGAGGGAGAATGTATAGTGTCATACAATTCATAACAAGGCTCTCCGTGCGTAGATCTTCTTGATCAATCATTATTGCTAGTTACAGTGAAGACAACATCCATTAATCATGTTTTGATCACATCAGTTACCAATTCCCGTAGATGACTAACTATGTTGATCTTCATAGTCAATCCCTATCTTTCGACAGGGTACGTAGAATCACTATTTCTTTAAGTTGGAAGTCTTACAATAGCTGAGTCCTCAGAGGCTGCGATTGCACAGCAGGAATTCCAACTTCCACCTGCTTGATAATGACTACATTCCCAATCCCTTTATCCTTTCGACTATCACTCTGTAACGAGTTACAACGATATCGATAGCAAACCGTCCTGTTTGTCATATCTCCTCAGATTCCAAGACATTTTCAAAAAAAGTAAGAGGAGAGCGAAAGCCAGAAGGGAAATCTATTTCAAACCACCTATTAGTTTCATTCCACATGATAGCGAAAGTTTCTCACATTGATTGCTAAACGGTGCGCTCAGTTCATGCAGTGGCATGGAATCAAAATCCGCGAGAAAGTCGTACGAAGCAGTCACGCTACTGTCGCCATCTTCAAAGTAGGGCTCTGTATTTCCAAGAACTATATTCAAAGCTTTTGCTACTTTTCCCGCTTGGGCAGACGTCGAGCTCCATTGAAGCCAAATCTTGTGCGACATCGTTAGTTGTTGACGAATTTCTTCGGCCCTAGGCGGACACTTGATCCTTTCTGCACTCTCCGGTGATTCAAATTTGTCGAAATCTTGAAGGTAGAGACAAAGCACGCTCGTTGCGAGAAGTACGTCTTGGTTGAAAATGTAAGTGACCTTCCATTTGAGATAACACAGACGACCAAATGGTTTAGATTCCTCATGAAGCATCTGTTGAAACGATAAAATCTTAAGGGCAGAATCTAAACAGATTCGCACAGACTCCTTCTCTCGCTCTTGAGGATTTTGGGTCGGATAATTTATCAAAGCTCTCCTATAAAGGAGAATACGTGCTTTGTGATAGGTCGTCTGCACACTTACCCTCTGTACCAGCAGAGTCGGACTATCTGTGATGGGATGTGCCATTCCCTCCCACCGCAGCACAAGCGGAATAGCACCTTTGTGCACATTTTCAAGAAGTGCATCGACGTCAATGACTTTTTCGTAGGAAGGGGGATTGATATCAGCGTTGACGTCGCAAATCATCCCGAGGACCGTTGTCAACCGCCCCCTTGCAATCAGAGGGAGTACGGGCGTCCATTCTGTTTCTGGCCTTGGCGGAGGCATGTTGATCGTATCCTCATCAAAATCGCAATCGCGCAGATTAAGAGGCTCTTTGGTGTCGATTTGGGTGTCGGTGGCACTGCGAGGAAGGCCAGTTTCCAAGGAGAGAACAAGATCTATTGAAGTGATTGCAGTCCAGATGCGTCTACGCATCTCACTTTCAAATAGAGATATCCCGGGAAAGTGTTCTGGGTCTCGGTGGTATCCCATGCGCATGGCAATATGTAGGATCATATTTATTAGAAGCCAACCGTCGGTAGCGCTATCTTTCAAGAGAATAGATTCGCCAGAAAGGATGGTTATGAGGGCTTCTAAGATATATGGGCCTCCCGTCGTAAATCTGGCCAGCATTAAACACTGAACAGCTTTCTCCCGGAAGTTATTCTTCATAGTCAGATATTCTGCGTTGAGCAATTCAGCTTGTCCATTAGAAGCTTCAATAGTGAAGGTCTGCAGCTGCGCGGCTATGGATAACATGGAGAACATGAGACCGATCCAGCCGATGGATGTTGCGGAAGGATTTTCCCAGAAACTTTCGTACTGGTCGAATATCATTAAAACGCTCGTCGTCAGCCATATTGGAGAAACCAACCTCTCTGAGAAACTTTTTGCGATGGAGAAGATCTATGGTAGTGAGTTAATAATTTCGGTGCGAGCAAACAAAAAGCTTGAGTGTACTGACATGGTGTAATAATATAGGAATCGAAGTGAAGGGACATGAGACGGTCAACGATAGGGCGAGGAGGCACAGCAAGAAGTATCTCGTCTCGATTTGCATGCCGGTTGGGACCATAGAAGACGTGTGAGCCACTTGGCGCCTTGTTATCAGCTTCCACATCCTCCCTCAAACCTCTTATTTTGGTAAGGATTGCCTCCCAATGAACACTCTGAATATAGTTGGATCCAGACTCATGCATTTTGAGTGTGCCGGGATCCGCCGGGGATTCAGTTTCATCCTGAGGTTTCTTTGATTCCTGGATCTGAGAAAATCCATCTGTAGATGATAAACAGCTGGCTTTGGATGACTGCTGGATGCCCGGACTTAGAGCTGATTGTTCTTTCATCAGCACCACCACCAGATTCTCCAGTTCAGAGATCCTATCATGCAGGCTAGTGGTTTGACGTGGCGTCACAGGCCTCTGAGCACTGGACGAGGAAGGGTTCGCTGTCGCGAAGCTGCAGGAGTCGGCGAGGCCACGCCTCAAGCAAGCTCCGCAGGGGTGCTGTCGATCGCACTTTAGCCTGGAAACGTTTAGCAAGCATCCTTTTGTTCTCAATATCGAGGACCTACTTCCGGCGTCTGCACGCATCGCAGGAGAGCTGGACTTTATCCCTTCGTCGACTTAGCGGCGGACGCGGACGTTGAACATTTTCGGCCATGAGCAGAGATCACGGAGCCCAAGCTCGACCGGACCTTCAACCAACTTCTTGGTGATGTGGAGTTCGCTCTGAAAATTCGAGAGAATAATAATGATAGAAGAGAAAAGACGGAAATGATGAGAGATATCTGGCATGTATCGAGAGGTAATGATGGAAGGAGCAACGATGGTCACCATCCGATCATCCGCGTCGACCATCCGCACTCAACATTACCTAAACAAATAACTTATTGTCAACTCCTTCCGGCGCGGACTTTGCGTTGACCTCCGCGCTCTCTACGACATCATCATATATAAACTGAATGTCCATTCTGGATTCTGATCTACGGACTTCTCGGATTTAGCAGCGGGCCAAACAACCACGGCCATGGATTTCCTGTGTGCCTCTTATTCGAGCGCCGCCTGGCCGCTCGCAGCCCTCACCTATAAAGCAAGCTATTTCTGTCTTCAGCGCAAAGTTGTACTCCAATATTTCAATTCTATTCACTTTTCCATATCATATAGTCATGGCCGACTTGGAACTTCCTCGCGAGAAACCGGCTCCCGGCCACTCTGCTCAGTCAGCAATAGGACATGAAACGAAGGATGATAATATCGTCGACTGGGATGGACCAGACGATCCTCAGAATCCACGGAACTGGCCGACACGGAAACGTATCACTCAAGTTGTCCTCGCCAGTGCTTTCCTGCTCACTGCGTAAGGCATTTCCTGCGCTTTCCTGGCGGAGTCAAAGTCCGTACTAATATAGACACATAGCAATCTTGCTGCAACGATGTTCGCACCTGGGGCTGCAGAACTTGCCGAGGAATTTCATATCTCTAGTCCCACCATTATCAGCCTCACTGTGTCTATCTATCTTTGCGGCTTTGCTGTCGGACCAATGTTTATAGCACCACTATCCGAATTGTACGGCCGTCTGGTGATCTACCATACCTGCAATATCATGTATATCGCCTTCATCACCGGTTGTGCGCTGAGTAAAGACACCGGCATGTTTCTTGCTTTTCGCTTCCTTGCTGGCTGTGCGTCTTCAGGTCCATTGACAGTTGGTGGAGGAACCGTTGCCGACACCGTCCCGCCAGCTCAGCGTGGGAGGGTCATGTCTCTGTTCTTTATCGGACCACTTCTGGGACCAGTACGTTATGTTATGACCAGCGAGACCACCGGAATACTGATGATCTTGACAGGTTGTGGGTCCAATTATTGGTGGTTTTGTTTCCGAATCGATTGGCTGGCGGTGGACTTTTTGGATCATCCTCATCATGGTGAGAGAGACACAGATCCTCCTTGTGTTATACAACATATCCTGACTTTTTGATTTAGGTGGGAATTTCCTTCGTCATATCAATCTTTCTCCTCCGCGAAACCAATGCCACTGTGCTGCTAGGGTGGAAAACAGCTCGGCTTCGCAGAGAAACCGGTAATACCGCTCTGATCTCGAAGATGGATCGAGGTCTGGCGCCTCGCAAGCTATTTCTTCGTGCTATTACTCGACCCACAAAGCTTCTCATCCTATCACCGATTGTGCTGCTCCTTTCTCTTCTATGTGCCTTTCTTTTCGGTCTACTGTTCATTTTGTTCACCACGTTTCCTACGGTCTTTGAGGAACAATACCATTTCTCCACCGGTACTTCGGGTCTATCCTATCTCGGTATCGGGATTGGCATGATAATCTCCCTGGCACTTTTTGCCTCCGTGAGCGACAAGTTGCATGGGGCACTTGGAGACTCGTCCACACCTGAAGCACGCTTGAAGCCCATGATTTGGATCATGCCCACCGTGCCCATCGGCATCTTCTGGTACGGTTGGGCAGCCGAGAAGCAGACTCATTGGATAGTACCAATCATGGGCACTTTTGTTTTTGGATTCGGTTATCTTTGGGTCGTGATGCCCACACAGCTCTACTTGGTGGATGCCTTCGGCCCCGAGGCTGCTGCTTCTGCAATGGCAGCGAACGCGGTCCTTCGACTTCTTTTTGCGGCTTTTATCCCATTAGCAGGACCACCCTTGTACTCAGGCCTGGGACTCGGGTGGGGAAATAGTGTCCTGGGTTTCATAAGTGTAGCCTTTCTTCCCACGCCAATTTTCCTTTACCGATACGGGGGCTGGCTTAGGAAGCGTTTTGCTGTGAAATTATAATGATCCGGGTGCTGAGGGAGGTAAAAATTATGCTTTCCTTCTACAAAAGTGCGGCTCTAATTCGCGGAAGATGCGGATATTTATTATTGTCCTTTTACATGTTTGCAGGCAATTGTGATAGATTGAATATCCATTGCAAAAGTATTTGATCAGGATGTTCCAAGGATTTGTGAGTTACAGATGACTGTCAGCTTGATAATTCTGCCAGTGCATCAAACTAGCTCGGTTTAATCTAATACGCTAGCTGAGGACAAATTCTGGAACATGTTGGGCCAGGCACCTAGGAGGGTTGGTTAAGTGGCAACCTTCTAAATATGGTAATGGTTGGTTATGGGGATTTGTATAGAAATTTGTATATGTATTTAGATATATCCATATTCTTCTTTTATGTTCTAGAATAATTTGATTCTATTTATTTAAAAAAGATATTTCTTATAGATTTGACTGTTAGTTTTTTATCTATTAATTCTGAGTGCATGATCTTTTCTGATTAACTATATAAAAATTCTAAATGATGAATGAAATATAAAACTGTAAAAAAAATAAACAATAAAAAATAAATTAGGATCTAATGATTATTATTATTTTAAAAAAAAATAAAATCTTTTTATAGTTTTAATAAATAAATTATTATTATTATTATTATTATTATTATTATAATAATAATATTATTATTATTTTTACTGCTGATTCTCTGTTATATATTAAATAGATTTTTTTTTGTTGATTAGTTTTATTAATAAAGATTTTTTTATTAAATTTATTTTAATCTTTTTATCTTATGTCTAATAGACATTTTTTAAAAATATCTAATATTGTAGTTAAACAAAGAATATTAAATTATAATTTATTTTTTAAGATTTTTTATATGAAAATCTAGTAGATATACTCAGCATTTATTAAAATTATATTTATATATTAATAGACTTAAATCTATATTTAAATATATAAAAAAAATATTATTATAAAATAAACTTTATTAGTTATTATAATTTTTTTTTAAATAAATTTTAGTTTTTATGTACTATAATATTTATTTTAAATTTTATTTAGTAACTTCAGCTGACACTTTAATATTTCTATATATATATCTTTTATTTTTAAATTTTTAATTTAATTTTAATATCTAGTTATTAGATTTTTTTAATCTATTTTTTTTATACTTTTTTTCTTTATATATAATTTTTATTAAATAAGTCTTTCTATTAACTCAAATTATAACAATATCCTTAAATTTAATTATTATTATATAAAACTTTTTATTTTTTTTAGATTAATTAAAGCTATTCTTATATTTAAAGATTTTTTTTTATAAAGATATTATTCTCTTTTAGTTCTGAATCTTATATAATATATTATTATATATTTTAATATCTTATTTATAAATCTATATATATATTTTAAATTAAAGAACTCTGAGACTTTTATTTAATATAAAAAATCTATTAATTTTATTTTTTAAATTATATTTATATATATATATATATAAAGCTCTCTATTTATATAATCTTTTATAAATATTTATACTTTTATAATAAGATTCAGAATTAATTATTTTTAATAATATTAAATTAATTTCTTACCATCTTTTTTTTTATTTTTTTAAAAATTTTCTTTCTGTATGTAATCTTTACAGTTTTTAATTTTTTTTTTTTTGTAATTATTTTTATTTTATTTTATTTCTATCTATTTTCTATACTATTTTTTTTATTAGATATAGATATAATATTTTATTAATAGACTCAGACTTAGATCTGTTTAATATAATAAAAATCTGTCTGGAATCTTTTTAAATTATTTGTCTAAGCTGTAAGTTATTAAATTTTTCTGATATTTAACTACTTTTCTAAAAAAAAAATAATTTAATAATATTATATAAAAATAACTTTTTAGAAGTCTAACTAGTATAATTTTATATAATTTTAATATTATTTTTAAATTTCTATTCTGAATCTTTAATATTATTTTAATTATTATAAGTTCTTGATTATTTTTTAGCTCTGATTAATATTAGTAATTATATTTATAAATAATTATTAATTCTATGATTATTATATATATTTTTCTTGCTTTTATTATTAACAGATCTTATATTAAGTTAAACATTTTAATTAAAATCTTTTCATATTCTTTTATTTTAGCTTTAATTTTTTTTATAGATTTTCTAGTTAAGTTTTAGATTTATATATAATCTAAGAACTTTTATTTTTATAAATAAATAAATCTTTATTTTATTTATTTTTATTATTTTTATAATATTAAAGATATGTATATTATCTAAAAAATATATTAATTTATATTTTATTAATTTAAATTTTGTTTTATATTATGATATTTAATTTATACATTTCTTATATATCTTTTTTAGAATATAATATATATTCTAAATTAACATTTTTTATATTATAATATGAATATTATTTATAAATTTTTTTCTAATGGTTTTTACTTATCTAGTATTATATAATTCAATAAATTCTATATTATAAAGTAAGAATAGTATTAATAATATTAAAAATTTTTAAAAAATATTAATTTTAATTCATATTAAGTCTGTTTTTTTTAAATTAAATAATAATATCATTTATTAATTTATAATAAAACTAGTTACTTAATATATTAAAAATCTAAAGATTTTTTTTTAAATATATATAGTTTTTATTTAATTATTTTATTAAAAATATATGCTATATTTAATAATAATAATATTATTATTTCTTTCTTTTCTTATATTATTCTAATTTAGTTTATAAGATAATTTAAAGGTTATTTTATTAATTTTTTTATTCTCTTATCTAATATTTTAATAGTATGTTTATAATTTTTGTAATAATTTAGAACTTGTTTATTATAATAAATTTGATTATTTTTTAATAATGTTTAATAATATAATTAATCTTTATATCTTTAAATAAATATAATATTTTTTGTATAATGTTAAATAATATCTTAATTTTTATATTATCTAGATCAGTATTTTTAAAATTATTATTATTAATTCTTTTATTATTTTTAATAAGTTATTTAAAATGTTATTTAAATTTAAGATTTTATATATTACAATTTTTTAAATTATTTTTCAAATTACTTTTTTTATTATTTTATTTATTATATATATCTAATAGATCTATTTAAAAAAAAAATATTCTATTAATATTTAAATCTTATAAAAAAAATTTTTAATTTTATTTTTTATAATCAGTAATAAAATTTTTATTATATCTTAAATATCTTTTAATTTATTTTTAATTTTATAAAAAAGTTATTTTTTATCATGAATCTGGATCTATCTTAATTAAATAGTATTATGTTAAGATATATTAAACTTAATTAAATTATATAAAGATTCTTTTAAAGTACTTAATTAATAAAAAATTAAATAATTTAAAATAATAATAATTAAACAGATATTAAAAGTCTTAAATATAATTAAGATAAAAAAAATCCTTTATACAGTCTAATATCTATATAAATTAAAATATCTTATTAATTCTTATTATTATATTTAAATGACTTCTGTTAAAGAGCTATAAAAAACTATATATATAATAATAAATAAATATATTTATAGACATTATATTCTTATTTTTTTTTATTTTTTTATTGATATATTCTTTAATATATTTAATAATTATTTTTTTTTATATATCTTTCTATCTTTTCTTAATATATTAGATAGTATATAATTATATATTATTTATATAAGCTGTAAGTCTATATTTATAATTAATTATCTATATATTTAATTATAATAATAATTAATTATAATTATAAAAATTCTGTTATAATATTTTTTTATATAATATTAGATTTTTTTAATATTATATAAATTGATATTATAATATCATTTCTTTTCTCTAAAATTTTTATTTTAGAGATTTAAATAAAAGAATTTATTCTTATTTCTAATATAATCCTGTCTTTTTTTAATAAATATTTATAATATTTTAATATATTTTTTAAATATAATTATTTTATTAACTGCATTCTTCAATCTGAATATATTTAAAAAAATAATTTTTTTAGTAATAATTCTTATAAATATTATAAATTTAAAAATAAAGTGTATAAAATAAACTTAAAAAATTATAATTATATATCATACATTTATTATAATTAAAAATACAAAACATAATTTTATAATTAAAAAAATAGAATTCTTTAATTTAAATAGAATTAAAACTTAATAAAAATTATAAAAAATTAAAAAATAATCTGTTTCTAAAATTATTTATTTACAGAAAAGTAATTTTTTAAAAATTATAAATTTAAGATATTAGATTATAATTTAAATATTATAAATATTTTTAATAAAAAGAATTCTAAAGATATTTTTTTTTCTTTTTATAAATATTTTTTTAAGTATTATATCTAAGTAAATTTTAGATATTAAAATATTATTTATTAATTTTAAATTATTTTTATTAAATAAATTCTTATTCTAGGATTTTCTTTTATTGAATAATATTTTTTATGATATTTTTTAATTATTTTTCTTATTTCAGTAAAATTCTCAATAATTTTTTAAATAATTTTTAATTTATTATATTCTTTTTATTTTATTAAATATTTTTTATAGTTTTCTATTATTTTAATTATTAATATTTTTTTAACTTTATAGATTTTTTATTTGATAATAATATTTTTTAATATTTTAATATTTTATAATGCTGATTCTAATAGTAAAATATAAAATATTACATATATTTTTATTATATCTAATAATTTAAGTTTAAAATTTTATTATTTATTTTTCCTTTGATTTTAAATAATTTAATTTATAAATAATTTAATTTATTACTTAATTTTATAATTTATATATTTTTTTATAAAAGATATATCTTTTTTTTTCTAAAAATCTGATTTTTTTTTAGATATTTAGTATTATAATATTTTTTATTTATTTTATTCTAATTAATGATTTCTATCTGTATATAAAAATATAAAATTTTATATTATTAATAAATCTATCTGCTGTTTTATTTATTAATTCTTTAAATTTTTTTTATTTTAATAATCTTATTTCTTTTTTATAATTTATGAAGAATAATATTATTCTGATAATAATTTATTCTATAATATTATAAACTAACTATATTATAAATAATAATAATATTTAATTATTCTAGTAATTATTAATATAATATCTCAGATATTATATCAGAATTTAATTTATTTTTTCTATTTATTTATTAATTTACAGATAATATACTATAAATAATTATTATTTTTTATCAGATCTATTATAGACTTTTATAATTTTAATAAAATATTAGTCTTCTATCTAATATTATTTTTAATATTTTATAATATTTAAATATTTTATTAATCAGTTTATATAATAATTTTTATATATTTATTTCTTTTATTATTATTATAAAATATATATATTTTATTATTTTATCTATTATTATAAAAATAATATCATATTCTTCTAACTTTAATAATTTTATAATATAATCTATCATAATCTATTATTATAAATATTTTAATATTTATAATTCTTATAATAATCTATATAATTAATATCTTTTGATTTTATTTATTTAATATATATTACATTTTTTAATATATATTTTAATATCTTTTATTATTTATAACTAGTAGTAGTTTTTAGTGATTTTTTTTATAATATTAATTTATTTTAGATATTTATTAATGATAGTATTATAATTAAGTCTAATAATTTCTATTAATATAATTTTATTATTTTATTTTTAATCAGGCTTTAAATTATATTATTTTTGATTATTTTTTTAATAATTTAATCTTATAATTTAAAATTAATAATTATTTTTATTATTACTACTAATATGGCTATTTAAAAATTATATTTTAAAAATTCTTTTTAATTTAGTTATAATAATATAGATTTAGATTTTTAGATTTCTTTTTATAATCTGATTATTTGTTAAAAATATTTATTATTTTGTTTTTTTTATAATGCTTAATTATAAAGTAATAATTTATTAATAATTTTAATTATCTTATTTATTTTCTAGTTAATATTTTTATTATTATAAAATAGATAAGGTTTTTATAATCTATAATAATCTATATTAAGTATTTAATTTTTTCTAAATATATTTTTTAGTATTATAATATATTAATTATTATTAATAATTTCTTATTATAAATTTTATAATTTAATTTTATAATGATTAGTTTTTTTAAATAATATATAATTAATCTTAATCTTTTATTTATTTTTAATTATATTATAATTATTTTTATTATAAAATCTAATACATCTATTTCTATTATTATTAATAATTCTAGATTGTACTGTATTAATATAGATATTATTATTATTTAATATTTAATTTTTTTAAATATCTTTTTCTGCTCTTGTTTTTATTTATATAATTTAATTTATTCTTTTGTAATAATCTGAATATTGATTTTATAATTTTTATATAATTTTTAATATAATATTAGTAATAGTTAATCAGTCTAATAAATAATTTTAATTTTTTAAGATTTTTTGATATAAATTAATCTTATATTACTTATATTTTTTTTTTATCTATATTTTTTTTCTATGATTTTATATCTTAAAAAGTTTATTTTTTATATATAAAATTTATATTTTTTTAGTTTAATTTATAATTTTGTAATCTATAATTTTTATAATATTATTTTAATATGTTATACATATTCTTTAAGATTATTAAAGAATATTAAAATGTTATTTAAATAAACAATAGTAAAATTATATAAATATAATAATATTATATTATTAATATATCTTTAGAATATTATTAATATATTAATAAGCTTAAATAATATAATCAAATATTTAAAATATTTAAATTTAATTTTAAATATTATTTTCTATTTTTTTTCTTAAATTTAAGATAATTATATGTGTTCATAATATTAAATTTAATAAATAGTATTAGATATTCTATTGATAATATTAATAATTTTATATATTTTTTTAGAGCTTTTTTTTATTTTCTAATATTAGATATATTTTTTAAGATATCAGTTTTTTTTTTTTTAAAAAAAAAAAGTATAATCTTATTTATTATATTTAAATAAGATTTTATATATTCTATTAAACACATCTCTAAATTTTTATATTTTTAAGTAATATAATATTTATATTGCTTATTAGTTATTATTTTTTTTATATAATATTAATAATAATTTTGTTCTTAATTCTATTCTGCAATTGTATCTTATTAGCTGTAATTATTTTTTATTTTAATAAATTTTTAGATTATATCTTTTTAATTATAAAACTCTTAAAATAATATTATTTTATTTTAATTTATAATATTAAAATTAATTAGCTTAAAATATAAATTAATAATTATAAATAATTATTCTATTTTTTTAATAATTTTATTTATTAAATCTGGTTAATAATATAGATACAAATTTTTATTATTTTATTATTTTTAATTCCAGAATATTAGTTTTAATCTTAAAGTATTATCTATATATTATAATTTTAATTTTTTTTAATATTATAATTCACTTCTATATTAATTCTTTAATTTTTTTATTGATATTTATTAAATTTCTTTTATTTAATTTCTAAATTTTTATATTATTTCTAAATATAATTTTTTGTCTAATTCTTTATTTAGAATTTAAATATTTAAATATTTTATATATTTTTTAATAGTCTTAGAAAAAAATTTCTTTATTTAATTTCTAGATGTATACTGCATTAATTATTATTACAGAAATTAAATATAGTAGATCTATATTGTAGATATTCAGAATTATTATATAATTTTATATATTTTAATTTATATTTATAATTTATTATAAATCTAATATTTTTTTATTCATTGTTAGTAGAGATTTCTAATTATTTTTTTTTAAATATTTTGAAATTATCTTTTTAATTTTTTATTATAATTTTTTTATTTATATAATTTAAATATATATATTATTTTTATATAAAGATTTATTTTATTTTATTTTTATTGAAGCTGTGATATATTTTATTATTATAATTATTAATATTATATTTATATTTAATATATCTTTTTTAATCTTTTTTATTAAAGCTATTATTATAAGTTATTTTAATTTATTTTTTTTATTATTTTTTATTTTAGCTGTGATATTTAGTTTTATAGATATTAATTTATAAAGATTATATTATAAAGCTTTTTAATTAATTTTTTTTAATTAATATATTATTAATGATCTTTATATATCTTAAAATTTCTTTTTTAATTTTTATTTATAAAGTTTGTTATTAATTTATATTATTATTTTAATTATTCTAAAATATATCTTAGGTTTTTTAAATATTTTAATAATTTTATTTTTTATTTTATTTTTTGATTTTTGATATATATTATTTATTAATATTTAATATAATATTCTAATATAGATATTATTTACTGTATTCTTATTAATTATAATATAATATAATTTTTTTTATTTATTTCTTTAAATATAGATTTAAACTTATCTATAAAAATTAAATATATTTAAAATATTTTAATAATTTTATTCTTTTTTTTATTTTTTATTTTTTTAATTATGTTTTTAAATATAATTTAAATTATATTAATGTTTTTTTTTAAAAATATAATTATAATTAGAACTTTATCTATCTTAATTAAAATATTTAAAAAATTAATTAAAAAATATAGATTTAGTTATATTAAAAAAAATTATAATATTTTTTATTTTTTTTTAAACAGTTTTAATTTATTAATTTTAAATTTTTTTTTCTTTTTTAAAGATTATCTAGATTTTAAATTAATTAATATATTCTATTAATTTCTAAATAATTTAAACTGATAATTATATTAATATATTAATAATATTAATTAATATTATTATATTATTATCTATTATATTAATTCTTTTAAATAATATTTTTTTAATTAAGTAATAATTTTTTTATTTAATAGTTTTTTATTTTTAATATATTTTAAAGTTAAAATAATAGCTTTTTTATTATAAATCTAGATTTATTTTAATTAAATAGTATTATATTAAGATATATTAAGCTTAGTTAAATTATATAAAAATTTCTTTAAAATACTTAATTAATAGAAGATTCAGTGATTTGAAATAATAACTAAATAGATAGTAGAAATTTTAAATATAATTAAAATAAAAATAAAAAAAATTCTTTATATAGTCTGATATTTATATAAGTTAGAATATTTTACTGACTCTCATTATTATATTTAAATAATTTCTATTAAAAAACTATGAAGAACTAAATATATTATTATTATTATTATTATTATTATTATTAGTCAGGCTTAACGTCTATATGGAGCCCTGTAGGCTATGACAGACCGGTGCGTAGCGTTGGTGAGCCCCCTAGAGCCCCTAGGGCTCCGGGGGCTGCACCCCTAACAGCTTCCTGCAGCTTCGATTCCTGGCTCTTGCCTCGCCCCCGTATGACCTTTTTGTGGGGGGCCTTCGGGCTTGCTCGTAGGCCTAGGCCTTACAAGGGTCCCTCCTAATTCCTTGCTGGTGGGCACGCCTAGTAGGGGCCTCACGCCCCTAAGCTAGGGTGCCCTCACCCTTATTCCTCCCCCAAGCCTACGCCCCCGGCTCCTTCTTCCAGCGTCTGCTCCCACCCCCAGACATCGCCTTCCTCGAGAACTAAATATATAATAATAAATAAATATATTTATATATATTATATTTCTACTGTTCTTCTATTTTTCTGCTAATATATTCTTTAGTATACCTAATAGTCATTTCCTTTTTTTTATATACCTTCTTTCTACTTTTTCTTGGTATATCAGATGGTATATAATCATGTGTTGTTTATATAAGCTGTAAATCCATGTTTATAACTGACTGTCTGTGTGTCTGGTCATGGTAATGACTGGCCGTGGTTGTAAGGATTCTGCCATGATGTTTTCCTATATAGTATTACGTTCCTCTAGACTGTTAAGACTTCTCAGTATTATTAAATATCTCATTGTCAGAAGATTAGAAACGTCACAGCCAATGAATTAGATGAAGACTGCGGGAAACTAATACACAATAGAACAAAGGATTATCCATACCAACCATAGGATTAAGATATTAGAGAAATCTAAGAATATTTATAATAACTATAATCTATGCATTAAAAGATTATAAAAATAACTAGAGAATCTATGATAATCTTTAAATATATAAGACATTGAATTATTCTATATTTAATTTTTAATCTATTGTCTTGAATTAATTATTTAATGTTAAATATATTATTACTTATAATCTTAGTAAATTAGATTATTTTATTTATTACTTAAAGTATTTATTCTTTTAATATTAGAATATCATTAAATTACTGTTTAGTAATGAATTTATTTTAATCTAGACACTTAACAAGCATTAGTTTATGATAATTAAAGACTCTTATTTTAAAAAAAAAATCTTAAATAAGAAAGTAATAGTATCTTAGTAATTAATATTATTAATAGCTCAGACCTGTCAACTCTTATTTTTTTTTAAAAAAAGCTATAAATAATATTTATAATAATAACACTAGACCTAGCATAATAGTTATAAAAAAAATATTAAAAAAACAGAAAAATATATATTTAAATTTAAAATATAATAAATAACTAATAGATCTATTATAAAGATTAAAAAAATTAAATTATTCTTAAAAGAATAAGAAATATTTAAGATTTTTTTAATATAATTATAAATCTATTTCAGTAATAATGTAGAAAGAATTATAACTAAATTAGATAAAGTTTTTATAGTATAAAACTTTTTTATTAAAGAAGCAATGTAATGATTTATATTATATATTATAAAACAATTTAAAAATATAAAAAATAATAAATAATTTAAACTGAAAGTTATTATTATATTTAGTAATTTTATATATTTTAAAGAATAATTTAATCAGCTATTTAGAATAGTCAATAAAGAACTTAAAGCTATTTATAAAATTAAAAAAATATATTAATATAGATCTGTTGAAGATTATATATCTAAATTTCTATAAATTTTAGAATATCTTAAATAAAGTGATTAAAAATTATAAAACTAGTTCTATAATAATTTAAAAAATAATATAAAAGATTAAATTTTATAAATTATACTATAATTAGATATATTTAAAAAATAATAAAAATAATATTATAAATTAATATACAGCTATATATATAATAAATTAAAAAAAATATATAATATTAACTAAATCAATAAAATTATATAAATATAACTTAGTAAAAAACTAAAGATAAAGATAATAATATTATAATATAAATAAATACTATATTAACTAAAAAAAAGAAATTAATTAAAAAAAATCTGTTTTAACTATAGAATATTAAAACATTTTGTAAATAAATATTAAAAGTTAAAAAAAATTTAAAAAATAGCTAATTAAGAATAATAATAGCAAATAGTAATAATTATTTATATATATAACACCCCAGAAAAAAATAATACAGATAATAAAAACAATACTAAAAATATATTAAAAGAAGATAAAATTTAAGAAAAAATAAAATAAATTTAAGATTAAGTAATATAAAGAATTATAAAAAAAATTAAAAAAAAATTAAATAAAGAGATTAATATATGTAATATAAATATTTAAATATTTACAATTATATATGAGAATATTTATTACATATTTTTAAAAAATAAATAATATTATAAGATATAAAACAGATTATCTAAAAATAAATATTCTGAAAATAAAATATTAAAAGATAACAGTAAAAGTATTAACTATAAAAATTTTTTTTAATTAAATTATTTTATACTTAATTAGTATTCTAGAATAATGATTTAAAAATAATAAATTATAAAAATCTGGATTAAAAATTCAACAAATTTTATCTGAAAAAAAAAAATTTAAAAAAATAATCTATATAATTATATATCTATAAAAACAATCTATTAAAAAAATCTTAGAAAATTTAAAAACATCACATTAAAATATATATAAAATGTTATAAATAGATATATTAAATCTATTTAATATATAAAAAAAATAATAAGATTATAGCAGTTATATATAAATAAATATCAATATTAACTGGATATTAATTATATAATAAATAATTAGAATATATTAATAACTGCATCTATATATATTACTTAGAACTAAAAAAACATTTATATTAAAAAATATACTAGATCACTTATTATAATAAAAAATATAAAATATATAAACTCAGTAAGAAAATTAATAATTAATTTTTAATTATATCTAATATTATTATATAATTAAAATATATATATTTAAAAAAAAGATTAACATGTTACTGCATATATAAAAAAAAATATTTAGAATATTTAAGACTATTAAGCCATAAATATTAAATAATTATTTATTATTATTATAAATAATATTATAGCAATTATAAAGATCTAGCTAAAGAATATTTTAAAATAAATCAGAGATATATAAAAAAGTATTAATAATTATATTAAATTATAATAATAATTGACAAAGCATATTAAATAATTATTATAAATAAATTAATTAATTAATAATTATTAAAAATACTACTGGATTTAGAGATAATTAAAAATTATATATGTTTAAAAATTATTAAAAAACTCAGAATTAAGCAATATAAAATAAATTAATAAATTATTATTATTAAAATAAATAATGAATCAGTTATATAAAAACTATATATTAAAATAGAATCTATATTACTAAAATTAGAATTATATAAAATTAATATTATATTTAAAATTATTAATATTAACAAGATATAATACAGTATTAAGAATATTTTAATTATAAAAATAAAATTCTATAATAAATTAAATAATTAAAATAATATTAATTAATAATCAAGTTCTAGAAATCAAGCTAAAAAAATATAAAGAAATTATAAATCTGTAAAAAAAATTAAGAAAAACTTTCTTAGTAGAGAAATAAAAAAGAATAAACTTTAATAAAAAATAAAGTATAAAAAATAATATAATTTTTAAAAAAACAGAATAAAATAGAAAAAATAAATCTATATAAAATAGAATATTTAGAATTATATAATAATCTAAAGCATCTAAAATATAAGAGAATTATATTCTTATTTTATATTAAAGATAATTATGTAATTTATCAGTAAATAAAAAATAGAAACAGATATTTCTCAAGAAAAAAAAAACAGAAAAAGATATATAAATATAAATAAAAATAAAAACAATCTAAAGAATAGAAACTATTTAATAAAAAAAAAATTAAAAATAAAATTATTAAAAATATATTAATATAAAATATAAATAATATATAAATACTAGAAAAGAATATAATAAGATTAAAAGTAAAAAAATAATATAATTAAAAATTAAAAAGATATAAAATTATTTAAAAAATATTATAATTTTATTGAATTATTTATTAAAAAGAAATACTGATTACTGAAATATAAAAAAAATATAAAATATAAATATTATTAAAATCAGAATTTATATTATTATTAATTAAATAACAGTATAAATTAAAAGATCAGTTTAAATTAGAAAATAAATTTATTAAAAAAATTTCTAATTACAGAATATATCTAAGAAAAATAAGAATCAGTCTCAAGCTAATTAATATTTATATTGAAAAAGAATAAAACAGAATAAATAATTATTAATTATTAAATATTAAATAATAAAATAATTAATAATACAAACAAGACACTGTATTAAAAATAAAAAAAATTTTTTTATAAAAAATAAAAATTATAATAGTTTTTAATATATAATAAAATTATTATAATTTTAGAATTATTAAAAAAGATATCTAGATCATATTTCTTATAAATATAAAATTATTTAAATAGATAATTATATATTAATAAGATTAAAATAACTTCCTGCTGAATTTATAAAATTTATAATTTATATTTTAATAAAATATTTTAATAAGTTTATTATAATATATTTTAATAATATTATTATATTCTTTAAGAATCTAGATAAATATAATAAATATATATAATTTATAATAAAAAAATTTATAAATATAAGATTAATTTTTAAAATTAAAAAATATAAATTTAATATTATTATAGTTAATTATTTAGAAATAATCTACACACTAAAAGGATTAAAAATTTAATTAAAAAAAAATAGATATAATTTTAAATTAATCTATATTAATTAATATTAAAAAAATATAAGAATTTTTAGAAATCAGTGATTATATTTGATATTATTTATAGAATTACTTTAAAATCATCTGACTATTAATAAAACTCTTTAAAAAAAATCTTGAATTTAAATAATTAAAAGAAAAAGAGAAAATATTTAATAATATTAAAAAATTAATTAAGAAAGTATTAATGTTTATATTATATAATTCAGATAGATTATATCTTATATAATTAAATATATTAGAAATTATTCTTAAATGATTAAATAATAATAGAAAATAAAAATTAATTATTTTTTTTAAAAAAATTTATTATTATAGAAAAAAATTATGATATTTATAATAAAGAATTATTTATTATAATTAAAATATTCAAATAATAAAGATATTATCTTTAAAAAATAAAAGAAAAAATAATTATAAAAAATGATTATTATAATCTTAAATACTTTATAATAATAAAAAAGTTAGTTGAATAATAAATTAAATAAATAAAATATTCATTAAATTTTAAATTTTAAATTAAATATATTAAGAAAAAAAAGAATATTATTATAAATATTTTTAATAAAAAACTAGACTACACTATAAATCTTAAATAATTAAAAATTAATATATTTATTAAAGATAAAGATAAGATATAATATAATAATAAAATACTATTCACAGCAGTAATTATTATTAATAAAATAGAATTATATTAATAAATAGTATATATAATATAATAAAATAAGAATATTATAATAATATTTTATAATAAAAAAATAATATTATAAAATAATTTAATTTTATAAAACAGATTAATCTTAGTATTATTAGTAATAATTATAAAAATTATTATAAGAATATTAAGAAATTAATTAGATTATAAAAAAAAATATAATAAATATATTACTTTTTAAGAATAAAATAATTAATAACTGATTATATTAGTAAATATATTAATTATAATAAAAATAAATCTATTAATTATTAATTTTATAAAAAAAATATAACTATTAGATATATTAAATAAATTATAAAAAAACATCATAGTTAATTTTATATAAAAATTATTAGAATTAAAAAATCTAATTATAAAAATTTAATATATTAATATAATCATTATTGTTATTAGATTAATAAAATATATTATTATATAATTAATATTAAAAAAATTAATAGTAGAATAATATATAATATTTATATTACAAAAAATATTTAATTAGACTAGATTATTAATTAAAATTATTTTAAATTAAGATAAATTATTCAGATTTAAACATTAATAAATAATTATTAAAGTAAATAAAATTAAATATAATTTATTTATAATAAATTATTAATAAATAGATAGATTAACTAAAAAAATAATATAAATAATTAAATAATATTTATAATATTATTTAGATTAGAATTAAAATAATTAAATAAAAATACTATTATCAACACAGTTTATATTAAATAATATAAAAAATATCTTAACTAAAGAAATATTATATTTTATTAATTTAAATAGATTTTTAAGAATAATATAGACTTTTATATTATTAGAAAAAAGATTTAATAAAATAATTTTATAGATAATATATATATAATAAATATATAATGTAATATTTAAAGATATATAATAAACAGAATAATAAATATAAAAATATATTTATTTTTTTTAAAAAAAAGTTTATCTTCTATAATAAACATCAGAATTAAAAAATTTTAATATTAAAAATAAATAATTAAGTAATAAATTTAATATAACTAAATATAGATTATTTAAAATTATAAAAAATTTAAATATAATAATTATTAACTCTAGCTATTAATAAAAATATAAATATATTTAATATTCTATATATTACTATTAAAATCTATAAAAAATCTAGAAAATAAAAATAATAAAGCAGAAAATATAAAATATAAAATTAAAAAAATATTAAACTAAAAATAGAAAAATAATTAAATCTATTATTTAATTAGATAAAAAGAATACTTATTAAAAAATAATTTATAAAAATCTATTATAAATTTAAATTACTATAATAAGATTTAGAAATACTAAATAATAATTAATTTAAAAAAAAATAGTAAATTAGAAAGAATTATTTATAATTAAAATATTAATATTATTAAAATTAAGTAAAGATATAATTAGCTTTTATTTTTTATATATTATTTTTTATTTTATATAATTCTTTACTGTCTTTTATTCTTTTTTTTTTCAGTCTTTTTAACTTTTTGATATTCTTAATATTCTTTTAAAAAATTTTATTTATTTATTTTTTGAGAAGTTTTTACTACTTTCTAAGATAAAGAATCTTAATTAGAGTCTGTTTTTTCTTTTTCTAAAAACATTTATATCTCAGAAAGACATTTTTATACTAATTTAAAAACAAACATCTTAATATAATAATAGTTTATTATATAAACACATTTATTATATCTTTTAAAAAATTCTATACAAATGCAGATCTTATTTAATTTATTATAATATTTATACAGTAAAATACAGATAATACTAAATTACTTAATTCATACTAAAAAAGAATTTTTTAAAATAGTTTTTTTTAAAGATATAATTAGCTCATTATTACAACAATAAATAAGAATTTTAAAAATTAGATTTTATTTATAATATAGTAGAGAAATATAGACTATTTATTATATTATTAAGACAATCAGTCTTTAGAAAAAAAGATTATTAAAAAATTAGAAATATCATAGTTAATAAATTAGATAAAAACTGTAGAAAATTAATATATAATAAAATAAAGAATTATTTATACTAATCTTAGAGTTAGAATATTAAAGAAATTTAAAAATATTTATAATAACTATAATCTATATATTAAAAAATTATAAGAATAATTAAAAAATTTATAATAGTTTCTGAATATATAAGATATTAAATTATTCTGTATTTAATTTCTAATTTATTATTTTAAATTAATTATTTAATCTTAAGTATATTATTATTTATAGTCTTAATAAACTAGATTATTTTATTTATTACTTAAGGTATCTGTCTTTTTAACATTAGAATACTATTAAACCACTGTTCAGTGATGAGTTTACTCTGATCTAGATGCTTGACAAGCATCGGTTTGCGACACTCATATTATTTATAATAATTTTAAAGTCTATTTTTTTTTATAAAATTTTTTTTTATATTTTTTATTTCTCTAATTAGTCTTCTGTGCTTTGTATATTAAAAGTTAATAATATTAATATATAATCTAATCTATAATTAAGATTAAATTTTATTTAATATCTTACTCTATTTTGATGAATTTTTTATATTATAAATATTAAATTTATTATAGATATTATTATATTTTTATCAATTTATTTCTATATTAATATTCTTAAAAAAGTTATAAACTTTATCTTTTTGATATCTATAATTTTTATAAATTATATTATAGTTCTGTTACTTCTATTATTATTTTAGAAATTTTATATAGAATATGTGTTAAAGTCTTTTATAAATATTATTTTTTCTCTGATATATTATTTTATTTGTTATATTAGTATATTTTTATCATTTATATTTATATATTGGGATTTAGAATATATATTTATCATGATTATAGTTCTTTTATTGAATATTAAAATAAAAATAGCTATATGATTAATTTTAAAATATATTTATTATCTTTATATATTAATGCTTTTTTTTATAAAAAAAAATATGCCTTTATGTGTCAGTTTATTAAGTAAATTAATATAAAAAATAAGATAGTAATTTATATAAAGTACTATTTCTTTATAGAAACTAGATAAAAAATTCTTTATATTAAATAAGATTGCTTTGCTGTAGTAATTTTTATATCTACAATTTAGAGTCTTTGTTAAGCAAATATGCAAGTATAGATTAATCATATGATTATATCAGTGTGAAAATTAGCAATCTGAGCTTCTGCATATTTTCTCATAGAATTTTAAGTACATGGGTTTTTTTATTTTATATAGGGTTTCCTCCCAGGTATAGGAAGCGCTTGTCTCTTCTATATGTGTTTTTATGACATGGTCCGGTGCGGGATTTGAACCCACGGGCCCCCGGCCGACGGGTCACCAATCTGTCATTCGGGCACTGTCCAGGCGGGGCAGCTAACCGCTCCTGTTACGAAATCAACCTGCATGACACTAGGAAAACCTAATACTATATAGGAAAGCATCATGACAGAATTCTTACAACCATGACCAGTTATTACCATAATCAGACACACAGGCAGTCAGATGGAAATATAGATTTATAACTAATATAAACAAGGAACATATAATAATATATAATCAGAGAAATAATAAAATATAAAAAAAAAAGAATAATTATTAAATATATACTAAAATGTAAATAAAAATATAATTTATATAATTTATATAAGTATATTTATTTATTATTATATATTTAATTCTTTTTAGCTTTTTAATATAAGTTATTTAAATCTAATAGTAAAAGTTAATAAGATATTCTAATTTATACAGATATTAGACTATATAAAAAATCTTTTTTATTTTAATTATATTTAAGACTTTTAAATATCTGTTTAATTATTATTATTTTATTTAATTAAATTTCTTATCAATTAAATATTTTAAAAAAAAATTATATATAATTTAATAAAGTTTAATATATCTTAATATAATACTATTTAACTAGAATAAATCTAGATTTATAATAAAAAAACTATTATCTTAACTCTAAAATATACTAGAAATAAAATATTATTAAATAAGAAAAAATTATTACTTAGTTAAAAAAAATATTATCTAAAAAAATTAATATAATAGATAATAATATAATAATATTAATTAATACTATTAATATATTAATACAGTTATTAGCTCAGATTATTTAAAAATTAATAATATATATTAATTAATTTAAAATCCAGATAATCTCTGAAAAAGAAAAATTTAAGATTAATAAATTAATATTATTTTAAAAAAATATAAAATATTATAATTTTTTTTAAAATAAATAAATTTATACTTTTTAACTAATATTTTAAATATTTTAATTAAAATAATAAAGTTCTGACTGTACCTATATTCTTTAAAAGAAAAATATTAATATGATTTAAGTTATATCTGAAAATATAGTTTAAAAAAAATAAAAATCAAGAGAGCTAATAAAATTATTAAAATATTCTAAAATTATTTATTTAATCTTTATAAATAAATTTAAATTAATATTTAAAAAAGTTAATAAAAAAAATTATATTATAATATAATTTATAAGATTATAATAAATAATATTTATATTAAAATATTGTATTAAATATTAGTAAATTAGTTTATATTTTAAATAAAATAATAAAACACTAGCCAATAATATAAATTAAAAATTAAAAAAATAAGATAAAGAATAAAATTATCAAAAAATTTAAAAGATTTAAAATATATTTTAATATAATTAAAATAATAGTATAAATAAATAACAGATTATATAAATAAAGAATAAAAAAGAAATTTTAAAATATATAAAGATTATTAATATAATATTAATTAAATTTATTAAGAATTTTAATAATATAATTCTTATAAAATTTTGGGAGTTGAGAACACGAGTTTTCAGTCTTTTTGAAAAACCAATGTTTTTAAGCTTTTAAAGGATCTCTAAAGGCTTCTTAACCTTAATAAACTCTATAGAAATATCTAGAAAGCCTTTAGAGACCTTTAATTCTTCAGAAACTGAAGAAATTATATAAAAAACTAATAAAAATCAATCTTCTGAAGACTAAATTATAAATATATTAAAAATTTTTAAATAGTTCTTTAAATCTAGCAAAGATAAAAATAAATCTAAAAAATTAATTAAATAAATCTTTAACATGCTAATAAGTAATAAAAAAATATTAAAAATTGAAAAATTTTTTAAAATAAATCTCAAAGAGCAGTTATTTTTAAAAATAAATAATATATTCTAAGTTTTAAAAAAAATATTTATTTTAAAATTTATAGTATCTTTAAAAAAAATGAAAAAATACTTAGTAATAATAAATAATATTTTTAAAATTAATATTAAATTAATAGACTATATATAAAGTTTAAATAAAAAATATCTTCAGCAGCTTAAAAATAGTTAAAAAAAATAAATCTAAATAATTAAAAAACTTTAGATATTAATTTAATAATTTATTATTAAAATTAAGATTTTAAAAAGCTTTTAGAATAATTAGTAAAGTTTATAATATTATTTATATATTTTTAAATAATCTTATAACTGAGATTAGAATATATAAATTATTATTAAAAGTTATAATTAAAAAAGATTTAATAATAAATTTAAAAAATTTAATATTTATAATTAAAAATTTAATATCTACTTTAAATAAATATTAGTATTAGAAAGTTATTATTAAAAAATTAAAAATTTTAATAATTATAAAAATTTTAAGAATAATCTTTAAAAAATGTTTATATAAATCTAAAAAAATAATAATATTTTTAAACTAGTCTCTAAAGTTTAAAATTGAGATTTAAATTAAAATAACTAAGAATAAAAAATAAAAAATTAATAAATTTAAAAAAATTAATAAATATTTAAAATAAAAAAAAATTAAAAACTAATTTTTAAATATAAATTTTTTAAAAAAGCTTTTAAAATTATTAAAATTAATATTTTATTAAAATTAAATTAAACTCTAATTAAGACTAGCTTTTTAAAATTTATAAAAATGATTAATATAGAATATATAATCTTAAAAATAATTATTATATTAATAAAATATAGAATATCTAATTTAATAATAAATTATTAAATAAATTTTATTAAAACTGTGCTAATATACATTAATAAAATATAGAATATCTAATTTAATAATAAATTATTAAATAAATTTTATTAAAACTGTGCTAATATACATTAATAAAATATATTAATTATAAAAAAAACTATAAAATAATTTTTTTTAAATATTTTAAGATAAAAGAAATTTATTAATAAATATTTTAAAAAATTTAAAAATAATAGATTAGACTTTAGATATCTCTATTCTTAAAAATTTAAAAAAAAATTTATTAAAAGCTGTATATAATTTTTAAAGATTTTTAAATAGTTAAAAATAATATTTATTAAATATTTTTAAATTAAAAATAATATAAATATTAAATATAATTTAATAAAGATTTTCTAATAATCAATAATATCAGAAAATACTTTTAAAATATTATTAAAAAAAATAATATTAATATTTTAATATAATTATATAAAAATAATAATAATATATATAATTTTAAAACCAGCTTTAAAGACTAGGATTAGAATAATATATTTATAAAAATCATTGATATTTTTTAAATATTAAATAAACTATTAAAATTTTTTATTTTATTAATCTGAAAGCTTCTAAGAGAATATTAAAATAATAATTTTAAAAAAAAATTATTATCAAAGCTAATAATAGAAATTTATATAAATTTAACTAATTATTTTTATTTTATAATAATTAATATACTACAATAAAAAAATATATAAAAATAATAAATATATATAATAATTAATTAAAAATAATTTATATCTATTTTAAAAATAATCTAAAGATTGAAAAAGTTTTAAAAAATATTAAATAATATTTAATTCTAAAAAAAAGATATTTAAATAATTTGATATTAAAAAATTTTAATATTTATAATAGTATATAAAATATTTATATAAAATATTTTTAAAATATAGTAAGACTAGAGAAATTTATTAAAATTTATAATCTATTAATAAATAATTGAATAAATATTTTTATAAAATTAAAATATTTTAAATATTAAATTTAGAAAATCTGAATTAATTTTTAAAAAATTTTAATTATAGATTTTATAATAATTATTTAAAAGCTAGACTTTTTAAAAACCTAAAAAATAAAAATTAATAAATTTATATTATTAGATTATATTATTATATAGATATTTTAAAAGTTATTAATAATCAATTCTAATTTACTCTGAAATAAGATAATAATAAAATAATAATTAAAAATTTTATTAAAAAATAAAAAAAGCTTTAAAAGAAAGTAATTATTTAAAATAAATTAATTAAAAATAGATTATTTTTAATAAATATCTATTAACTAAGAGATTTAAAAATTAAAATTAAATAATTAAAAAATTTTTTTATAAAAATATTAAATAAATATATTAAAGAAATTAAATTATATACTTGCTTTAAAAAATAATAAAATAATATTATTAAAGCTGAATAAATAGTCTATTTTAAAATTTATAAAGATTATTATTAAAGTAAAATCAATAGAAAAAATTTTTAAAAAATTTTAAAAAATCTTTACATAGATATAAGAAAAGAAAAATATTAATATTAAAAAGATTTTCTATAAGATATATTAAAAAAAGAATTTTTTAATAAAAAAAATATTAAATAATTTTAAAATATATTAAATTATATATTTAAAAAGTTATTCTAACTTTAATAGAAAAAGATATAAAGATAATAATAATCATTATACTTAAAAAAAAAAAATAATTTTTAAAAAATAAATATTTTTATAAATTCTAAAAATAAATATAGAAATAAAAATTTTAAAATCTAAAAAAATTTATAAATTAATAAATAAAATAACAGTAAAAAAAGCTATATTTAATTAAAAACTAAAAACACTTTAGATATTAATAATTAAAATTTTAAAATAATTCAATTATTTTAAAATCTAGATTAAAAAAGATTTATAAATCTTTATTAATAATATTTTAAATATAAGATATATTTAGAAATTTAAAAAAATTTAAGAAATCTAATACTATATTAATAAACTATTATTAAATATTTAAATAAGATAGTTAAAAAGCTTATAGCTAAATTAATTATTAATTTCATTAAAATTTAAAAACTATTTTATAGAAATCAGTTTAAAGATTATAAATATTAAAATATAATTAATACTATAATATATTTAATAAATAAAATATATCAAATTTAAAAAAAAATAAACTAATAATAATTTTATTTAAAAATATTATTAAAACTAAATTTATAAAAAATTTAATGTAAATTAGATTTAATAAAGATCTTATATATTAAATATTTTTATTTTTTTATAAAATATAAAGCTTTAGTGATTATTAATAATTATTTAAAAAAAAACTATAAATTTAAGATTTTTTTAGAGTTTATTTATTTTTTTAATATTATTTAATCTTTATATACAGTTTCTTTTTTTTAGTAATAATAAAAAATTTTCTTTTATAAATAATTAAATATTAATTATTTTAATAAATTTAAAAAAAAAAGACTTACAGCATTATAAAATAAATTAAAAAAATAATAATAAAATAAAAAATAATTAATAAAATTAGATTTAATTTTAAAAAAATTAAGCTAATATTTTTTACTAAACATCATAGAAAGATAATAAATAAAAATATATATTAAATAAAAATTAGTATAGAAAATTTAACAGCTAAAATAAAATCTAAAATAATTAAATAATTAGATTTATTATTAAATACTAAACTCAGCTAAAGTTTATATTTTAAAATCTAAATTAAAATAGCTAAAAAAATATTTATAAAATATATAAATTTTAATAAAAATAATATTCTATTTTTAATATTAGTAGAAAAAATATAAAAGATTATAATATAAATTTAAATATTTTAAAAAACTAAATTTTAATAACAGAAATAAAAATTATAAATTAAAATTATTATAAATATATTTTTTAAAATATTATTAAATATTAAAATAATTTAATATATAACTAGATTATTTATATTATTAGAGAATTATTTAATAATATAATTATTATTAGTTATTTTTAAACATAGTAATATCTATACTTAATTTAAAAAATAATCTCTAAGAAATAAAGAATAAATAAAAATTAATAATAAAACTATTTATAAATTAAAATAAAAATTAATAAAGCATCTGATTTAAAGATTAATAATAAATTTTTTAAAAGATATTAAATGTATAAAAAAATATATATCAAAAAAATTTCTAAATCTAATATAAATATATAATATAAAAAGAACATTATAAAAAATAAAATAATTTTATTTTAAAATAATTTTCTAATCAGATAACTCTAAATTAGTTATAAAATATATAAAATTAATTATAATTTTATAAACTATATTCAGAATTTTTTAAGAATGTTTAGAGCTTTTTTTTTAAAAAAAATATAACATTTTTAATATAAAATTATTAAAAATAGCTACAGTATTAAAATAAATATTAAAATAAAAATTCTAAAAATTAATTTATATATTATTAAATTTTTTTTACATAATAATTAGATATTTATAAAATATAGATCTAAAGTTTAATTAAATATTAACTCTTAAGATATATATAATAATTAAAAAATTATTAATTAGAAAATATTAAATAATAATATAATAAGCTTTAAAGTATATAAAAATAAAAAAAACAAATAAACTAATAAAATAATAAAAAAAATAATTAATAAATTAATAAAATTAAAAATTCTATTTTTAATATATATTAAATATACTAATATAGAAATAAAAAAAATTATAATAAAAAAATAAATTTAAAAAAATATTATATTAAAAATTTACTGCTATAAAAAAGTCTATAAAAATCTAAAAACTAAGAACTAAATCTAATAATAAATAAAATTTTAAAATATCTAGCTAGTTATTATTATTAATTAAAAACTAAGTATATTTTTATAAAAATCTATCTATATTAAATAAAAAAAACTCTCTAGAATATCCTGTCTATAAAAAGTTTTATAAAATAATATAATATATACTATTTAAATACTAGAGATATTATAAATCTTAAAAAACTTTATATAAAATTTTAAAAAAGATTAAAATCTCTCTATTAATAATAATCAAAAAGAATCTAAAATTTAGATTATTTAATAAACTTAAAGCTACTGAAAATTTATTAATATTTATAATTAAAACCAATCTGTTTAAAAAAATAAAAAAATATTATATAAAATTAAAATAAATAATATCTAAAAATAAAAATAAACATTAAAAAAAAATTAAAAAAAAATTCTTATAATATCTAAATCTATAAATAAGTCTAAAAACTTTTAATAGAAAGATTATACAAAAATAAAATTAAAATTAAAAATTAAAATTATAAAGATTTATTAAAGATATAAAATTGATAAATGGTATAGCAGTTAAATATGTTATCTAAAAAATCTACTTCCATATGTATATAGCTAGAAGTCTGTTTCTCTTTTAATTTCTGTTAATATAGGTCTATGGATTTAAATCTTATCATCAGTATTAAATAATTTGATTATTATTATATAACAGACTGCAGTTATATAAAAATTAAGAGCTAGTTCTAGCTTTTTATTAAAGCTAGCTTTAAGCTTTTCTTTTATTCTCTTTTCTGTATATAAACCTTGCTTGATAAAAAATAAAAAATAAATCAATTTATAAAGATTAGAATTAATATAAAATTACTTTAATTTTAATAATATAAATATTTAAATTAAAATATACTGAAACAAGTGCTTTAAATTTTCTTTATATTAAATCTAAAAAAATTAGCTGATTAAATTTTAAAATAAATTATATAATTCAGATAGTCTGTTATAAATCTTATATTTTTATATAAACTATAAACTTAATTAATAAATAAATAAATAAAATTAAAGATGTAATCTCAGAGTTTTAAAGATTTTAAAGAATTTATTAATGTTATATATCAGTCTGTTATAGTCTACAGAACTTCATATAAACATTAAATCTAATTAATAATAATAATAATAATAATAATAATAATAATAATAATAATAATAATAATAATAATAATAATAATAATAATAATAATAATAATAACTGTTTTTTAATCTTAATTGATTTTTTTATTTAAATAATATTTTAGGAATTATATTTCTATTTATTAACTGATAAAATTATCTTTATTTATTTTAGATTAAAAAATTTAAAACTTTCTTCTATCAGACTCTACTAGTTGTAATAATTTAGAGATAGAAAAACCTATATTAATTATAGATAAAAAAAATTTAAAAGAGATTATTAATTAATTTTATACAAAAGAAATACCAGATATTATTAAAAAATATAATATAAAATTATTAGAAATATTATTTTTAAAAAATGATAAAGGACTAGTATCTGAAAACAGAAAAAATTAAGATATTATAAATTTAAAACAGATTACTGATCTTATTCTAGATAAAGTATTATCTATATAATAAATTAAATAATTTCTAAATCTCTGATTCTGAATCTTATATATATATATATTATAATTTTTATTAATTAGCTTTAAATCTTGACTTTTTATTAAATTATTTTTTAATATTAGTATTAAAAGCAACATGTTAAATATATTATTATAATCTATTTGATTATACGATATACTGTATCTATTGATTTATATTAATAATTTTTATAGAAGTCCCGCAGAAGTCTTATAGAAATCCTATAAAACTTTTAAGTTCTATTAATATAAGATCTAGATAATCTCCTAGAAAAAAAATCAGATTTTTATTAATTTCAATGATTATTCTATGCATGAAAAATAATATTATTATAGTTTTACTATGATTAGAGATTATCAGAGTAATAATTTAAAATTCTGATAATTTTAAATAATTATATTATAAATTTTTTAAAATCCATTTAGTATAAAGATTAACAAGAACATATTAATGATATATTTCTATGAAAGTTATATATTAGATATATATATTTCTAGAAAAACTAACTGAAATCTGAATTTAAATTAATTAATTATTAAAATTCTATATTTCTATTTAGTGTATTTTATTTACTCTGTGTGTATTATATATTCTATCTATTCAGTATTAAATGCTTTATTATTCAATATTCTGTAAGTTTATATACTATTATATTTATTTATAAATTGTATTTTTATATATTCCATTCACTTTAATTTAAGTGTTTAAAATATGAGATATATTATATCTGTAATATATATATAAATAACAGTTAATATTCGACGTTAGTCAGCATTTTATATGACTAAAATAGATAATACTTCACAGATTTATGCAAATTTAGGTAGAAAGTTAGTAGTCTTAGAAATTCCATGAGAATCCTATAAGACTCTCATGGATGGGTGGAAGCAGCCTATCCAGTCCCATAGACATTTGTCCCATGGAACTGGGTGGGTCTTTTTACTAGTCCCATGGGACTTGCAGAGGTCTAACTATAATATTATTAAACTATTAAAAGTTAATATATATTTTTAATTCTATTATTTTTTTTTTGATAAATAATACTGGGTATTCTATTAATAATATTAATAATTTTATATATATTTTTTAAAGCTTTTTTTTTATTTTTTGATATTGAATATATTTTTAAGATACTGAATTTTTTAAGAGTTTTATTTTATTTAAAAGTGTTTATTATTTTTTTATTAATATTTTTTAAATTTTTTTTATTTAGTTTCTGAGTTTTTATATTATTTTTTAAATATTATTTTCTGTTTAGTTTTTTTATTTAGATTTATTAGATATTTAGATATTTTATATATTTTTAATTTCTATCTGCTGCTTTGTTTTTTTAAATATAATAATATATTTTTTTATAATTTATTTTTATTTAACTTTTGATTATTTATAATAATTTAATTTTATATTCTTTAATAATCTTAAGTATTTATGTTTTTATGTAATTTTTAAATATATATTGTACTAATTATTATTATAGAAATTAAATATAATAAATTTATGTTTTAAATATTTAAAATTATTGTATAATTCTATATATTCTGATTTATATCTATAATTTATTTTAAATCTAATATTTTTTTATTTATTATTAATAAAGATTTTCTTAATTTATTTTTTTTAAATATTTTAATATTAATTTTTTTCTTAGTTTTTAATTAATTAGTAATTTTATGGTTCTTATAATTATATAATTTATATATATATATAATTTTTAAATAGAAATTTATTTTACTTTTAATTCTATTAAAATTATAATATATTTTATCTTTATAATTATTAATTTTATATAGATTTCTATTTTCTGAATAATTTATAATTTTGTATATTATTTAGTTATTATTGTAATATATTTTTTATTGATATTATTATTATAAGTTGCTTTAATTTTTTTAATAGAATTTTTATATTTTTTTTTAAAATGTTTTATCTTTTTGAAATTATAATATTTAATTTTAATTTTATTAATTTATTTTTTTATTATTTTTTATTTCTGCTGTGATATTTAATTTTATAGATATTAATTTATAAGAATTATATTAAGTTTTTTAATTAGCTTATTATTATTAATATTATATTAATAATCTTTATATATTTTAAATTTTTTTAATTTTTATTTATATAGTTTATTATTTATTTATATTATTATTTTAATTATATTAAGATATGTTTTAAGTCTTTTAAATATTTTAATAATTTTATTTTTTATTTTTTATTTTATTATTTAATCTTTAATATATATTATTATTTAAAAATTTTATTTTATTTAAAATGTAAACTGATTTATTAATATTTAATATAATATTCTAATATAGATATTATTTATCAATTTCTTTAAATAGTAATTTAAGTTTATTTATAAAAATTAAATTTTTTTAAAATATTTTAATAATTTTATTCTCTTTTAGCTTTTATTTTTTTAAATTATATTTTTAGATATAGTTGAAACTATGTTAATATTTTTTTTGAAAATATAATTATAACTAGAATTTTATTTATTTTGACTAAAATGCTTAAAAAATAACTAAAAAATATAAATTTATTTATATTAAAAAAATTATAATACTTTATATTTTTTTTAAATAATATTAATTTATTAATTTTAAATTTTCTTTTTTTAGAGATTATCTAGATTTTAAATTAATTAATATATATTATTAATTTTTAAATAATCTGAGTTAGTAATTATATTGATATATTAATAATACTAATTATTATTATTATATTATTATCTATTATATTAGTTTTTTTTTTTAAATAATATTTTTTTAACTAAATAATAATATTTTTTTATTTAATAATATTTTATTTTTAGTATATTTCAAAGTCAAGATAATAGCTTTTTTATTATAAATCTAGATTTATTTTAGTTAAATAATATTATATTAAGATATATTAAATTTTATTAAATTATATAAAAATTTCTTTAAAATACTTAATTATTAAAATAATAAAGTAAATAAAATAATAATAATTAAATAGATATTTAAAAGTTTTAAATATAATTAAAAAAAAGATTTTTTATATAATTTAATATTTATATAAATTAGAATATCTTATTAATTTTTACTATTATATTTAAATAACATATTGTCAGAAGATTAGAAACATCACAGCCAATAGATCAAGGAAAGACTACAGGAAACTAATACATGATAGAACAAAGGATTATTCAAAGACCTTAGGATTAGAGTAATATAGACAATATAGTAAGACTATATTAGCAAGATATAATCAATAGAATAATGATTATACTCATTATATTAATAATTAAATATATAAAGATATGTATTTATTATATATTTAGATTCTAGTCTACTTTTTTAAATTAACTATTTAATTTTAAATATATTATTATTTATAATCTTAATAAATTAGGCTATCTTGTTTATTACTTAAAATATCTACTTTTTTAATATCAGAATATTATTAAATAACTATTTAGTGATAAGTTTACTCTGATTTAGATATTTAATAAGTATCAGTTTGTGAAAATTTAAGATCTGTATTTCAAAAGAAAAGTCTTAAATAAAAAAATAATAATATTTTAATAATAGTTAATATTATTTATAATATAAATTTATTAATCTTTATTTTTCTTAGAAGTTATAATTATTATCAATAATAATAGTACTGCTTATAATTTAATATAAATAAAAAAAATATTTAAAAAAATAAAAAAATAAATTATTAAGCTTAAAGTATAGTAAATATAATTAATTATTAAACTTATTATTAAAATTAGAAAAGTTAAACTATTCTTAGAAGAATAAAGAATTTTTAAAATCTTTTTAATATAATTATAAATCTATTTTAGTAATAATATAGAAAGAATTATAATTAAATTAGATAAAATTTTTATAACAGTAAACTTTTTTATTAGAAAAATAATATAATAGTTTATATTATACATTATAAGATGACTTAAAAATATAAAAAATAATAAATAATTTAAATTAAAAGTTATTATTATATTTAATAATTTTATATATTTTAAAAAATAATTTAAGTAACTATTTAAAATAATTAATAAAGAACTTAAAACTATTTATAAAATTAAGAGAATATATTAATATAGATCTGTTAAAAACTATATATTTAAATTTCTACAAGTTTTAGAATATTTTAAATAGAGTAATCAAGGACTATAAAATCAGTTTTATAATAATTTAAAAAATAATATAAAAGATTAGATTTTATAAATTATACTATATATAATCAGACATGTTTAAAAAAATAATAAAAATTATATTATAGATTAATATACAGTTATATATAAGATAAATAAAAAAAAAGAAATATATAATATTAATTAAATTAATAAAATTATATAAATATAGCTTAGTGAAGAGTCAGAAATAAAAATAATAATATTATAATATAAATAAATGCTACACTAACTAAAGAAAAAAAAAGAAATCAATTAAAAAAAGTCTGTTTTAACTATAAAATATTAAGATATTTTATAAGTAAATATTAAAAATTAAAGTCTAAGAAACAGTTAATTAAAAATAATAATAATAAATTATAATAATTATCTATATATACATCTCAGAAAAAAATAATATATATAATAAAAATAACATTAAGAATATATCAAAAGAAAATAAAGTTTAAAAAAGAATGAATTTTAAAATAAATCTAAGATCAAACAATATAAAGACAAAAAATTATAAAAAAAAATAAAAAAAATAAAAAAAATATTAAATGAAAAAATTAATATATATAATATAAATATTTAAGTATTTATAATTATGTATAAGAATGTTTATTATATACTTTTAAAAAATAAATAAAGTTATGAAATATAAAACAGATTATTTAAAAACAGATTATTTAAAAACAGATTATTTAAAAAAAGTTATTCTAAAAATAAAATATTAAAAAATAATAGTGAAAATATTAATTATAAAAATTCCTTATTAATTAAATTGTTTTATATTTAATTAGTATTTTAGAATAATAATTTAAAAATAATAAGTTATAAGAATCTAGATTAAAAACTTAATAAACTCTATCTGAAAAAAATAAGAAAAGAAAATTAGAAAAATAATCTATATAATTACATACCTATAAAGAAAGTCTGTTAAGAAGAATCTTAAAATATTTAAAAAAAAAAAATATATTGAATAATATAAAGATTATAAAAAATAAATATATTAATAATACTCAGAAATTATAAAGAAATTTAGAATTAGATAATATAAAATTAATCAGTGAATTAACATTATTAGAGTAAATAATAAATCAGTTATATAAAAACTTTATATTAAAATAGAATCTATATTATTAACATTAGAATTATATAAAATTATTATTATATTTAAAATTATTAATATCAGCAGATATAACATAGTATTAAGAATATCTTAATTACTAAAATAAAATCTTATAATAAATTAAATAATCAAAATAATATTGATTAATAATCAGATTTTATAGATTAAATTAGAAAAATATAAAAAAATTACAAGTCTATAAGAAGAATTAAGAGATAATCTTTTAATAAAAAAACAAAAAGAAATAGATTTTAATAAAAATACAATACAGAAAATAATATAAATTTTAAAAAAATAAAATAAAATAGAAAAAATAAATTTATATAAAATAAAATACTTAGAATTATGCCGGCGGATGGCGTAGCGGTCAAACGCGTCATCTGGAAGGCCTGCTTCCGCGTGTGTGTAGCTAGGGGCCTGCTCCC
>NBSA01000020.1:996152-1216167 GCA_002916415.1 Talaromyces borbonicus | reverse complement strand
CTCTAGCTCCCGTCAACGTGGGCCCGTGGGTTCGAATCCCGCCGCCGGCACCAAATAATTTGACCACCGTCACGTGACAGGCTGCGGTCACGTGAGAATCGAGGGCTAGCCCTAGCCCCCCCTGCCCCCTTTTCTGTATGTAGACCTTGCTTGGTGAGAAGCAAAAAATGAATCGATTTATAAGGGTTAGGGTTAATATAAAATTACCCTAACCCTGATGGTATAAGCATTTAGGCTAGAATATACCGAGGCAAGCGCCCTGAATCTCCTTTGTATTGAATCTGAAAAAACCGGCTGACTAAGCTTTAAAGCAAGTCACATGACTCGGACAGTCTGTCATAAACCTTGTGTTTCCATATAGACTATAAGCTTGATTAATAAATAAATAAATAAATACTTAGAATTATATAATAACCTAAAATATCTAAGATATAAAAAAATTATATTTTTATTTTATATTAAAAATAATTATATAATCTATTAGTAAATAAAAAATAAAAATAATTACTTTTTAAAAAAATAAAAATAAAAAAAGACATATAAATATAAATAAAAATAAAAATAATTTAAAAAATAAAAACTATTAAATCAAAAAAAAATTAAAGATAAGATTAAAATTATTATATCAATAAAAAAGATAAGTAATATATAAATATTAGAAAAAAATATAATAAAATCAAAACTAAAAAATAATATAAATAAGAATTAAAAAAGATATTTATAAAATTATTTAAGAAATATTATAACTTTATTAAATTATTTATTAAAAAAATACTAATTACTGAAATATAAAAAAAATATAAAATATAAATATTATTAAAATCAGAGTTTATATTATTATTAGTTAAATAACAGCATAAATTAAAAGATCAGCTAAATTAAAAAATAAATTTATTAAAGAATTTCTAGCTATAAAATATATCTAAAAAAAATAAAAATCAATCTTAAACCAATTAATATTTATATTAAAAAAAAAAATAAAATAAAATAATTATTAATTATTAAATATTAAATAATAAAATAATTAATAATATAAATAAAACATCATATTAAAAATAAAAAAAAGATTTTTTTATAAAAAATAAAGATTATAATAGTTTTTTATATATAATAAAATTATTATAATTTTAGAATCATTAAAAAAATATTTAAAAAATTATATTTTTTATAGATATAAAATTATTTAAATAGATAATTATATTAATAAATTTAGAATAATTTTTTATTAAATTCATAAGATTTATGACTTATATTCTAATAGAATATTTTAATAAATTTATTATAGTATACTTTAATAATATTATTATATTTTCTAAAAATCTAGATAAATATAATAAACATATATAATTTATAATAAAAAAATTTATAAATACAGAATTAATTTTTAAGATTAAAAAATATAAATTTAATATTATTATAATTAATTATTTAGAAATAATTTATATATTAAAAGAATTAAAAATTCAACTAGAAAAAATAAATATAATATTAAATTAATCTATACTAATTAATATCAAAGAAATATAAAGATTTTTAAAAATTAATAGATATATTTAATATTATTTATAAAATTACTCTGAAATTATCTGATTATTAATAGAATTTCTAAAAAAAAATCTTAAATTTAAATAGTTAAAAGAAAAAAAAAAGATATTTAATAATATTAAAAAATTAATCAAGAAAGTATTAATATTTATATTATATAATCTAGATAGATTATATCTTATATAATCAGATATATCAAAATATATATTAAAAATTATTTTTAAATAGCTAGATAATAATAAAAAATAAAAACTAGTTATTTTTTTTTAAAAAAATTTATTACTGTATAATAAAAAAATAATATTATAAAATAATTTAATTTTATAAAATAGATTAAGATTAGTATTATTAATAATAATTATAAAAATTATTAAGATATATTATAATCTATTATTATAAGAATACTAAAGAATCAACTAAATTATAAAAAAAATATAATAAATATATTACTTCTTAAGAATAAAATAACTAATAATTGATTATATTAGTAAATATAATAAGAATAATAAGAATAAATCTATTAATTATTAATTGTATAGAAAAATATAATTATTAAAGATATTAATTAAATTATAAAAAAATATTATAATTGATTTTATACAAAGATTATTAAAATTAAGAGATTTAATTATAAAGATTTAATATATTAATATAATTATTATTATTAATAGATTAATAAAATATATTATTATATAATTAATGTTAAAAGAATTAATAACAGAATAATATATAATATTTATATTATAAAAAATATTCAGTTATATTAGATTACTAATTAAAATTATTTTAAATTAAAATAAATTATTTAGATCTAAATGTTAACGGATAATTATTAAAAAATAAAATTAAATATAATTTATTTATAATAAATTATTAGTAAATAGATAGATTAATTAAAAGAATAATATAAATAATTAAATAATACTTATAATATTATTTAGATTAGAATTAAAATAATTAAATAAAAATATTATTATTAATATAATTTATATTAAATAATATAAAAAATATTTTAATTAAAGAAATACTACATTTTGTTAATTTAAACAGATTTTTAAAAATAATATAAACTTTTATATTATTAAAAGAAAGATTTAATAAAGCAATTTTATAAATAATATATATATAATAAATAAAATAATAAATAAAATAATATAATAATAAATATAAAAATATATTAATTTTTTAAAAAAAAGAGTTTACTTTTTATAATAAATATCAAAATTAAAAAATTTTAATATTAAAAGTAAATAATTAAGTAATAAACTTAATATAATTATAAATTATTCAGAATTATAAAAAAACTTGAATATAATAATTATTAATTTTAGTTATTAATAAGAATATAAATATATCTAATATTTTATATATTATTATTAAAATTTATAAAAAATCTAAAAAATAAAAATAATAAAATAGATGATAAAGAATATAAAATTAAAAAAATATTAGATTAAAAATAAAAAAAAATAGTCAGATCTATTACTTAATCAGATAAAAAAAATATTTATTAGAAAATAATTTATAGAAATCTATTATAAATTTGAATTGCTATAATAAGATTCAGAAATACTAAGTAATGATTAATTTAAAAAAAAAACAATAAGCTAAAAAGAATTATCTATAATTAAAATATTAGTATTGTTAAAATTAAATAATAATATAATTAGTTTTTATTTTTTATATATTATTTCTTATTTTATATAATTCTTTATTATTTTTTATTATTTTTTTTTTTAGATCTTTTTAACTTTTTAATATTCTTTATATCTGTCTGAATAAATTAATCAGTATATTTCTAAAGAAGCTTTTATTATTTCTTTAATTAAAAAAGTTTAATAAGAGTAGTCTTTTTATTTTCTGGCATCTCTGCAAGTTTTTTCTAAGTGATGATTAATTTTTTCTATATAATATCTAATGAAGATATATCAATATAATAATAATAATTATTCTAAATATACTTATTATAATATTTTAAGATTTCTGATTTTATACAGCATCTGTCAAGAGAAGAGTAGTATTAGTAGGAAATAAATAACTAAATCTTAATCTCTTTAATTCAAAGAATAAGATTATTCTTATTAATATTTGCTTTAGAAAATATAATTAGCTTATTATCATAATAATAAGTAAAAATTTTTGAGAATTAAATTTATTTATAAAATAGCAGGAGATTATAGACTATTTATTATGCTATTAAGATAATCAGTTTTTAAAAAAAAGAATTATCAGAAGATTAAAAATATCATAATTAATAAATTAAGAAAAGATTACATAAAACTAATATATAATAAAATAAAGAATTATTTAAAAATCTTAAAGTTAGAATAATATAAACAATATAATAAGATTATATTAGCAAGATATAATTAACAGAATAATAACTATATTTATTATATTAATAATTAAATATATAAGAATACCTATTTATTATATATTTAAATTCTAATCTACTGTCTTGAATTAATTATTTAATTTTAAATATACTATTATTTATAATCTTAGTAAACTAGATTATTTTATTTATTATTTAAGATATCTGCTCTTTTAATATCAGAATATTATTGAACCATTATTCAATGACAAGTTTACTCTGATCTAGACACTTGACAAGCATCAGTTTGCAACACTTATATTAAAAAGTTATAAAAAATTAAATATATAATAATAAATAAATATATTTATATAGATTATATTTTTTATATTTTTATTTATATTTTAGTATATATTTTAGTATATATTTAATAATTATTTTTTTTTATATAATCTTTTTATATTTTATTATTTTTTTATTATATATTATTATGTGTTTTTTATTTATATTAATTATAAATCTGTATTTTTATTTAACTATTTGTATATTTGATTATAATAATGACTGATCATGGTTGTAAGCCTTTCACTGTGATGCTTTCTCATATAGTATTAGATTCCCCTAGTGTCATGCAGATTGATTTCGTAACATGTTATAGAATCCTTACAATTTGGAATCTAATATTTTTGTTTAAAAAAATAAAAACTAATATGCTACACACATTAATAGAAAAATCAATAATCTAGGTTTCTGTATATTTTTATAGATTTTTATATGTATAGATTTTTTGTTAATTTTTTCTTGATTGAAAATATTTTTCTAAACAGATTTCGACACTGTTGTTCGGAGTGGAAATTGAACCCATAAGCTCTCCAGTTGGTGTGTTATAAGCGGCCTAAGCCACACGCGTGGGAGCCGTCCCGACAAAACAGCGAACCGCTCCGCCGTCTGGACTTAAATATATATTCTAAAAGTTTTAAAAGCTTCAAAATTTCTTCTTTTGGCTCAAAATTGAATATAAAAAATTAATAAACAATAATTAAGAATATGCTAGTCTAATTATATTGAATTATCAGTCTGACACTTCTGTCTTCATAACTCACAAGTTACATCATTTACATGATCATGAAATTTTAGTCTGCTAAGTTAAATTGAACTCAGAGACACTGCTGAATATGATTTAATATGTATGACTTTGGCGTCTATCCACAAAACTGAGGGGATCTAAATATATTCCAGTAATCACTTACGTACTTACTGGTTGCTAAAACTCCCTAATCGGACAGCTTGCTGCAGGCGGAACAGTGGTCTGAAGTACTGTGATAAATCAAGATGAGGTCCAAATTGTTATTGTCACACTCATTGATGACATGAGCGAGAGAGATCTCTCTTCATCTAGACATAAAAGCGCGGCGGTTTTAATGGCAAGATGGCCGAGTGGTTAAGGCGCAAGTTTTAGGAAATAATCACTTGTCAGAAATGGCGTGGGTTCGAGTCCCACTCTTGTCATGAAGTGTTTTTATTTCCGCCAGTCTCATCTCATCCATCCATTACTTACCCCAAGCTCGTTATGAACTTTTAGTTCTCGTTTTTTACCCCTTTCTTCCTCTTTTTGACTGGCCAACCTGCGCCGTCTGGGATTGGATCCTAAAGCTAGCTGGTGTACAGAGTTTTTACAGCTTGGTAAGTACAAAGTTACTTTGAAATCCGCAACCCTTTTGACAATCAATGGTTAATATGTTGTCGTCGCTCAATTTCCACCGGGAACTTTATGGGACTAATGAAATTCTTATCTAAGACCCCTTATAATTGTTTTTGATTTATCATTTGTCGACATCGGACTATCCATGCCAAGAATCCCTTCAAAGCTTGTTCTCAGAGCATTCAGGGAGAGTCCGCTCCTGGTCAGCCTGCTCCGAGAGTGTCGCACCGTGGAACATGCTCGAAACGAGCTACGCTGGCTTCAGGAAGGGGTGACCGCTAAGTTACCAGCGCTTCGCAGGGAGCGTGAATCCACCCAAAATCATCAACGATGGCAAAGAAGGCTGCGAAAGTTGTGTGCAGACCGCGGAAGAGGGAAACCATTACAATACATACTCGGTGACCAGCCTTTCGGAGATTTGGAGATTCTGTGCAAGAAAAAAGTCTTGATACCAAGGTTGGTTGTCTTCTGTTTTTAATCACAAGCAGGATCGAGTCGTTTGATAAGTGAATCTCTAATACCGGTTGCAGAAGCGAGACTGAGTCTTACACTTTTCATGCGCGCGATGTCATACTCGAGGGCCTGGACAGGGAGCAGTATAAAGACTCCTTACGTGTTCTTGACTTGTGCAGCGGAACTGGCTGCATATCGCTGCTTTTGTACTCACTTCTTTGCCCACGGTTCAGCGATATCACTATTGTCGGTGTCGACGATGATCCATGTGCTCTTGAGCTGAGCCAAAAGAACATGTGGCATAATATCCATCGGGGTTTACTGCCACCAAGAGCAGAAAAAGACATCTTTTTCATACGTGATGACATAGTATCCTCGGCAAAGTCAAGTTTTCCATCGTTTCTCCAAGCCCTACAGTCTAACATTCCCACCATGGAGACAAGGACAAGTTGGGATGTGATCATATCAAATCCCCCTTATATCTCCCCGTCTAATCTGGCGAATGGAACCACATCCCGGAGTGTTCGAAGGTTTGAGCCTGTTCACGCCCTTGTTCCTCCAGCCTCGGAATCATCCATGTGGCAAGACTTGGGGCTGCCTCACGTAGCTCGTGAGGATATTTTCTACCCAGCGATAATGTACCTTGGACATCGAGTAGATGCTAAACTTGTGATTATGGAATGTGGCGATTTGGATCAAGCTCGGCGAATTGTTGCGATTGCTGAGTCTCTAGAGGTCTCTCTAGGTGATGCCTTCAAATGCAAGGTATATATCTGGGACGAGAATCACAGGCCCTACGACGCGGACGGGGGGGCTCGAGCCGTTGTTATCGAAAGAGAGATTGCATGAAAGAATTCGGGCGCCTGGAATGGCGACAATTACACATCCTCGGCGTGCAGAGGTCTGTTAATCGTGATACCGGGTGGCAGAATTTTGTATCAGATGGGATTAGAGTCGGAAACTTTCCAACAACACACAAAATAGTGCTGCTCTTTTGAAGAGGCGCCGGGCCTGATCGTTACTGGCAACCCATCTTCAACAAATATATCCACTGGAACATCATAGGCCAACCATGGCCTCGACCTTCAGATAACGCGACTCATGCGAGGCATCTTTTGGAGTTGATCGCTCCAAATACCATATTTATTGACATTGGACACTACAGTATCCACAACAAACGCTCCTGCTCCATGGGACTTGCTAATAAAATCCATGCATACTTAGTACGATCGCCATTGGAATTTGATCCTGGCACATTTTTTTCCAAGAAGAGTGGGGATGTATCAATCGCATTCAGAACAAACACCACTGAACATACCTGATGAAAGCGCAATTCCTGCTCGTTTTAAATGTATGCTGAGTCCTAGCTTTGGCGAGTATGTAACATACTCTTTAGGTGTGTATTAGAGTTAGATTTTGCCTCTATCCGCCACCACAGCACCGGAAACTCACCACACTCTACAGGACCTGGAGGCATTACTTCCGAAGCTTTATTGTTCTTGTAACGTCAGTGTGGCATGCATTTTTGCCGTACCATCTGTCATTGCCACACCCGGGTAGCTAACTCATTTGCAATGCTTACTGTCGTCGCTCACAACACAACAATAAACGTGCAAGCCATACTCTCAATATGGCCTTAACCCAGCATCAGAATATAATATTACCGGTGGGAGTCATTGCATTCGCGTTCGGTACCGTTTTTGTTGCCTTTTACATGTGTTCTTGTCTTCTGGTGGTAAAAAAGATGAGATTCGCGGACTACTTAATGCTGCTGGCCTGGGTAAGTGAACCACTTTCGAATATTCGACATTGAGGTGTCACTAAAAATGGACCGGCAGCTTTTTGACGTGGGCCTGGCAGTGTGTCTGATAGTTGCAGTCGCCAAGGGACTGGGAATTCATGCCCGCGAGGTCGAGCCACATAATGAAGCTCCTTTAAATATGGCAACGTATGCGTTTGTAATATTCTACGTGAGTGTGTTGGAATGTCGCCGCTGTCTGATCAATGGCATCTCAGATCACGAAAACTTACATCTGTCGCAGGACTTAGCATCTATGACCGCAAAAGCCTCCATCTTGACATTCTTTCTATCCTTGACTCATGGACGCAAAGCCTTCCACGTTGTGAATTACGCAACACTTTTAGTAGTGATTATCGTGGGCACAGCACTTGTGATCCATCAAATTCTCCATTGCCGTCCAGTATCGGCTGCTTTCAGATTTCAGACTCAGGAAAATCACTGTCGAGGGATATTTTCCTCGTTTCTCGCTACATCTCCGTACAACATCATCACAGATCTTGCAATTCTGCTGATACCGATTCCATTACTGACGCGGATGACACTGCCTTTTCGACAAAAAGTGATATTAGTGATGACATTCGGCTTGGCTATTTTGGTGATTTTAATCGACCTTACGCGCATGGCTTTCCTGGAACATAATGTCTTGATCCAGCTCCGAGTGATCCACAAAGCGAAGTTAGACGCTGTGGACGACAGTGATTATACCTGTTAGTTCCCTCATAAACTTGACTCTACACATTCGCCCCAGAGATGCTAACTTGTCCTATAATGAAGGGAGATTTCCCTTCTCTTTCATGTGGTCTACTCTCGAAGTCAATATGACATTGATGTGCGCGTGCGTGCCGACATTGAGGCCCCTTGCTGCTCGGCTCAGCCCATCATTGATTAGAAACAAGAGCGAGAGCACTCGCAGAACGGATGAAGGCTCCACTGATAATCAACGACCGCCTCGCGGGCATCAAGCTTTTCGCGGGGAATTGATGGACCTCATCACGTCTCGTTTGGAAGTCGAGGCGGATCTACGAAATGCACCTACAACAGGCACAAGTGACCCATTCGAAGATGTGGAGAATGACGAACCCCCGATTATCAATATACTCAACCAGCAACCAGCATCGATCCCAAGATTAAATCAGAAAAAATCATTCGCACCCAATGCGCTCATCACCACACTGTTCTTCCTTTGGGGGATTTCCTACGGTTTAATAGCCTTTCTTGCTTCTCAATTCGCAAATTGGATCAAAGCAGATCCATTTCAGGAAAGAGGAATTCGGGTAGCTTATTTTGGAGGCTACCTCCTAGGTGGTCTTGTTCTTGGTCGACCATTTCTGAAAAAGACTGGCTTTGCGGGTTCCTTTATAGCGGGTCTTTATATATATGCGTGTGGAGCGTTTACATTTTGGCCGTCCGCGATACTACTCTCCCTTCCGATGTTCGTCGTGTCCAACGTCATTGCTGGGATCGGAATAGGCCTACTTGAAACAGCGGCGGCATTGTATGTGTCTATATGTGGACCACTCGAATACTCGGAAATTCGATTGTGCACCGCCGAATTTTTCCAGGGCTGTGGCGAAGTTGCTGCAGCCGAACTAACAGATGGCCTTCTGTTTAAAAATCCTGACAGCCCTGCCAGCTTAGCTAAGGCACAATGGACCTATATTATTATTGGATTCGTTGCTGTTCTCCTCTCGATCATTTTCTATTATCTGCCATTGCCAGAGGCGTCAAATGATGAGTTGAGACTGCTAGCAGCGCAGCGTCCAGAGAACCGAGCCAAAGTTTGGGGGTTTCGAACATGCAATCTCACGTTCGTCCTGGGGAGTTTCTCGATCTTTTTCTATTTTGGTGGGCACCAAGCTCATTCAATTCATTTTAGAAAATACGTCACTCTTGCTAACCCAGGGTAGGTTGTTGATTTCCACTCTCTGAGCAAGATTATGAACTCCTCGCTAACGCCGTGCCTTTGATGTGACAAAGATCCAAATTGAAGGCGGACAAATTGGCGATCATTGGATTCACCGCGTGGAGCCTTGGTCGCCTGTTCTCCGCAATCGTGATGTGGCGCTTGCTGAAGCCTCGGCGGTTGCTATTCCTACTGTATCTTGTATTGATAGCCCTAGCGGCTGTCTGCATGCATGCAACGGGTGTGAGAGCTGTTGTTGCAGCCACATTGATTTACTTCTTTTCCGCCGGCGTGTTTCCTATCACCTTTGCCATCTCGGTTCGCGGAACGGCGCAGCATGCAAAGACAGCTGCCTCTTTATTGACAGCTGCTATTGGTGGCGGTACATGGCCGCCTTTTGCACAGCAAGGTGCTGCGCAGGCTTATGGCCACAATTGGTCCTATTTTGTCACTGTCACATTGTTCAGTGTGGCTGCATTGTTTCCAGTTTACTTGAATTTCGTCCCCCAAGCCAGGAGACAGGTTGACCCAATCAAGGATGACTATCTAAAGGAACAATAAACGGGCCAGAGCTCATCTTCGTCTTAGTGCTCGGTGAAGAATAGGTGGCTTATCCGTCTCATTGGGGACGCGTACACCTCCAATATCTATGCTGCTGGCAATACCCTCATTTCAGCAGCCCTGGCAGCGGAGTGTGGAGACCAGTGGGAGATGACTCTCATCCCACGAGCTGTACCAGAGGTGAGCAACAGCTGCAATATTCAGCACCTTCAAAATAGTATGATTCACGTTGTGTAGATTATGTGAAAACATACAATAATTCAATTGTCCATAGGTCTTAACGTACTGGGTGCAGGAACAGGATCATCTGAGCACATTTTCATATACAAATGAAGTCTGAAAAAGCTTCAAGACATACTTGATTCGTCTCGATGCTTCGATGATGCTTCAGTTGCAGGGATGCATTAAATATCCTGAAAATGGAAGGGACGTATCAAAATCATATTTTGTGCAACCGAGAACATATTCAATATACTTAAAGAACCGTGGAAAGATATGCTTTGTATCATCTTTGTAGATTGCCGAACGCGAGAAAGGAAAGAGTAAACCCCTGGAAACGTCGAAATTCGAGGTCAAAAGTTCTGCAACTTGACCATCAAAATAGTTAATCAATCTCAATCTGAGCCAGAATGCTTAGTCATGCCAATTACAGAGGCGTGAAATGGACAGGCCCTGGTGAATCATTGCATTAAATAGCATTCTATGCAAACAGCCTGTCTTCAGATGTCCACTTTGTTGAAAAGACCAAATAATTTACGACAAACAGCGCGTTGAGCCCTCGACTGGTATAACATGGTGCTTCTTATCAGACAGCTTTTGACCAAATCAATAGGGAAGTTGGCGCAAGGCGTTTCCGACCCTTCAAGATGTCACGAATAAAAGATATTCCAGCACCTCGTCTGTTACCACCACTTTTACTGCGGATAGAGGGCCATAGTCTTATGTCGCAAGAAAGAGCCGAGCCACTGAATGTCGTTCATAATCGAAGTAAAGAGCCTTTCTATTCGTACATGAAGCACTTTTCCCTATCGTACAATGTGGTAATCTATAACTTCCCAATTCGTAAAATACTATAAACCCATTGTGGAGCGGACTGCGTTCATTGTATATGCAGCATTCTCGCGAGCTCTGGTCGCACCATGTTCGGCAATATGGTCGATATATCCGCTTCCCTTACTCATAATTTCCGAGTACCTGTCACGTATTGGCTGGATATGAGCGTTAATTGCTGTCGAAACACGATCCTTCAATGCTTTGATACTCGTTGACTGGAAATCCAAAGCTATTTCTTCAGCGGTTCTGCCGTTGGGTTCCTCCAAATGGCCCAATATCTCAATGAGATTGGAAACACCTGGCCGCCGAACTGGATCATACGAAACACCTGGTTCCGAATCTGTGAGTGCAGATTTTATTTTCTGATGGATTTGTTGTTCGGAGTCGGTGAGGAGGATTCTCGATTTTGGATCGACCTCCGACTTGGACATTTTGTGAATAGGATCCTTGAGGGACATGACTCGACGGGCCGGAGCTGTGATGAAGGTATTCTGTGTTAGAAACTATGACTGATGAAATGAAATCCTGATATAATCACATACAAATGAGGTCTTGTGGCGCCGGAAATATGTTCCCGAAAAGGTGATTGAAGCTGTTCGCTGTGTTTCGCGTGAACTCAATGTGTTGCTTCTGGTCTTCGCCCACGGGTACATGCGTAGCCCTGTCAAAGTTAGGAGGCGTCTATTCGTATCTTTTCACGGACCAAATGCTCTGTATACCTATGTACCAGAATATCTGCAGCTTGAAGTACCGGATAGGACAGAAGACCTAGTCTCAACTTTGACTTTGCCTTCTCGCTCTCCAAATCAATGTCATCGGGTAGTTGTAATTTACTCTTGTTTCATAAATCAGCATTTGGTGTTTCATGGCATTTCCTAGATGTGATATGCGACATGGCTTACCTTCCACTGAGTCATTCGAGAAAGGTAACCCATGGAGGCTACTGTGCTAAGAATCCACATGAGTTCGGTATGCGCCGACACCTATCGTTCACCCAGTCAATCCTTCCTGCGAAAGCGACGAGCTTCATTCGCACGTACATGAGACTGGAAAAAGAGTATGGACTTGGCAGGATCAAGCCCAATGGCAAGCAGCATCGCAAAGCTCTCTTTCCGCCATTCTCTTAAACGGCCAGCTTCTTGGGGAACCGTCAAAGCATGGAGATCGACAATCGAAAAGATGTACTTGCTGTTCGTTTCGGGACCATTCTGGAGTCGTACCCATTCCTTTAACGCACCTAGATAGTTCCCTAGGTGTGGAATGCCTGTTGGTTGTATTCCCGAGAAGACGATTCGGTTCGGGGTCGAGTCAGCAGTTGACGAGGAGGTATGGACGGTACGGCGTCGGGTATGAAGCTGCACGATGCGTGCGCATGAGCAATGCGTCAAGCGAGGTGTGTTCTGGAATATATTTGAAGCTGCCTTGAGCTGTAGTGAATTGCGCATTTTGTTCAATGGCGGACACGGAAGAAAGTCTGTCTTCTACAAAAAATGGAACATCTTGAAATTTCGAGGAAACTCCGATCGATCGGACCAATCACGTGGCACATTTATTTTCTGAATAGAAAAAACCAAGTCGCGGGTTTTATTCCTAGGCATTTGATATGTAGTACGATTCATAATTCAACGAGAAATATGTTTTGAATTCCATTTGGTGGTATTATGCTATGGTACAAAAGCGCCGATCGATGCGGTGTGGAAAGAAAACACCCAACGATAGATATCATTTCATCTTGACTCAACCTTTCCGGACCTCATTCATTGGACTTCTCGGGTTTGTAAATCTTTCGGTATTTATCTGCTCGATGATGGATTTCTGTTCTTTCGCATCGTGTCGCTGACCAAATTGAGCAAAGTAGGGCTCTAAGGTCTTATCTACGTCGTCTGCTATCGCGTCTAGTCCCTTTCCGACGTCTGCCAGGAAGACAAATTAGCTTGATGAAATCGGGAGGAGAGAAGGCGTGGTCTTACCTAAATCATCAAAATCGTATACATTGGCTTTCATCCCCACACCGTAGTAGGCGTGTCGCCTCAAGAAAGCCAGCCATAGCTGCACTGTCTCAGGATGGCCATCTTTGATTTGTATGAGTCGCCGAAGTGTAATCCGTTCAAAGTTTTCCTGGCTCTTTTTGTGTACGAAATTGCTTCGGGGCATGGTCCAGCGTTCAACTATTCGAGGCAGAGGAACGGGTCCTGATACCGGGAGGTTAAGGAAGTACGCAGCACGAATTGCGAAGTCCGCGAAAAACTCCACGTTGCGAACACTGTACGATCGGAGCTGGAGGTCGCATACTGGTAAGCCATACTCGGCTTTCCTCCTCAATGGTCGTAGATAAAGTGCTTGGACGCTTTTGGGCAGCCGAGAACCCTCCGCGACGTCTTTAATGCGCTGAGGCCTTTGGTTGAGTAATTAGCAATGCTGCTTTTTGCGGATTGCATGCCCAAAAGAAGTTCATCGTACCATGATTTGGGTGCGGTCGCTTCTGGACCAGGATTTTCATCTGCAATATTTGCTGAATTTTTAACCTCTCGTATCGACAAGTCCGGACTTGTGGGCGTCTGGGAAGCTTGCTCGGAGGTGGTGGTCGTGATGTGTCTCGTTAATCGCGCGGTCTGAGAAATCAATCAGTCAACCCTTGCCGAGGTTGAATGTCAGCATCATGATTCATACCTGCAAGGCCAAAGAGCTTGGTCGGAGGATTGTTTTGGATAACATTGTGTAGATTCCAATGACTGCTTTGTGCAGCCCCGATGACCTACTTCAAGAGAAGATAAATTAGAATGATGTCTGGAGTATCCGCATTTTTTAAAGGTTACCTCTCCGCACACCGCCTCCACGAATTCTGCCGCGTCTTTTTATACAACGACAACAACACCATCCACAAGCTGATTTTCGCGAGACTGTCAGAGGGTTTGTATGCGACGGGAATATTGTGCAAGGCTAAAATCTCGCATCTTATCGTCTTGTAAGTTAGGTTTTTACGTTTTTACCCTCTTTGATAATGTGCAGATCTTGAAGCATCCCTCCTCAAGACCGCAGCTACCGTCCCCCTCAAATCTTCAAGTTGACCAATTTTAATTTAGGTCATCGGAATAGTCCGCAAAGTTGTTAAACTGTTTTTGTCTCACAAGTGCAAATTTTGTGAAGGTCTTTTGCTGAAGACGCGACACAACCTTGGATTTACCTACCATGGCTTCAAGTACTATCTTTTCCAGAGCCCAGGAAGCAGCGAATTTTCTCCGAGAACGCCTGGACCAAGGTTTGCAGAAACCCAAAGTTGCTATAGTCTGTGGATCCGGACTCGGTGGTCTCGCAGACGCCGTCCATGAACAGTCAAGAACGGAGATTGAGTATGCTTCGATACCTTATTTTCCTCGATCTACTGGTAGGAGTCTTCCTATGCATCCTGGGATGCCCCGCTTCGAGAAAAGAGATGCATACTGACAGTAAATTAGTCCAGGGACATGCGGGAAAACTTCTTTTTGGGTTTTTAGGGGCCAAAACCCCGGTTGTCTTGATGGTTGGCCGATTACAGTCAGTCAGTCTTTATTCGTTACTAGGTCTGCACTGCGTCGGAGAAAAGATGCCATGCTGACTGAATATCAGCTACTATGAAGGTCATTCTATAGAGGATGTCACATTTCCAATCCGGGTTCTGAAGCTCCTTGAAGTGGGAACAATAATACGTAAGCATTGAACCATTGTCCTTTCACTCCTGCCAGACGGTTTCTTTCTCACAGTTCTTCTTAGTTACCAATGCTGCGGGTGGGCTGAATCCCGAGTACGAGGTTGGAGACATTACAATGCTGAATGATGTACGCCAATCACGTCTGAATGAGTACGAATGTTCGGTCTACTGACGAATCTTCACTTGCTTTCAGCACATCTTCCTGGCCGGGTTATCCGGTTTACACCCTCTGCGTGGGCCCAACATCGAAGAGTTTGGTGTTAGGTTCCCCCCGCTCTCCGATGCTTACGACCTGTCTCTCCGCCGTTGTGCCCACACGGCATGGCAGAGTGTCAAGAAATCAGAAACAAGACGTCTTCATGAAGGTGTTTACGCATTTGTCTCGGGGCCAAGGCAAGTACACGAATCCGACTGATGTATACGCATCTCTCGATGGGAACCAATGGGTGGGTGCTTACTGAGTACGATTTGTATAGCTACGAAACGCGTGCCGAGTGCCGCTTATTACGCCAATTAGGTGCTGATGTTGTTGGCATGTCTACTGTGCCTGAAATCATCGTAGCCAGGCATGCCGGGATGCAAGTGCTGGCTTTCAGCTTAGTCACAAATAAGGCTGTCCTCACCCCTGTCCCTCGCGGTGATGATCATCTACTTCAATCGACGTCGAGTGATAATCTAGATGCTATTCTCAAAGAAGGCAAGGCTGATCATCAGGAAGTGCTCGAGGCTGGCAAACACGCTGCTCAGGACATGCAGGTGAGAGAATAGCTACCTGAATATCTCTTTCTGACAAATATGAGAAGGGCTAATAGACTCTATAGCGATTGGTTGTACAAATTATCACCAATGTATTTGAAAATTGAGAGCTTCACCTTGGGGCGACATTCCATATGATGATCGATATTCCAGACGTCGGACAACGTGCATATTGAATAATGAAACCATGTCAATAAAGGCCGAGCTTGAGAAGACTATGTATATGCTAGCAAAAATGAAAAGACTACTTGGTAACTGAAATTCACCAAGCTAGAGGAGAAATTCTGCTTCCCGGGTATGAGAAGGCTTCTAATGATTCGGCAACTCTGAGATAAAACTTGAAAACTAGTTTCTACTTTATTTCATGACAATATCACGGATCTTTGGAGCAAACGTTCTCAAAAATGTGTATTTCAAGGATGCCAATAGTTTCATCGACTATCCCTAACGGAGCGTCAAGCTATGGGATCCGCGAGATCTCAAAGTGACCTCAATTCCCTAGATATCAGATATCTCGTCACAATGCTAGTTCACAAGATGGAAGCAAAATCCAATTAGTATGGACTAGGAAACGGCGGGTCAGGAATATGACTGATGATGCATGTGTAATGACATGCAGTTGCATTCAGGTTGCAAAGACCTGCTTCTGCTATCGGATTCTTTCGGAAGCCGCCGAAGCAATCACCAACAACGATGGTTGTAACTTAGAGATATCGGCGGCCGGACTTTGAAAAATTTCCGTCTTTCGACCTGGCCGTGGGATCTCAGAGGAGTCTTTGGGCTGTCCACTGAGATAATCCGAGGGAGAGACATATCCAACGGCACATATTCCTGACTGGTAGTCAAGAAATAAGATGCAAACAATGATGCCATTTGCTGCCAATGGACGTCTAAACCTGGATCTGCAGCCTAGATATAGAGCAATCCAGTCGTTGGGCTATGATCTTCATACCAACAGGAAGGTGGAGTAGTTGGAGATTTCCAACATGACGACGAATTTTCTCAACGACGTCTCTTGGCACGCAAGCGATTGTAGTAAGCCTTCTTCCCACTGGTCTTCGCTGCCTGGATCTCGTTGTACTTGGCCTTGAAGCGCCCAGATTGCTGCTCTCCAGCAAGGGCTTCCTCGACAAAAGTCTTTTTGCGGTCTTTCTTCACGATGCGAGACTTGAAAAATTCGGTCGGACCCTCAAGGATGGTTCCGACCTGCGAGTAATCTGGAATCGCATTGCCTTTTTCTTTTTTGTAGTGCCTGTGCGGGTCCAGAACGTTGCGCATGCGTATGAGTTGCAAGTCTCTCTTCAGCTCGGAGGTCACCCTCGTCTTGGGCATGTTGAACCAATCACTGCCGGCATTATCTTTCGTCTAAGGAAGGACTGTCAGCTCGTCTGCGAAAAACAAGGTCTCAAACAATAATTTCTAGTAATAGAAGCTGCTCGGAGTAACTATGAAAAAGAGAAACTCTCATAGGTGCAGAGCAGTCCAAAACGGACTGGTGATTCTGCATCAAGTGCACGAGGCAAAGAAGATTTTCGTCACGGCAGTACAAGTGAAAATGAAGGAAGGCAAAAGGAACATACTGATTTTTTGTCAGGTTGAACTCCACGAGTGATTGATTTCACAGGTACTTCCGTAATAGAAGACGGCGTGTTGATTGTGGAAATCTCATCCTGTTGCTGGATGACAGGTTTCAGAGTGGCAGCAGCAGGCAGCTTCGGGATTCTTGAACTGGATGTTAGTATCGCCCGGCAAATAGACAGAAATGAATTCGAGGCACTGAAGCATACTGAGGTATTCTCGAAGACTGAACACCAGCTTCTACAACGGTGGAAGCCTGCTCGCTCGTTGCTAATGAGGATTGCAGACGAGCCTGTGCCTCATTCAACAGCTGCTGGATGTACTGATCTTCATCTTGATCGTGGACTGGAGGATGAGAAGCAGTGTCCATGGTTGAGCTCACATCAGTAAATTACCGTACTGGAAGCCAGTCCGAGGTTGTTATCTCAGAGAAGCTGTCAGAAGGGAAGATGATTTATTTATTTTCGAGGGTTTTTTTTTTTCTCGGTGGAAAAGCTGAAGTGGAGAAGACGAAGCAGGACGTACGTAATTCTAGTAATTTTCAGACAGCCAATTACGGATAATTACGCGGTGTGCAATGCGGGAAGCGGGATGTTTTCGGTATTCTAACTGTAACACTGTAATTTAGGTATCGATGGTTCAAGATAATACTACATATTTACCGATCACGCATACTTGTATTTGTGAAAATTACACAATCTCCGTAAAGTAAAAACATGCATTTCCGCAAACGGCATAGTCCGTGGCCGTCCGCTCCACCCGCCAGTGTAATTAGTTAATCAGGCTAGCTTAGTTAAACTCATCCTTCAGCCAACGACAGCCTCTCTTTCTCGACTCTTTCTCTGTGTCTGCCCAAACCTCAACGCGACGCTTCTTCTTCACCAGAAAGAAAGGAAAAAAGAAAAAACCTCCAATTAACCCACGTCACTGTTTCTCGCAACTCTACTAGGAGTCCCTATAAAACGCGATTATCCTCCAAGTAAACCCTTCATTTCTTCGTCTTCTCCTCCCATCGGGAATAAATCTCATCGCGACGCCATATTGTTGTTGTTGTTGACCTGTGGGATCCTCACCCAATAACGATCGATCTTGGGAAGCATTAAAGGTCCCACCACCCAACCATCCCCCTCGATTGGATAAATCGTCATGGAGCAATCAAACCAGTCTTCCGGTCAGCAACAGAACCGCCAGCAGCCTGTATACGACATTCGCAATGGAGGGCATTATGGTATGTAATTCCTGGTTGTCGCAAGTCGCGGTCTTGGTTTGCGCTGACATGATTATTTTTTACAGGCGCCAGCGCAGCTGTAGGTACAATAAGGACCTGAACAGAAGATCAAGAAACTGACCATGATGCACAGCTCTCGGCGCAAGGCTATGCGCCTGTCGCAGAACTGTACACCGGGACGTGGTCAAATGTGAGAGAACCTTCCACCGGTAAATACTTCTGGTGCGCAAGCTGATAAACCACCTCAGGTCAACCAGGGTCTCCAGGGAAACTCGCGCGACATTTTGACCACCTACTGGCAACATATTATCAATCATCTGGAATCAGACAACCACGACTATAAAATCCACCAGCTCCCCCTGGCGCGTATAAAGAAGGTGATGAAAGCAGACCCGGAAGTGAAAATGATCTCCGCCGAAGCTCCCATTCTCTTCGCGAAAGGATGCGACATATTCATCACCGAGCTCACCATGCGCGCTTGGATCCACGCGGAAGACAACAAACGTCGAACCCTGCAGAGATCAGACATCGCTGCCGCCCTTGCCAAATCCGACATGTTCGATTTCTTGATCGACATCGTTCCTCGCGAGGAAGCGCAATCGCATGCCAAGAGAACTAGTCAGGCTGGCGGCGCGGGTGGTGCGGCTGGCGCATCATCTTCGACAGGTGCTGCAGGCCATCTCCCTCCTCAACCGGGCGTTCAGCATCCTCACATGGGCGCTCCGGAGTACTTGGGACAACATCCGCTTGCGCAGGATCAGGATTACAGAAATCAACCGGGCATGTATCCTGGTGCGGTGCAATCGGACCCCGCCGCATATGGCCAACCTCAGCCCCAAATGTTTGATGGAATGTACACCGCGTATCCTCATCTCCCTCCTCAACAAGTAAGTGTGCTATTTTTTTGAACGTCATGTACTTTTGAAATGTCCACTAATATTGTCATAGTGAGTAAAACAAACGATACATCCACTTGTCATCCTACAGAAATGTGAAAGGTAACCCAGACCAAATTTGTGTCTGAATAATTTTCGAGAAGCGTAGACTCTCTCTTCCTTCTCATTGAGGTCGGAGGCTTGGCATGAAAATGTCTTTGGTCTTGTATCATCTCTTAATGTGTTATGCAAATATCAATTATCAGGCGTCCTTTTTTTGTTTTTACTTGGCTGCAGAACTCGACAGGGCAAAATATATAGTTACCCAGCTACGACTACGTTTGTTCTTTTTGACGCTGCTCATCATGGAATTCATGCTTTCTAAACTTGTAGTGTTGTACACGGTTTCAGATCCCACCTGCAAACTTATTTCATCCCGAATCGTGACGAAAGAGTCGCAAATTTCTCGTTCTTGACTGGGCTCGAGACTGTGCGAGTAAGCCTAATGGGAGTTACCAAGTCAGTTTGTATTACTTTTTCAGGGTGAAGGGGCCATGGCACTTACTTTTCAAGCAAAATTGGCCCATTCATGGCATCGACGCGCCCGTACTTCTTGTTGCGCGTCGAGATATCATAAAACTCATCCGTATTCTCAGACTGCAGAAGGTTGACAGTCTGCTGAAGCTCGTCAAGATTTTCCTTAAGAATGGGATTATTGAGACCATCAATAAACGACGCGAGATACTCGACATCCTTAGCGAGTGCCATGACACCATAAGGATTAATCTTGCGCACGTCAGGTGAAAGAGGAAGCGCGAGAATCTCGTTGGCCGCGTGACTCAGAGCATCAAAATATATAAGCTCTTTGATCTCGGTTGGGAGACCAAGTAGTGTCGAGTTCATAATATTGGAAAGAAATCGCGTTAGTGTCACCATGTAGTTGCTCGGTTCTTCCGGCTCAACAGGCGACATCCAATCGTACTCTGCAGTTTCAATGAGATCGTCAATTTTAGAGTTAACAACCTCGAATATTCTTTTCTCGGCTGCTTTTTTGTTGTTCCGGAATTTCTCTGTGGCCCGTAGTGATATCGGCCCAGTGGTGGAAGCCTGGGATCGGGCAGCCACAAGAAGAGCCTCGAGCTCCTGACAGGCCATTTCAAAATGCTCGAGATTGATGAGAATTTGGACTATCTGCCCTAGATACTGTGAACTTAAGCGCTCAACAAGGGTATCGCAGACCTCATTTGACAAAAGGTCATCCAGAGCCTGCCACGCAAGTTAGTTGAGATGATTCGACCGTTGAAGCAAATCTCCAAAACTGACCGTCATAAGTGTCTGGTCAATGACGTCTGCGTGGGGGAAATCGTCATTTGAAAAGAAGTAAAATTGATTGAGAAAATTCCTTATGTCAATACAACACAAAGGATACATTTGCGAGAATGGCAAGACACAAGGGAACCTAATAAGACTCATCAGTAAAATACTTTCGAGGGCATATCAACCAACCAAAACTCACGTCTGTTCTTCACGCGGTTTGTCCGGTGTATACCAAGTGACGTTGATGACTTTGTCGAAATTCTCCAAGTTTTCAATGGGCATGGGCATGTAGTCATCAGTGGAAACGATCTAATACAAAGTTAGTCATTTACCGAAGAACAATATTCATTTTCTGACCTCTTGAAAGTCATCACTGAATCGAGTCTTCAGCAGATCGGCATATCTTCCAAATAGAGTGAGTAAAAGTTTGTCGAATACTGTTACAGAGAAATTCCAGGTCTGCAGTTTGAAGTCAGCCGAGATCAAGTGAGCGGAACTAAAAAGCACTCACGTCCATCGCTTGCATAAATAGCGCAATGAGATTCTTGATTTTCAGTAAGCTCTCGGCGTTATCAACCTCGGGAAGAGCTGCCGTGATGAGACCAGCAGCTGTGTGACACATCGATTCCCACAACTCTTCCACCTATCATGAAAAGGCGTTAATTATATACCGAAAGCCCACTGGAAACAAGTGTGTATGGTAGAACTCACATCAACTGGCGAGCGGAGATCAGGAATCTTCTTCATTGTGGACCTCTCCACAATCGCGAAGCCGGTCATCTCTTCCAGCAAGGTATGCAGACTGGCACCGTCGGCATCAACTAATGTAATTGAGCTTGGAAGCAAAAGTTCCTTTTGCCGCCTTCGTGTTGTGGCGTACTCTGCTCGAAACCGATCCATTTGCCCCAAGGATCTATGGATGTGCAGACACTCGAACAGCGGCGTGAAGTCCACTTGAAGATCATCATTTTGAAGCAGGTCGTACTCCTCGTGTTCGTCGGCGACCAATTCAATGGCTGAATTAAGCTTGAATTGCTCCAGATACTTCAAATTTTGGGCGCGTTCCTTCAGGCGCTCCTTGCGTAGATTTGTATGATATAAAGCAATTTCGCCCAGATACTGCGACATCTCGCGTATACGATACAACCAGGTATTTAAATCGGACATTACCGCCTCCGCAATCGCTCTTTGAGTTGCTGGCACGGACCGTTGTATCAGCTCTGATATTTTGTATTGGGTAATTTCCTTGAGGTGAACGTTTTGGAGTTCTGCGAGCGCCTGAAGTGCAGCATAGTGGTTCTTTTTTCCGAGCAGATCGTGTACCTGATTTGAAAGTCGGAGAACCTCCAGACAATCCTGGAGCGCGTTAAGGCTTTCATCAATATTCTGTCGATGACTCCTCGACTCAACCAGCGCCTTCTTGTGTTCTGCCAATTTCTCTGTACTGGACTGGATGGACTGATTCAAGTCTAGAATCTCCGACGTCAAGCTTACGGTACCCTCACGGATGCGAAGTAGCTGATTGACCGAGGTGACAAAGTCTTGGTGATTCGTATTGCAGATATTCTCGATTTCCTGTTCCTTGTCGCTGGCAAAGCGAGACAACGATCGCAGAAGTTGCGCTGTCTGGTTGCCATAACTGTACTCTCGTATTGACGGGATAAGTTGGTCGAGATAGTCTGCGTCCGAGGGGGACATAACAATCTGTTTGCAGGGAGATAGTTAGCTCGAAGCACACCTCCGCTAGTCCGGCCGTGTCAAGATTTACCTGGTTCAGGATATTGGAGGAGTCATTGCGATGGGGGACGGCGGACGGCATGATCACTCTATCGCCGCCGAATACTGCGAGAAATCACGAGGAGACCAAGTTACATCAGGACTAAATAAAAAAGAGACAACAAAAAAGGACTTTGTGAGGAGGTTGAAATGGGTTGTTGATTAAATGAAGCTTTTCGGCGTGTCGTTGGTTTAGAGTTATGGCATCTGCGGGTAATTGCGACCCTGGGCTTCTTGCCCCGGTAGCCAGCTAGCTAGCTGGTGGGGCGCCACAGCCATTATCCACCATCTCAAATGGAAACTCGAAATCATCTTTACTTCTTCACTTCATTTTTTTTTCTCTTCATCTAATCTATTCACAGTCAGATAATTTAACGATATTCATCCCATCTAGTCGATTCTAATGTTCCCCGAAATTGTGTCTGCTAGATCCGTCTGTCGAACAAAATCCGAAATCAATCCCGAGCGCAGGACTATTCCACAGAAACGTTTGTTTTTGTTATCACCAAGTCGAATTCGCAATAACATCGGCCTGAGCTCTGGATAAACTGACTACACGGTATGGCTATACCTAGGACAAGATTTATTCGTATCTCGTATGCGTCTTCCTCGAACGTCAGTGCAAGTGATCCTATGGCTTGAGAGGGAGCTGCGACGGTGACGATACCCATCCATTCGTTCCGTCCAGGTTTGATTGTGTGATGCTTTAAAGAATTTACACTGCTCAGACAATATAGAACAAGGAAAAGCTTCAAGAAACAGATATGCAAGAGCAAATCAATAGCCTGAAGTGCGCAGTTAGAAGATATACGTGTTTGTTGCGAGGTTTGGACTGACAGCTAACCACTCATGTAGCTTCTGTACAATTATCCGAGCTCCGAGGCTGAAATTAGACCACAACAAAGTGATGAATTCTTGTAAAGGCATGGTGGACCATCACTCTACGAAGTGGTGGTGTCTGTTTCCATCTCCCTTCGAAAGCTGATCAGTCTCGAATATGGAGGTGTAAGTTATCGACCATCTTAATATCAGCCAAAAACTAATTATTGCTTGACTTTCAAAATAGGTATGATTTTTGCAACACAGTGGTTGACTTGTCTTTCTACAAATTGAATTCACTTCACCTTATTCTTGCAAGTCTTACCCAAGGTATTGCACCACTTTCAACCTGGCTGTCAGTAATCCAGCAACTCAAGAATTACCAGTTGGCATATGTTTGACTAGCTTCACAGATATTCACCTATCATATGACCGGTGCAGGTAGAATACAAACGCGTTGAGCCAATTTCTGCTTCCAGCCTCTCAACCTGGCCACTCAAATTTACTGATATTCTCCTTCATAATTCTTGTTTTCTGTTTGCAATCACGGTGGTGGTCTGTTGCCCAATCAAAATGACTGATGATATCGACTCATGGTCACGATGTCAATTTCGCTTCAAACAATCCAAATGTCGAGCTGGATTTCAGTCTCCTCAACTCGTCTATATAACTCTACCATCTGTCCCTTCTGAAATTTCCCGATCTATTTCTCGTCCGAAAGGCAGGCTTGACATTTCCCTTCATTTCCACATCTCTTTTCTTGATCTATCAATTGCTATCTACATTGACATCTTTGAACCATCACAATCTCTTTACCTAAGTTTTCTCATTTCTTGCCTGTCAGTAATTCGCCTTGCTTGAGTCCTTCGGGCCATTAGTTTGGGCTCTGAATTGATTCAATCGTTTCTTGTTTCTTGTTTCTTGTCATCCGTCAATTCTACACTCATTTCTATCACCGATTTGGTCATGCTTTCTGAACGCAATATCGTCTCTGGTAGTCCGCACTCTTCAGAAAAAGCCGCGGTATCTGATATCAATACGCCGGATACCAAGATGACCGTTTATTCTCGCGAAGAACGTCAGGTCCCATTGGCCCCTTTTGCTCCACAGCAACTCCATCAATCTTCGGACGGAAGAGCTTCTTTTTCTGTGAAGTAAGCCAATTGACGAAGAGCCACCTTGTTTGAGATGATTATTACTGACTTCGATCTTTCCCTACGAAGCTCATCAATGGATCCGTTCTTAGGATCGCCTTTTTCTCCTCTCTCTTCGGTCATGGGTGGCCTCCATCGCTTCAGCTTTGGTGAAAGGAAGCAGAGCTTTTCTCAGGAGAATTCGGCCAGAACAGTCCAATTCGCCGGATTGGCCACTCCTAACACCGGATCTCGTTTGAGGAAACAGGTATCCAACAAGGATCCTCTGGCCAGTCCCTTCTCTGATCCTCGCAGCAATCTGGGGCTTTCTGCGGATTTTGCAGACTTACCGTATCTCCCTCCCAGGAGTCGAGCTTTCGTCGTTGAAGGTGTCGCTTCGTGTGAATCTCTGACCTTGGCGAATTTTTTCAAGGTAACAGCCTCCTTTGATGCCAATTCCACATATTCAGATGCTTGATATGAGAAGTGGTTCTAACTTTGAATTGGACAGCGGCAAGACTTTGGAAGCATTCGAGGTCCTTACCTCTCAGAATTGAAGTCGAAGGGCAAGTTCGTGGTCAAGTTTACGGATTTACGTGATACCCAACGTGCACTAGACAAAGTTCAGGTCGCTCATCCGGAGTGGCAGGTAACTCCTCTTTTGGCCCGTGAATGTTCTCAGCAATCCAAAGGTCTCATTGGGGCCGTTTCTGATTACGAGGGTCAAGTCTTGGCCAAGGTGATCATCCTAGGTTTTGAGGTCACGCAGGTTGATGCTTTCGTTCACAAATTGTTCGAGGCTGTTGGTCCACTAGCTTCTTTCCATCCGCTCTTTCAGAAATCAGGGAACATGAAAGAGTTTGTTGCTGAATTTTGTGACACCATCGACGCAAACAACGTGGTAGCTGCTTTGAACGGTGCAAGCATAGGGGTATGTCAAGCCAATCTCCGACTCCTTTACACTCTAGATGTCAGACTGGTTTATTTCTAACCACTTGTTCTCTTTCCAGAGTCTAGACTTTGCACTTTCCCACATACGTCCGGACATCGAAAGTACATCCGGGAGCCTGTTGCAAAAGCTAATGAACACCCACGATACTTCACCTCAGAAGAAAAGCCCACCCTTTCAAATCGGTGGATGCACTCGTGATCATAGCTACGTTCTGAGTCCTACTGGGCGGTCCACAGTTCCCATGGATGATATCTCAGACTACGCATGCATGCTTACTCCAGCTCAGAAGGCAGCCAGTCTTGATTCAATTCCTCATCATGTAGACGTGCGCTTTTCTGATCAGCGATCCAAGCATCCTCAGAATGTAGTTGATGTCAAACGGATCCGTATGGGCCAAGACGTTCGGACAACAGTAAGGTGTCTCTTCCTTTTCAATTTGATGATTTGCTGACACCAAATAGATTATGCTTCGCAACATCCCGAATAAGGTGGACTTGGTTAGTTCCCGAACAACATATGGAACCTCGCGCTTGATCGCTAACAAATGATTAGGCACTCCTCAAATCCATCGTTGATGAAACAAGTTTCGGAAAATACGACTTTATGTACTTACGTATTGGTGAGCAAACTTTTTTTCGAATTCAAATTAGCGAAGCTTGACTGACATCGATTGCAAAGACTTTGCCAACAACTGCAAGTTCGTATCCCCAAGTCGATTTGCAATGCACATATCTGATGAATGGTGATACAGCGTTGGTTATGCTTTTATAAACTTTGAGGATGTAAGTTCTGGACACTCACGATAACTCTTCACCTATGCTAATTACACGACAGCCCGTGGACATCATTGATGTGAGTCTAGAGCTGGTCATATAGTAGTTGACGAGATGCTGAAGAAAGACAGTTTGTGGAAGCTCGCGCTGGTCACACCTGGTACGCTGGAAGGATCGAAATAGCATATGAACATTATCTGACTGCGATTACAGGAATTGCTTCAACAGCGACAAGGTAGCTGAGGTGTCGTATGCCAGTAAGTGATGTCTCCTGAAGCCATCATGCCCAGTGTCGAAACGACTAACCTGTCCCAGCTATCCAAGGACGCGACTGCTTGATTCAGAAATTTCGCAACAGCTCTGTCATGTTGGAGGACCCATCGTTTCGCCCGAAAGTAAGAGCATGATCTCTCTGCAAATATAAACCAAACTGATGAAGTCAATCGTTGCAGTTGTTCTATACCGGAAGTGGGCCTCTTTCTGGCACCGAAGAGCCTTTTCCAAAACCAGATAACATGTCAAAGATGCGGCGCAGCGTTGAAAATGCTGAGCAAGTCGGTATGTTCAACTGCCTGCTGTCTACGAATGAACGCGATGACGGGCTGAGTGTTTCTAATCATAATTTTCCGTCCTAGGTCTCTTTGCTCCTCGGGTGAATCGAGAAAGTCGCCGTGGACAATCATATCGCCTTGATCTGTCTACATCCCATCATCATCAAAGCAGCCCACCGCAGAGCCCGGCTTTCTCTACCATGGATCCGTCAAAGTCGACCTTTGGCCTTAGACGGATGGGCTAGGTTGATTCTACAGATGATCTCTCTCCTGATTTCTATACTATTTCATGCCTTTTCTCGAGTCAATATCTTCAAAGTACGTTTTTTATGTTGTTTTGCAATCTTTGTGTGAAGAGGGATATCCATGCTGTGAAGGAAAAGTTTCGGAGTCAAAAGGAAATGAAGTTCCAACTTTATGGGCTTGTGGGAGGATATTTTATCAGCATGTTTCGGACTTTGTTTGTGTCAATCAATGAATTTGTTTCAGTTTCCTTGCCTTTTTTCCCACGAATATTCTTCAGAATTCTTCATCGCGGTAGGAAAATCTTGTGATCTCGAGCAATGAGGTATAAATTTGAGTTTGAATGGAGCCAAGACATTCTCACATATATGCTTTCAACTTGTTAGTAAGTTCTACATCTACAAGACCATGAAGGCCCCTTCAACCTATTCCTTAATGTCGAGAGCCTTTATAGCTTCATCAACATCGATCCTATCATCCGCCCTCGCCGCTGGCCGACCCCAACGCACGATACCCGAGCCATCAACAGCCCAGAAGCCGCCTGACTGCCACCGGGTTCCAGACTCTGTGGGCCTATTCCAGATTCCCGTCTGTCGTCCTAGATTGATAATATTGAGTAAAGCCGCTACACTAAGAACGTGGTTCCAGGAAGTTATCCCTAGTCCCCATAGCGCGTAGATTTTGCGATCAAAGTCAACAATGACGGTTACTCCATTCACCGAACCAGATTCAGTGGTGCCTCCGACTGCGTCTATCCATTTGTCTGTTGAGGTGCGATCGCTGTGCGACACCGCAATGAAATTGATGTCAGGTCTTTCACTGGCGGTCTTTCGGAGCTCTAAGAATGTTGCTTCCGCCACTATTGGAGGGAGCATTCTTAACACCCGAGGATGATTCGAAGACTCTAATTCTTCAAGGAAAACATATCTACATACCAGGACAACCGCAGTGACGCAGAAAGGCTATAATTGTGGGTTTACCGTTGGAAGCTGGCAGGGACAGTTCCGGACAAGATGGTGCTTTACTGCCGATCTGAGGAATTGGAGAGAGCTGGATTGCTTTCGGAGATCGCCACGATGAGGCTTCCTGGATAAGTGTCATTGTATATTTTCTTGATTGGTATGAGATGTCTCAAGAGTCAGGCACAGATGAAGCAGCTCGGTGTCCTCTCATCGGAAGAATATCGATTCCTAATCTCAGGAAAATAATGAATTATGTTCAAGCTTATCAAGTTAAAAACCGAAGCATCTGATAAGCAGCACGGGTGGGGAAATGCCCGAAAATTGTGGCCTGACGATTCAGGAATCCACAAAAAGCTATCAACGACGGATCACGACTACAATTTTTTGAACAACCGAACACAACTTCAGAGCTTACTGAGTGCGAATGGTCATGACAATATGGACCAGCGCACACTCAATACTGTTTTCACTACGGTACATCTCATCTACCATCGAAACAAAAATCAACATGGCGCAACGGCATGGTGGAAATGGTTATCAATTCTTCGTCGGAGCCTGCTGAAGCTGATGGACGCTGCTGGCAATGAGAAAAGATGTCGAGCCATATCCAACTACTTAACACGGCGTATTATTCCAAAGGCTTACATGTAAAGGCTTTCTTGGATTGAATTTACTTCGTTCGAGGCTGACATATCTTATATAGCGCCTTTTCAACGGTGGTTGCTGATGGACAATTTTCTACATTGGGCACAGTGCTGCAGGCTGCTTTGGCAGAGACCAAGAAGATTCTTCAGTCGGTACCAACGCGGCCCCAAAGACGCAACCCAGTCAAAAAGAAGAAGACGAAGTTGTTGCTGGCTGCTCGAACTCGTGCCGATGAGACAGCAAATGATCTTGGAGTCCCCATTCGTCGCAGTGTCGAGCAACTTAGTGAGAGCAAAGATACCACCCTCAGAAAAGAGACTACGACACGAGTTGAGTCCATAATAGAAAGCCAGAGCACTACTCCTGCAATGGAAAATTCACCGGACGATACGGCGGTTAAAGTCAAGAAACCCAAGAGGAAGAAGAAGTCTGCGATCGATGATATTTTTGGTACCCTAAGATAAGATCGCAGCAAGAGTACACGAGATAAGACAGACGTTACCCGAAGGAACATAATCCGTACATGGCAAACACATTCATCCCGAGGTGATTTGCAATCGCCCATGCCACACTATACAAGAATTTGGGCGAGAAAACCGTCCATACAAACAAGTGTGTCCGGAGTATAGTACATGCAGCCATGACTGCCAAAAGTTCCACTGTGGTACTGAACGATAGCCAAGCCGTCCTATTTGTGGCGCTTGCTGTGGATATGCGCCGCTGCTTTGCGGCTGTTTCTGACATCCACCAAATCGGTCCCGCCCAGTTGCCGACGAACGTCAGCAGTCCGACGACTCCAACGTTGTAGTTACTAACCCCATTATATGCTGTTGAGAGATCCACCGATGATAAGGCATTGGATCCTCCAAAGGCGAAAAATGCCACGTGTTGCATGAGTGTTAGATTCAGAGTTGATTCTACGTTGTCCACGTGTATCTGGTCGATGATCCAAGCCTGGATCCTGAACAACATGAAAAGCGGGATATTTGTTGCTCGTGATTGTGTCATTAGAAATAAAGTTATGGCTTCGTGGATTAGCTGCTTGCGTTTCTCTATGTTAATGACAGGTTAGTCGCCGCTCAGATGTCGGAATAACAAGTGGCATTTCCTACCTTTAGATACTTTCTGCGAGGTAAACCCCGCGAGTACGTGGGTTCCCGCAAGTAGCACAATTCCAGTAAAGACCAATCGGGCTTGTAGAACTAGAGAAATCGGGATAGAGCCTCGGGTGACGCTAGGAATGACAGGATCTAGTAGTTCTGGTGCATCGGCTGCTGTGAACGAGACCTTGAATATGATCGCCGTCAAAGATAACACTACTGTCATCAATGCCCATATGAAGCTGTTCGATGCTTTCCTAAAAGGTGTTGAGAGAATGAGTTTCCAACAATTGAAAAAGTATGTTGTTATGACCAGAACCCAGAGTAGTGCCGGTTGAGAAGTACTCAGGAAATGGACGATGTCGGGCTCTCCGGCAAACTTCTGACCAGTTTGATTCCATCGACGTACCAAGCGACCAGCTGCAGCGTACGTTATTGAAACCACCAAGTTTCTTATAAATGAAGAATTGCCACCGTGCTCGGAGGTTCTATAATTCAAGTCAGTAAAAGATAGTCGCGGTGATTGTTGATCCTTACAGTCTTAAATGGACCTGGAAAGCCCAAGCTGTACTTATCCAGTACCAGAATTGTGGTTCTTCTTCCACAAAACTGCTTGCAAACATCATAGCGCCGTGTAGTGTCGAAGTCAGCAGGATCAAAACTGCAGAAGTTGAACGAGTTGCCGGTGAGGTATGGTATGCAACAATACCCGAAACGAGACAGGCCAAAGCCGCAGTTAAGGTCCCAAAATATAACATGGGAAGTTTATAGCTACTCGCAGCGCCACTCATCAGGCTTTGGGCAGAATGCAGAAACTTGTAATGTGCCTTGTGAGAATGTTCATCTAGTGTGGCGGTTAGTTGAGCCGATCTATACTCATTTTCCAATCTTTCGAGAGCAGAAAGCTCGACCCCAGTGCCTTTTGAATTCGACACATCAAGGGGGGCTGAGTCGTCGAGAAGGAACTTGGGATATGTCATCTTGATCACGTTTCTGATTTGTTCAATGTTGCTCGAAAGAATTGACAATTTATCTTTCCCTGTGAAATCAAGCATTCTCAGTCAGCCCTCCAAAACATGAAATTGGTTGTTAAACGACTTACTATCTTCCCATAAGTCAAGGAACTCAGGAATAAAAACGCCTAGAGAGTTCAACGGTATAGGGACCCCGAGAAGTCCCGCTAGAGTTGGCGTGATATCCGACTGTTCTACTGTACGATAATACTCAAAGTCTTCAGCCTCGATAGGACTATCTCGACCTTTAGTGGCAGCCGAGGATAAAGTCAGCTTGGGAGATATAAAAACCAAAGCCGGCGATGTTTCCCCGGCAGATGAGCCTCCATGATTGCCTGCCTCATTCATTCCGTGGTCTCCGCACAGAACCAAAAGAGTCGATTCCATATGCTTTTCGGACAGCATTGCCTGATATATCTGTTCGACAATGCCGTCCATTTCCGTCTGCTTCGGTATCATGTGAGAGCTATTGCCTATTATCAGCTCGAGGCAATTTGCACGGAGAACTCTCGAAGCTCACCTCTTAGGACCAGCTTTGTGGCCTATATGGTCCAGTCCCAAGTAATGCAGCACCATAACAGACCAGTCTGATTTCGCAAGCTCTGGCGAGACATGCCGCGTAACATTGTTGTCGACTTCGGTGAAATCCTTATTACGTCGTTTGGCCACGGTCAGTTTTTGTATGCATTTTTCGAACCCCGTCACTTATCAGGGACTGACCGAAACAAAGAAACTACTCGTCCCATCATAACGATCAAACATACCCGGGAAGAGATTCAACCACGTATCGTCTCCGTACATGAGCATCTTTCCGGGAAGACCATTTTTGAGTTGGGAGATAATAGTATCTTGATGAAGAAGAGTCGACATGGTCTCTGATTCGGCAATGTTGAGAACGACGTCCGAAAAGGACGGAACTGAGCCGGTTGTTATTGCCTTGATGCGAGGCATAGTCACTGTTGGTGAACTAGCATGTGCCGTAAACGGCCAGGCAGCACCAGCGCGAATCAGACTACGAGTGATCAGCCTCTAGTTGGATATGAATCTGATTCTTGGCCCTGTCAAGATAGAGAGAACTGCTCACTCTTGCGTGAAGAGAAACCCAGAATTATTGGAATACACGAAGTCACTGTTCAATGGAATAAGTAAATTACAGCTTTCAATCAGCAGGTTTGTGGAAATGTATGGGCGGACATACCTGCGTAATGCATCGACGACCATGAGAATGACTTTATCAAAAGCCGGCGGTGCTTTTCCATCGTGAAGATGTTCCGCTGCACCTGGCAAGATCGTTTTATACGGAAAGTAACCAGCGGAGAAGAGTACAATCGCGACGGGAATCAAAGCATTTGCAAAGAGAAGCATCCATTTGGAAAGCGCACCGGCCATTGCGTGGCTCGGAAGGTAGCGAACGTTAAAGAATTAGAGAGCGACGAGGTTGCAGCATTTGCAAGGATCTATAAGCACTGGGCGATGAATATATATAATTGAAAGAAGTTTGGAATAACCAGGGGGAGCTTGATACTTTTAATAAATTCTGCCGGTCTCCGAGCTGAATATTGACGTCCGGCTTCACCGCTTTGTATCATTGTATGTTTATCGTCCAACACAGTTAGATTATTCCAACCTTGGTAGAATATCTACGTGTACATGTATATATATGGATCACTACAAGTGAAAAGAAAGTAATGACAAGATAGGCGGCAATTGATTGGCTAACTTTTCACACGCCGAATTATTGTTGCCAAGCAATCCCTGTCTGAGATTTCATTCCTTCATAAAATATACACCGAGTTTCGTGATATCTACCATTGTCCCATCATAAATTGTAGTGAGAGAAACCACAGGATTGGTATGAGACTGAATTGACGCCGGCTTGCGAGTGATTCCCGCATATCTCCTTTGCTTGGATGTAGTGGAGCTCCGGTCAGATAATGGCGTGAAGAGTAGTTGGGATGGTAACCACGGTCTTGTGAGCCAGGTCTGCAGAGCTCGATATCCGTGCAATTGAGTATTTGCTCTTGAATGATGCGTCTAAATCTGTAGCGAGGAACGCCGAACGCCGAACACCGCACTAAAACTCCAGTTCTGGCGAACAGATACATCCCGTGGCTGTCGGCGATCGTTTTGAATTATTCAATCGTGGGATGATTTTGGAAGTTCAACGCGAAACATTAATTCTTCTTGTGGCTCTTGCGCTGAGGTTTCCCCTGGTGTGGTTTTGGAAACGCTATCATATTGCGGGGCTTTCTCTTGACTGGTTTCTTGACGCGGTGTGATCGTTGCTTTGCTGAGGTTGATTGTGTAGTCGCCGATTCATCAATGGCCATTTCTAGATTCGGATCTAGTCAGTAAATAGAACTACCATGTCTGCTTTGTGTCGTCCAGAGCAATGGCAGAGGAAACAACGTACTATCACTCTGGTCTTCGACCGCCTCTCCCTCTCCATTCTTAGCGCTATCCTCTGAATCCTCCTTGGCAGTCTCGCGTTCTAAAGGACGCGCAGCAATTTCTTGCAGCTTGGCTGAAAGTCTTTCGGTTCGTGCGTCGGCAGCAGGACCAAAAACTGTGCTTCGCAGTTTGGCATGGTTGCGCTTCTTGGTGCTCGAGCGTATACTCTTTGCCATTTTCTATGCTTAAATGTGGACGAAGATTATGTAAAACCCGATATGAGTTGAGTAATTTGAGGGGAGTCTCTCCTGAAGCTGGATGATGAATTTACAGAAGATGGAAACTTCCACCAAAATAAATTTACTCGTGAGGGAAAGAAGAAAAAAAAAGGCGGATAGAAAAATCGATTTAAGCCAAATAAGGTTAGACTGGTAATATTACTCGTACTTGTCTGTAATTCCTTTAACAAATGTAATCAATACAGCGTAACGTGTATTTTGTTACACGTCGAGATCGAAATTGCTTGACATTATATAATATTAGGATAATTTGTCGAGGTATTATCCAGTCGCATGCTCAAAATGGTTACTATTTTCTTCAATTTCGCCGGTAATTTCCGCCACATCAGCGTGTTGAATCATCTGAACAACAGAATGATTTAACAGAGCATATAAAAACCGCTCGGCGGCGAACCACGCGAGCTTCCCGCTGATTGGCGCGGCCGAGATATCTTCTTCTTCTTTCCTTGCCTACAAACTGTACTCTTGAGAAATTACTCTCTTCTCCAAATTCTTTTTTTTTTTCCTCAATCAAGTTACTTTTCTTACTCCTCTCCGGTCTTGCTCCTCTGAAATGTCTCACAGCTTAATCGACAGGGAGATTTCGGTTTTCGTTGACAGCGTTCTATCTTAACGCAAGCAAATTCAACAACGTTGATCCAGCCAGAAGCTCTCCGTTGTGCAGCCATGGGGCATATGCCAGAGGTCTCGAATTTGACCGTGCTGATCAAGAGCATGACCAACGTGCAGATGAAAGATATTCTCAGAAGTGAGGGTCTTGCTGTTTCAGGAGTGAAGTTATCATTACAGCTGCGCCTGATTGAGTGTAAGAACTATTCTCTCTTCCCTCCTGGGTTACCACTTTCATCATTGGTCTTGATTAATGTACTCCTGCCTTTTTTTCCCTTCCCTAACATGATATGTAGACATCGAAAGACTACACCAACGAGGATCCCTGGATAAATATGATCACATTGCAAGAATGATCTATTCCAAAGTCGGGATTCCGTATCCTGACTCGACTATCTCGACTACCGCCTCTACGACGTATCCTTCCCAGACAACCTACGTGTCATCAAAACCTGCCGTGCCCAAGGACGCATACAATTCCAAAATGTCTTCTCAGCCGTTTTCGACTGGTCGTTTAACGTTCAAGGACAGTCCATTTTATAAGATCATAGAGCAAATGTCGCCGACAGTGGAATGCAAAGGTGGGCTGGGCTGAGCCATCGGATAAAATCCTTTAAATATAGGTTCAATGGCTGACACGAATGTGTTTTTCTCCCTTCTAGTGCGAGAACAAACCAGAGATCACGTCGAAATCAAGTTGACACTATCTCCGAGCACGGCGCAAAAACTTCACGAGGACCACAATTTGCGCATCATGGTCTTTTGCGCTGCAGATTCCGGGCTCAACCAGTTTGCCAAATCGGATATCGCCTTCCCGCAGCAAGTTGAACTGAAAGTGAATTTGGACGACGTCAAGGCGAATCTCCGCGGTCTGAAGAATCGTCCAGGCTCTACACGACCCGCCGACATCACGAGTTATATTCGCAAACGACCAGGATACACGAATATTGTTGATATGACGTTCGCGTTGACACAAAAGGTACATCTACTATTTAGCCATTTTATTTGAAATGACTCATTTAAGAAAAAATCAAATAGAAATTCTACGTCGTTATCAATTTGGTGAAACGATACCCTGTCGACGAGTTAGTCGCCAAGCTCAAGTCTCGAAGCAAAATCACAAAACAACAGGTTCTTCGCGAAAGTATGCTTTCCCCCCTCCTTTCCCCTTTTTCATTCTTTTCTTTTCTGGATGCAGTGAATGTCGACTCTGACAACAATCACTAGTGCGGAATCGAGCGCACGATGCAGACATTGTGGCTACCTCTACGGTCATGTCGTTGAAATGTCCCTTATCGACCCTTCGCATTCAGATTCCGTGTCGATCATTGAGTTGCACGCATAACCAATGTTTCGACGCAACGTCTTTTCTACAGCTGCAGGAGCAAGCGCCCACCTGGACATGTCCAGTCTGTAATAAGTCGACGAGTTTTGAGTCTCTACAAATTGACGAGTGAGTATCCTCTCAGAACTTACCAGTATCTAAGCATGGGAAAGAAATATCTAACATGTACGTACGGTCAGATATGTCGAAGACATCCTGCAGACAACATCTTCTAGCGTGGAACAAGTCACCATCGAACCCAACGGGACATGGCATACAGACAAACCCGAAGACCCCGCACGAAGCAGTCAAACGGACTTGAATTTCGATGAGGATCTAGTCGAAATCAAAGACCCATTTACGCCTAATTTGAAACGCGAGGCAACCTCGGAACCGCGGACACTTCTTTTGACTACTCCCACAACCACCACGACTCCTTTTACGCAAAACGGCTCGAATCGAGCTACACCCAATCTATCTCGATCCAGTTTGAAGAGACCTGCGCCGCCAGTCGTTGATTTGACTCTTAGTGACGACGACGACGATGGTGGCGGCGAGGACGAGGACGATGACGAAGATGAAGATGAAGATGATCTTCCCATTCGAGCACCAAAACGGCAGGCGTTAGAGGGACAAGTGTCCCGTCGCGATACCTTTGGCAATTCGTCATATAACAATGGCTATTCACAAATCATCGAAGATTTGCGCTCTACGCCCGGTCAAAATTCACTCTCGCTGTCGCCGAGTCGGCCGCAAAATCTTTACACTGATTTATCGTGATACGGATTAATATGGGGGAAATCGTCTCTCATCAGGGTTTCCCACTTTTTATTCTTATTTCTTTTTCAATTTATGATTGCACGACATCTCGGCGTGGTGACATTTTCTGTGCATGTAGCGAGGAGTTGAGCGTTTGGTGTTTTTCTCTCTCTAAATCTTTGTCATCTTTTTTCTTTCAAAAGGATTTAGTTAGTCTTGAACAATTGAGCATCTGAATGATAGGCAAGGGCGGTATTTTCGTTCAAGTATTTACTATGTATAAACGTCATAGATGGATATTTCGCATCGACTTACTTTACCTACAATCTCATTTAATCGAATACTTCTAACAGTCAAGAGAGAAATGGCATTGATTGACTGTTCTTATTAATTGGTCGTTGTCGTATGCCCATATAGACAGGCAGATGCAGATTATAGTACTTCAATAGTGCATGAAGTTGAGAAAGCCGAGAAAGCTTTCAGGCGCAGAAAGCAAAAGATCAAAAGAACTCCTCTCCAAAAATAGGAAGAAATAAAAAAAGGGAAAATATAGATTACAAGAATAATAGAACAGGATGATGTGGACGATAAACATGACCGGCAGGGACATAAAGCCATGAGATGTCCAGAGAATGAAGAAACGGAAAAGACAGGTCTATGTAATTATATGATTAGGCCACCGATGACCATGTGTCGATCAGTCGATCAGTGTGAACAAGGGAAAGAACAAAAACTATGAAAGTTTCTTTGTCTCCTCGACAATGTACGACCGATCGTCTTCACCTTCAACCGCCTGCACAATGTTTTCCATTTCTTTCACCTGCTTGTCCCATTCTTTCTTGCCCATTTTGGTCTCGCGCTGGAAGAGCTCGTCGTTCGGTTTGCGATAGCTTCCTCCGACTCGATCCCAGAGTGTAAAGTATTGACCGTAATTATAGTTGAAGTAGAGATGGTGCATGGTATGGCACGCAGAACCGTTGATGACGGGGCTATTGGCAATGTATTCTCCATCGTGGATCATGATGGTCCAGAAATTGATAAAGATAAACAAAACCACATACGCCCATTTTTGCAACGGGAAGATAAACGGGAACACGTGGTAAGGAACACTCTGCGACCAGCCGTCGACCGGGTGGAAAGCGTGCGAGGCATAAGGGGTCGGCATGATCCATTTGTGATGCGGTTTGTGTAGCCTCTTATAGATCAACGGGTGATGGAGACCGCGGTGAATCCAATAGATGCAGAAGTCGGTAAAGAGGAGAAATAACGGGAACTGCAAGACGCTGTAGTAAGGGAAAGGCTCCTGGTCGAATGTGTCGTACATTTTGCCGAATCCGCGGACCTCAGCTAAGAAGAACGGCACTGTGAGAATGGACATAATCGGCATGGCCCCCATAGTTTGCGCGATTTCCATGCGAATCTGGTTGCGCAGGTATTTGGGGTGGTTGAAGGTAGCTTTATCGAAAACGAAGACGTAGGATAACGTGGAAAAAACAAAATATAGAACGAGACCAAAGATCCTAGATAACGAGTTAGTCGATTGCAGTCTTGAAAAAGGGACAAGCTCAAAGCAGCCTACCATGTAATCAGGAACAGACTGAAGGCCTGTCGATAGAGGTTGTCGCGCGGCCAAGCACTCATATAGGCATACTTGGACGGTTCGATGTAAAGATATGATGTGGCCGGTTGATATTTGAATGACTGGGCGTCGCCGAAAAGAGCCAATGTATTATTTGCATCTTCAATAAATGTGGAAATGGATGGCGACAACTTCGTTGACAGAGTCGCTGGAAGGGCGGCCGCATATAATCGATCCCCTACCAGGAGATCGAACACTTCAAGAACAACATCCATGTCGACTGCTATCAGGGCGAGTCTCCTGCACGCGAAGCTTTGCCAAAGCACAAAAGCAGAATCGCCAAGTCACAAACACCAAAGCTCGATTCCCTCAACAATCCACTTGATAGACTCGCGATGGGCAGATTTTTTTTTAGAAAAGAAAGAAAAATAAAAGATTGAAAGATGTACCCTTTTCTCCTTTTGTATTTTTAATAAGGAAATTGCCCTGAACGGGGGCAACGGGACGATTGTTAATCCGAAGCGGAGCAAGACATTGGCCAATCAGACAGTAGCCCGCAGTCACACCAGCGCGGAAGGTCGCAATCCGACTGGAAAATTATTTTTCCCCTTTTTTCTTTATTTTTTGCATTTATACATTTTTTGTTCCTGAAGGTGGCGCAGGCGCATCTTCCGTGGCTGGCCAGATCGGTCTAATCACGTGCAAAAAATGTGGCTGTTCTCTTCTAAACCCCGAACGCCCGAAATGCCCGAGCAACGTTACATAATTTAGTACATAGTAGATCCAACCCCGAAATGCCTGCAATTTGAGCGAGTGCAAAGACTGAATGCTGAATAGTACATACAACAACTCGCTCTCGAGAGACTTCCAAGATACCAGCTTGTGACGATCCATGCAGATGGTCATAGCTCCCCGGACAACTTCTCGCCGAATACGCGACGCCACCTTACAGTTTGACTGGGGCTAGTCAGTTCAGCTGAAAGCGATCCTGTGCAATTAGCGTCATTTATATGCAGAGCCTTTTCCAATAAGTAGAGCTCTCCCCTCCGCTGTCATTATCATCTTGGTCTATCGAGTAGTCATCAATTAGTAACGCTCTATTAGTCTCATACTGTACTCGACAAATATGTCGCTCAAGTCAGTGTTGGTGACCGGTTGTTCAGCAGGTGGCATTGGTGCAGCCATCGCACTGCTTCTCGCTAAGAAGGGCCATCATGTCTTTGCAACTGCACGGAACACCTCCAAGATACCCGAAGAGTTAAAGACCATGTCCAACGTGACGTGTCTAACTCTCGACGTCACGTCAACGGCGTCAGTCACCGCAGCCGCGAGAGCGGTAGAGGCCAGCGGCCGCGGACTCGATGTGCTGGTCAACAATGCGGGACTGGGCTACGTGATGCCGGTGTTAGACATCGATATCGAATATGCGCAGAAACTATACGATACCAATCTATGGGGGAGCTTGCGCACCGTGCAGGCGTTCAAGGATCTGCTGATTGCCCGTCACGGGCGTATTGTCAACATTGTCTCTATCGGCGCTCTGTTGAACTTGCCGTGGCACGCGGCGTATTCCTCCGCCAAAGCCGCCATGTTGAATCTTTCGGAAACTCTGCGACTCGAGCTGGCGCCGTTTGGCGTCAGCGTCGTGGCGGTCTTGGCCGGGATAGTCGCTTCGCAATTCGACGCCAATGTTAAGGACTTTCATCTACCGCCCGATTCTCGGTACGCAAAGATCCACAAGTACATTGCAGATTGGATTGGCGGCAGCGTAAAGCCGGCCGGGTGTTCCGTCGACGAGTTTGCCCAGCAGGTGTTAGACGATATCGTTGGGCCGAACCGAAATGGCAAAGTATTTCGGGGACCCAATGCAGCCGTCACGGGGTTTTTGACGGGCTGGTTACCCTCATGGATTTTGGTAAGCATTTTGCGGCTCGTCTCAGCGGCCTGTTCCATGAATACGACTTCTTTGAATAAGACGCTGATCTTGCTGAACTTCTAGGACATGCTGGTCAGGCAGAATACTGGACTGGGGGTGCTCGCTAAAGAGAACTCGGCAAACTCTTCGAATTAGATTGGTCGTCTGTGGGTGGGCATAACATGCTTCTTTGAACATACTATAATAACACAATAACACAATGAAATATATGATATGCTGATGGCTGATGGCTGATGGCGATGGCTGATGGCTGATGTATACTGAAACGAAGGTTGGCAAACGGCAAACACGGCCATCTCAAAAGTAAATGGACAACCCATAGCTTAGTCAACTAACTTATCTTAGTTAAGTTAGCTTAGCTTAATTAGTTTAGATGGGTTGATTGATTACATAAGGCCGGCAATCAAGATTCATGCAGCTAACCGAAAACAGCAGCCATCAAATCGACGAGCCAATCAGATACCCTGTGCCACCGGGCGGCGGACCAAAAGTGGTCTGGTCACACTGCTGTCATAGTCATATAATAGAATATAATAGAACGTGTATGGGGTCCGATAAAGAAGTCACCCAGCGGGACATTACAGGCTAAATCACTAGATCTTTTCATACAAATACTTCCAGCCAAGTAAGTAACTAACTTAGTTGAGAAGACCTGCTTTACTCATCCGCCTAGCTAGTCAGGTTGCAGTTCAGTTGAGAGTGGGTCCTGTGCGTGATGGGACTCTCGCTCTTCTTGGACTAGTCTCTCTTCTTCTCCGGCCTCTTTCTAGCTTCTTCCTTTTGCACCTCTTTCTCCTCTCTCTCTCTCTCTTACTCTCTCTCTCTCTCTCTGTCTCTGTGTACCAGTTCCCCTCCACTCAATCTTCAGTTACCACTTCTCTTCTTCACTTCTTCTCCCACGAAGTCTAAGCCTAAGCGTCATCATTTCTCTCGGACCACTGGACTGGCCTGATTAGTATCCGGCAGTGATCACCGTCGCAAACATCTATCTACAAGCGTGGGCCGAGCTCGACTTAGGAACAGAACAACTCCGTAAAACAAGCCCCGTTCGGCTTCCAAGCCGCCAGTCGCTTAGCCGCCGCCCGCCCGCCCGCGCCAAAAAGGAAAAGGGAGCAACAGAGACAGACAGACTGCCGCCTCAGCGTCTAGCTAGTTAACCGCCCGACCCAGGCCGCGCCGCTCGCACCTGCCATCTCTCGCGGTTGCCCTCTTCTTCCTTCTTCCTTCTTCCTGTCTCCCTCCCTCCTTCCCTCTCTTCTTCTATCTTCCTGCCTGATCTCGCTGTTCTTGAAACACAACTCTCCGCTTCCGCGCTGAGTCGATCCTCCCACGCTCAACGCCCACAGGTAAGCACGCACCATTTTCCTTCTCTCCTCTCTTTTCTCTTCTCTCTCCTCTCTCCCTCACACTCTCTCACCAACGCACCCACCAACACTCAATTCCGCTTAATGCAACTCTCTACTCGTCTGACTGTCGTCTAAAGCGCGCTTTTCTGACTCGTTGCGCTGACTGGCCCGCAGCTGCTATCCTTCGTGTGGCAATCGAGGATTGTCTTTGATTCCCACCATCATCGCTATTCTGTCGTAATTTCTCCTCGTCGTTTCCGGATAAAATTCCCCGACCATGTACAACACTCATCGCGGCATGGTGCCCGCACCAAACAACCGCCTGAACGAGCTGTTGGAGCAGTTGCGACAGGAATTCGACAGCCAGTCTCGGAGCACTGGCGAATTCGAGCATCAATGTTGGTTGACTCCCTCCCCACCACATTAGGTGTAGCCGCATCGCGCAAACCAGTACTAACGGCTACTTCTAGTGACCGGTCAGATTCAGGAAATGGAAATGATTAGGCAAAAGGTTTACCAACTCGAGCAAGCACAAATCAAAATTAAGAATGAGTACGCCGTGAAAATATTCTTTGTCATACGTACACACAGAGTGAAACTGATCATAGATTTCCTCTTGTCGCAGATACGAGAACGAGATTCGAGTTCTACGTCACGAGCTGGAATCTCGCGGTGTTCAGACCGTCCCTTCGCATGTCGGCGGCCCGACCCACGCCGGACCGTCGCAAGCTCCTCCGGCCCTGGGACACGGCACAAACAATTTGTTTGGGGGTATTATGGCGAACCAAGGAGGTAGTGGTCCAGGACTGGCCCCTCCACCTCCCCAAGATCAGCAGCCTCCTCCACATGCCCTGCAACAGCCTGCTCCGGCCGCCCAACAAGGTCCTCCCCAACCTCCTCAGAGCTCTTACGGAGGTTACCAGCCTGGTGCTGGCGTCAATGGTATGTGAACCACCAACCAATGGACACTTTCGACATATGGACCCAACTGACTCATTTTTGCAACCGATAAAGGATACGGTCCTCCTCCGCCACCTCCCACTGCTTCTCCAGGGCCCGGCAAAGGCCGCGGTCGAGCTCCTCCTGGACCTGCCACCCCGCAACAGACTCATCAATTGAATTACCCTGCCCCCGGCGCTTCTCCTCAGATTGCTCGCCCGGCACCCACGGGTCAACCTGGCCGGGAACGGATAGGCAACACTCTTGCGAACTGGAATCCGGATGATTTGCCTCCTCACCAGAAGCGGGAGGGTCCGGATTGGTACGCAGTGTTCAATCCCGACGTGCAACGACTCTTGGACGTTGAACTTGTCCATAACCTGGGACACGACAGCGTTGTTTGTTGCGTTCGCTTCAGCCGCGACGGCAAATATGTTGCTACGGGCTGCAATCGGTCTGCTCAAATCTTTGACGTAGCCACGGGTCAAAATGTCGCCACTCTGCAAGACGAGTCAGTCGATAAGGACGGTGACCTCTATATTCGAAGCGTTTGTTTCAGCCCTGACGGCAAGTACCTTGCCACTGGAGCCGAAGACAAGCAAATCAGAGTGAGTGTTCTAAGAGCCCTCTTCTCTTTTCTTTATGTTCCTTTATTCTTTTTTGGTTGACGCATGCTGACTCGTGAACAGGTATGGGACATCGCAACACGTTCGATCAAGCACGTCTTCAGCGGCCACGAGCAAGACATTTATTCGCTGGATTTTGCGGGTAACGGACGTTACATTGCATCTGGTAGCGGTGACAAGACCGTACGACTGTGGGATGTGCTGGAAGGAAAGCTGGTGTATACTCTCAGCATTGAAGACGGCGTGACGACAGTTGCGATGTCTCCAGACGGACACTACGTCGCTGCCGGCTCACTCGATAAGAGCGTTCGGGTCTGGGATACAACCACTGGATACCTAGTTGAGCGCCTAGAGAACCCCGATGGTCACAGAGACAGCGTTTACTCTGTTGCCTTTGCCCCCAATGGCCGCGATCTTGTCAGCGGCAGCTTAGACAAGACTATCAAGATGTGGGAGCTCACAGCACCCCGGGGCATGCTCCCCGGAACCGGCGTCAAGGGTGGCAAATGTGTGCGCACGTTTGAAGGACACAAGGTCAGTCAAGCAGCGTTTGGAGACCGTACAGGAAATTTACGACGCATTGTTTGCTAACGCGCAAAGCTTTATAGGATTTCGTATTAAGTGTTTGCTTAACACCTGATGGCCGCTGGGTCCTGAGTGGATCCAAGGACCGTGGAGTTCAATTCTGGGATCCAAGCACAGGAAATGCGCAGATGATGCTGCAGGGACACAAAAATTCAGGTAAGGCTTCTGTCGCCGCCATAAGTACTGAATATAAGAAGTACTAACGACGAGCAGTCATCTCGGTCGCTCCTAGTCCAAGCAACAATCTCTTCGCCACTGGCAGCGGCGACATGCGAGCACGAATCTGGAGGTACGTGGAACTTCAGCGATAATGAAGCAGGCTGAAGAATGCTACTGGGGAGATCTTTTTACACCCGTCAAGGAATTGTACACGCATGGCCCTCGTCATCCGTCAATTTGTGCTATTCAATACAGACAAAAGGAGTTGAAAAAGACACGCCGACCGAATGTCTAACGTTCGTCATTAGGTACATGAACTACACCGGGCTATAATTGAAAAGACTTGAACAGGATGGATTGTGAATGTACGAAATGAAACATCTTGAGAAGAAAGTTTGGCGCCCTCTTGAGGTTCATGTTTTTTGTGTTTTCCCCTTCAATATTTGTTTCTAGTGTGCCTTGCTATGGTCTTTGTTGTTTTATTTGTTTTTGTTTCGGTTTTGCTGAACTTAACGACGTGGCCTTCTTGACTTTGAATTTGCCTTTTGGGTTGTGATCTGTTTACTTTTAGGTGTTGGACTGGGAGGAGCAGCAAAGACACGCCGATCAAGCAAGACGGAAGCCAGCGAGTGAGTGAGAAGGGGTCACCGAACGAGCGAAAACAAGAAATACCCAAAGAGGAAGCTAGATGATTTGATTGTCTTTATTATTTTCTTCCGAGTTCTCTTAACCCTGAATTAACCAAGTTTGGTTAACCAATTTAGACTAGCTTATGTAACTTTAGTCAGGTTTATACGTAGTTCCAGGAAATGACAGGGCGACTCCGATCCCGATCTTTTAATGATTCCAACTTTGCTTATTCCCGAACCATTGCCACGGACACCTTCTCACCAACACCTCTCTTCACTCCGGAGACGTAAGTTAGTTAAACTAGGTACTCGAGAGTCGACATGCGGACAACAACCTTTGTCTAGCATGAACCTACTTGGGCCACTTAGTCACTTGTACTAGACTGACTAGTCCGGAGCCTTGACCTCCTCCCCGGCACATTACTTATTTTACAATGTCAAAGGTTGCTCCGCCGCACTAGTTAGTTCACTAGCTAGTTGGGTTTACTAACTATCAGATGCAGCGACAAGGTACATGACTCGAACCACCAGATTCAAAAACAGGCAATATTTGGTGTGATTTATGTGCGTGCAGTTGAGTCCTGCACAGTTGTTCTGATCTGGCCACACAGAATCCAATGGATCGGAAGTGGATGGATTAATTACATAGTCAATCTCTGTACCTATGTAAACACTAAATAATAGTATTTTGGGGGAATTTCCCAAGGTTGAGTCTGACAGATGTCGATCTCTCTGTAACCAACTCAAATCAGTCTGGCCAGGGTCTAGTAAGCACATGCAGTCTTTTATTGAATTTAAGAGTAATAGCCATGTTTAGTAGAACTATTTTCTTTTAGCCTCCTCCTTCTTCTTCTTGATCATCATCATCTTTCTCCGCTCGAATCTCTCCATTATGCGTCGTCACTCGTCACGTCCGGTATCAAATTACGAAATGCCCCCAAATCAGATCGAACGAAGGGCAGCGCACGCAGCGCGGCATAGCGTCCTCCTCTTCTCTCCCCCCTCGCTCTCTCTCTTTTCTGGATCTGACGGATTGACGTGAGGAATTGACGTCGGGGAACGCGGAAGCATCGTATCCGAAGATCTAGCAGATAGGAACTAGTAGCACTGCAGCAGTAGTGTCGTGAGTTTCTTGATAGTAGATGCTAGATCGTAGATAGTCGATTGTAGACAGTGGACAGTGGACAGTGGACAGTGGACACTCAAGATCCATGGCATCGGCACGACACGAGTGGTCGGTTGGCGGATGGTTGTTCCGAGTGGTAGAGATCGAAGTTGCATGAATGATAACTAACTAATTAACTAACATAACTAAAACCTGGCGATATGTATACTTAGGTAAGCTTGTGAGAAGAACCAGGATTTCCAGGCAAAAGTTGGTCGTCATGCGACGAAGAACAAAGGAGGAAAGTGTCAATGGGGGGATTGCACCTTCCTGTTCTTCTAGATTTAGTGGTAATAACTTGAGGGAATCTTTTTCTCCCTCTTCGACTTTCTTCTACTTCTCATCCTCAATTCTCTTCAACAATCCCTGAATTGCTCCCATTGATTAACTGCATTCAGATCTCCGGCTGCATCTCATGCTTAGATCTACGTATGTGATGGGCTTCACAGCGAGGATCATATCATATTTGTTTGTGTCACCGAGAAAGCGCCGCGACGGCGGAGTTAACAATTGGTAATAGACCGACTGGCTAAAGCATGCACAAGATATGCAGTGTACGCTGCGCTGCTTCAACCTGGTTGGCGTGTCTCTTCCTTGAGCAACACAACCCAACATAGCAGAGTGCTTGTTCCCTCTCCTTCGCGCTGAGTCTTTTGTAGTTTGTCCTGAATCCTGACTGCTTACAGTATACTTACTCCATAGTGCTCGCTGGCTTACCCCTAGTGCCAGCTGGCGGTGCCATGGCAAGATCTAGATCCCGTATGCATGGACTCAATAAATCGGTCGAATCGTCCAATGGAAAGGCGCGGATGTCATTGACTGGTCATTTCATACAATTTTTCGTGACTCTGCGCTTTTGATTCGTCTACTAATAACTGGACTGAACATAATTTCAGGGGCTAGGCCAGCGACATCCGAACCCAGCCAGCCAAGACGGCTGTGGTTGCTGCAGAGCTAGCGTGGGAGGCCACACACCCCCTTGTCATCCTTTTTCTTTTCTTTTGAGTCTTGAGTCTTCACGCTTCCAATCATTTTGAGCGAATTTCGCGAACACCGAACCGAAATGTGGCCACTGACTGACCAGCAAAGCTCCCGGGAAGTTGGCAACGCAGTTATTAGGCCTATCCACAACCATGCTGCGCCCATCCAATCTGATTGCGACGGCGCAGCCCGCTTCTCCACAAGGAATTTCTTTTGGTTGGTCCCCCGCCCCACGCCCACTCCTCCCTAGCTCAGCCATCATTCCTAGGAAGTTCCTTGTCAACGAACAGGAGGTCGACCATGCCTCATTCTCTGCTCGGATCGGAGTGGCACCAGCAAAAGCCCTAGTCTAAAATGATTTCATACCGCGTCAACCTCTAGCAACTTGGCAGGAGGTATGGCATATGGCAGATGGCAGATGCAACGCTTCCGTAGTCAAAGGTTGAGAACGAAGAGTCACTGGACCGAAAAACTTACAAGCCGACTGTCCAATAGCATTCTGTCGGTACTCGCGGAATTGTCTGACCTTTTCAGTTGTCTCCTGCCGGGCGTTGACTATGAGTAACCTTACGGCACGGCACGGCCCCATAGAGGGAGAAGACCAATAGTGCTTGGCTTCGGGACACCCGCGGGAGTGGTGGAAAGCAGCAAGCACTGGCAGATGAAACGGGTCACGAGAACGAGGTGTCGACTGTGATGCACTACCTAGGTACCAGCAGACGAATAATCCTCCTCTCCCTCGACAATTCAAACAAACTACCATAACTGGTCACATCCTATGGTTTCGCTTTGACATGTACCCTGCACATCAACAAATCTTCGTGTAATCTTACTCGCCGCCCGTGGGACAGTGGTCTTGTTCTGCCAAAGCCTTTCCTATCTTCAGTTCATCATTCCTGCGGCCTGGCTGAGCATTGGACTCTGGAATTGAGAATGATAAAATTCCAAAGTCCAAACCCAATTAGCTCTTTCGGTGACACCTTACAAAAACCTATCGACTCGATCTTCGATCATCCTGACCGTGCCTCGTGATGCCCTGCCACTAACTGAAATCGCGATAGCTCCTCTCCAAGGCCACAGAGGTCAGCAGCCTTTCCAACGTCCAGAATATTTCGACACGCCAAGGTTCGCAAATAGAAATACGGGCGAGACAAGAATCTGCTTTATCCAAATCTGCCGTTCTTGGCAGGATTCGCGCATGTAAATCAGCCCATTGTTATTGCATGGCTGTCCCCGGAATGCAATGCAGCTGCTCAATCTAATAAGCCCCTTCCCGGCTTCAGCTATCAGCTTCCAGGAACCAAGGCAGTGTATTTAGGCGTAGGGCGGGACTGAAGGTAAGAACCTTTTGTGGGCTGTACCGTTGCACAAAAGGGTGCAATGTACGGATACGGTGTACAAGCTACGACAAGTCCGTGGAGATAGCGGTTGATTTTGTGGGAGTTGGGCCCAATGGGGACCTAGCAGAGTTAATTCAGGATTTGCTTTCGCGCCGTTCCGGGGGCCACTGAAAAGGTGACCGGGACCTGTGGGACTGTGGAACACTGGACGCCCTACTTTCGTTAGCTTGGGCTTCGAACTCCAAGCTCTCTAATTGCTCCTTTTTTTTTTCTGGACGAAGTTTGAGTTTGGAATTGGGAGTCTGAACTTGTTCGCTCCTGTCAAATCACATTGCTCGAGCAACACACCATTTCTGTGCCTCGTCTGATAAGCGCACGCTCGCACACGCACCTTCTATCCAGCGTGATCAGCATTTTACGAAACAAATAATCGGCGGGCCGCGGATACCGCTCCTCTAAATGGCGACTCGTCATCCCTGCCCTGTTTGCTCGTGGTACTAGAACACGCCACAGGCCACCATGATTCGCCGACTGTATGTACACCTTGCGCTCTCTCTCGCAAGACATGCCCCGACTTGCTCGGTGGGTGGTTGTGGTTGTTATGGTTAATGTTGTTGTCGTCGTTGTCAGCTTGTCATTCAGTGCATAATGCATCATTGACTGAATATTTCTGTACGCTTCGGTGGATACGCCACCCAACCAGACGCGCTTATTGTACAAGTGACGATGAAATGGGGTCGGGATCGGCTTACTGATCGTGACGGACAATAGCGGTATAGCGTTGTGTGACAGAAACGAGTGTCTTGGCCAGCCGAGCAAATAATAATCAATCATACAATGCGGTTGAATCTACTTTCTAGATCTGACCGAACACACACCGAGTTGTTAGAAGTATTATGTGTGCTATGCCCATCTCGGGCAAATTAGCATCCGGCGTCTTGCACATCCATGCCCGACTGGTTTCAGATCATGGGCGAACACATCATTACCTCTTGCGCGCGTCAAAACCAAATTATGCCACCTCAGAAATTCTTACACGCATGCATCAAATTCTGCATTGTAGCAAATACGAGTACAGGACAGCGAGCTTGACAGAAGCGCTATCCAGGATAGAAATCAGGTCGGCTTTGAATCGGTCTTTCCGGACTGTCTATTTGCAATTATTTTCGGAGTCACATTTCCGCAGCATGTTGTTCGTGGGAATTGCCCCAGAGCGCTGAAAGGGGAATCCATGATACGCACATTTTAAGAAGGAAGAAAAAATATTAAGTCATTGAAATGCACCGTCACGTTAGCCAGAAGAGCTAGCGTCTAGCAATGTCTCCGAGCGACTGGTCAACTCCAGGCGGAATTGAGCTATTGCTTCCGCGATTGGCTACTGAAGCTATGCTAGGTATCCATTCTCCAAACTATCCAGATCGGCCTTGGGTTTGTCTTTTCGGAGTATGTTTGACGACATGGAATACCGGTAAAATGAGCTGGAACAGGGGGGATCGGTCAGAGGAAAGGAAAAGGGCCCCATCCAACCTCTCCGACTAATCGTAAGTGCCAGGTCCATCCTTCAGCCCCATTACGTTAAGTTACTATTCTAGCCAGAACGTCAACAAATCTTTCCAAGGCTCCATACGGCGTTCAATATACACTTTGTGACCACATACGCGCACACAATATACTATATCCGGACTAGTGGAATGACTTTTCTCTATGTGATTTGGCGCAGCTTCTACGATGATAGGGGTAAAGCAAGAAAAAAAAATCGAGGAAATTTACACTTCTCCAACTCTGGGTCGTTCTCTCTATCACGTCAGAGGCCATGCCAGAAGATTTAAGCATAGGCGGGAAGAAAAAAATTAACATAGGAAGCGCGAAAAAAAAGAAATAAGAAGGGGAAATAGAGGCCAGCCCACTTTCGTTTCCCATCTACTCGGTACCGGGGCCCGGTGATCATTATTCTTAGCTCTAAGATTGAAGGAGTAGAAGAAGAAAAAGAAAAAAGAAAAAACCTCACGGAAAAGAGTTCGAGCCTAGTCTCTCACTGGGCCAGTCGCTGGCCACTGAACAGGGACTTGAAGAAGACTTTTTGCATAGGCTGATGAGGCTAACCGGCCAATGCAGACGTCGGTAATCAACCCTATTGTTTATTGGGCTAGACTTTGTTCGTTCTTCTTGACTGACTGAAAAGCCAGTACGAATTTTACAGTATCTACCTACCTACGTACAACTGTTATTATTACTGAGAGCCTGAACGAGTTCCAGGTGAGACGCCCCCCTTCCCTTTCCCCCCCCCCAAATGTGAGCTGCGAGTGTTCCACTTCTTTCGATACCATTACAGCTAAGCCATATTTCAACTGCATATGGTCCACCTAAGACAGATCCTGTATATCTAGTTCTTCGTCTCCATTCATCATCCGCCGTCCACCGCATGCCCAATTGTGTCTTTCCATTCCTCCTCCCTGTCATCTACTACTCTACCCAGTCAAAATAGCATCTTGATTCTTTGCTTTTTTGTTTCACGGACTCATTGCATTTTTTACAGTGATGTTTTTGTCGTGAACGCCAGCTTCCAGAATGATATAGGAGCCTTGTTGCCTATGAACCTTCGTTGGGGTTTCTTTATGGTGTTTTCTAATCGGCGTTGCGCGTCCCTATATATAATATCAGCTCTTAATTCTCATCTCGGCTGAGTTAAAAGCAGTCAATATATACAAACCCGGTTGAGCTTGTTTTGAACCGGTGGAAAAAGCTGGCAGCAGCCGGGCTCTTCACGACGTTCAGATCATTTGTTGCGACACAACAGATACGGACGGACCTTTTACATCCTCGGGACCGGATGATAAACAAAGTATCAACGACAAATCCAGTTCCTATTCTTTGCCGGTTGTTCCTCCCGGCATAAACTTGATTCCTCGGTATTTCTTGGGACGGATTTTGCAGGGTCCCCAATTCAAGGGTCGCTGCTCATTTTGGCTGTCTGCCAGCTACCATCACCATGGACGCCACAGTTCCAATGTCATATAGATTCTCCAACAACGAGCTGAGAATCCTGGAGCCTCCTCGGTTTATTGATTCGCACGTCGACAATGCTCTTCCATATTATCAAAGCACCGTGCCAGTCACCTATGCGCCACAAATGCCACCATCGGCCTACGAGGTTTCCGGACATGTTATGAATGGATATCACAACTCATACCATCAGCCCCATCTATATAACCATCACGCGGCTTCAGGACCTCCTCAGCAAACCCAGAGCCATGCTGCAACACAACCTCTACATCACCTGCAAACCACTAGCGCTCAAGTTCATCCTCATGCTCGTGCGCTTTCGCTCAATCAAACGCATTCGGCTCCGGTTGCTGGACATGTGTCTCACGAGCATACGCCTATCCACTCGCCTTCGCCGGATGCTCATCAGGTCCCGAGGAGAATGCCCCATATCCAGTCCACTCGATTGGCATCCCAAAACCAGCACCAGCATCAGAACCAGCATCAGAACCAGCATCAGAACCAGCACCAGCACCAGCAACAACCGCAACAGCAACAACAGCTACCGCAGGCACGGTTCCTCGACGACTACCGATCCCGCACGTCTTCTGCACCAACTTCAATCAATCATACAATTCCGGCCACAGTCGGCAGCGCGCGCAACCTCACGTCAGTTTCACCAATCGCAGGAAATGCATTGGACAAAGTTCCACCCGGGGAAAATGACGCATCAACTGAGACCAAAGATATCAATTTCTCAACGGAAGTCGATATGTTGATGAAAACTATCCAATCACACGATCCCGTTCAGACCAGCGTTAGTTCTACATCAACGCCTACGCCATCGGTGACTTCTGCAGCTACGCCTCCGCCCCATCAGCTCCATCCTCATCAACCACAGTCGGCCTATCCAGCCAGTGCATCTCAAATTCCTTACCAAATGGGAATGGCGACTTATACACCCTACGAAACCACGCCTGCTCCAACCGCCAATCCCCCGCAAGTCCGCTCTCAGGCTGGTGGTCGGGTCGTGGGCGACGGGCCTGGGGAAAGTACGAAGCATAAGCGAAAACACCCTTGCCCGTACCCGGGCTGTGGGAAGTTGTTTACCCAAAAGACTCATCTGGATATTCATCAACGAGCTCATACGGGTTCAAAGCCATTTGTATGTTTCATATCTAGCCAACCCTATTTACATTTTTTGCTAGTCTGTCGTTTTGCAAATTCTGACTCAATCGCAGAAATGCAGCGATCCGTCATGCGGACAGCGGTTTTCGCAACTCGGTAATCTACGGGTGAGTTGCTTGTCCTGTTTGATCTCTAAACTGTTTTGGAGGTGTCCCGAATTCAAGAAAATATACTGATACAATTATATTGTGGTGCGTTACAGACTCATGAACGGAGACATACTGGCGAGAGGCCTTTCAAATGCGATGAATGCGGCAAGGCTTTTGCGCAGAAAGGCAACGTGAGGGCTCATATGTTTGTCCACACCAACGCAAAGCCATATACATGTCAATTGGATAGTTGCTGGAAACAATTTACGCAACTCGGGAATCTAAAGGTACTTTTGATGCTCTTCTAAGTCGGGTTACCATACTAACACAACAGAAACAGTCGCATCAAAATAAGTTCCACGCTGCAACTCTACGAGATCTCACTATTCGCTTTGCCAATATGCCCAACCCGGAAGTTATGACACCCGACGATCGTAACCTATGGGCATATTTCGCCAGTCTTTACAAGAATAGCAACAAAGGTATCAAAGGTCGAGGCAAAGATCGGAAGATTGCGAGTACGAGTTCGAAAAGCGGCAGCAGGAACAGCAAGGGGAAGAACAGCGACGGCGGCAGTCGAAACAATAATAATACTAGATCTACTATCAGTGGGGGCAGCCCCAGCACTAGCAGTAACCAGCACCCACAGCATCCGCCGCACAGTGGTAGCGACACAAGCTCGAGCGATTACCACAGTTACGGAGAGGAGCCCGAAGAGGAAGACGAAGTCATGCGCGTGCACGAGCATCATCTACAACGATATACACATCACGCGATGACTTCGTCGTCGCATAGCGGTCACGGTGGAGGACATTTGGGACATCTTCTTCAAAGTCGTGATTCCTTGTCGGTATATTCCAAGGGCAATCGATGAAAGTATATCATATATGTATATTATTCCATGTGCACAGTTGTCGAGTGTGCAAAATATCCAGAATATCTACCAATTCTATACTCAATGGTATGTGCGTATTCCGCTGAATGTCCACGGGTACCACGGTACATCGCAGTCCTTGTCCATGTATACTGCATCAATATCTGGTCGAACACATAGGTACCGTCAACTTTGCTTCAACCAGGAAGGAGAATATTGTCTCGTCAAAATCTACTCATAGCAGACTTTGTATTCTCATAAACTAAAAATACAACCCAAGTACTGGGCAAGACTCGTACAAGACTTGGTCCTAATCCTTTATAGAACCCTCGAGGACCCTCTTGAATCCATATTTGCTTCGTCGCATCCCATACACCTCGATACGCACTTCTGGCTGTCGACAAATGGGGATCGGCGTCGTATGCCTGCAGTTGCAATCGAGTACGCAGCACCTGATAAGGATAGGTGATACAAACGGCAAACGTCTTTGAGAGGCCAGACATTATCAGAAGTTCCGGAATTGAGAATCCCGTAGTTCCGCCGGTAGTTTTTTCTTCCTTATTCTCGTTTTCTTCGTGTTCGTGTTCATGTTCAGAATCGAGTCTCTTTCTAGTAAGCCAGGTTTGACGATAGGTTTTCAATTTCTCGTAGGCCATGAACTGGAATGCGCCGTGACTGACACCAAAGAGCGCGGGGACCAGACCGCGGTAAAACCCTGTTATTCCTTCAGAGTGCAGAATCTGCGATGCGCCTGCTACGAACGATCGGTATGCGCCGGGACTCTGGGCGCCCGTCGAGAGCATGCGAGTTTTGATTACCCAGATCGGGTTGGTGAGGATTGACGTTATCAGGCCTGCGAAGAGATTAGCCCTATGGTCGAAGCAGAAGCTATAGCGCAGAGGACTGCATGCAGTCCACGACGATAACGATACAACAGACGCGACGTACCGGCAGCTCCCGAGGCCATGAAATATTCCGTTGCGCTCAATCTGAAGGCATCACCAGGAAATTGGTCCCGGTGACCACCACCATTCGCTCGCGCGAGCACATCCTTGATTTCTCCATATGCCAAAAAATAAATACTCCAGCTCGTTGAGTTCCCAATGATATTGGGCGTGAGCCCACGATACAATGCGCGCAAGCCGCCTTCTTTTCGGTAAATGTCGCCGATGAGATGTAATGAGCTGCCAACTCGGGCGCGGGAAGCTCGGTCAACTAGATTTCCCTACTGCGTCAGTACGTTTCAAAGGAGGTGTATTGATTAAAAGAGTAGAATATAGGGGGATACTCACTTTGTAGACGAGTCTTGATAAGATCCAATGGATGCAGAGTCAGAGTCGAGACAATCCCGGCCGTGAGCCCGGCTACCGGCTCGACGAAGGATGAGAATGATCCATTTCTTTGGGTCATTGACCTGTAATGGAACGAGCTGTGGTAGCGAATTCAATATGTTTTATATTGAGTCGCGCACGGCATGGGTAATAAAAGGACTGGTGTGGATTGTGGATGTTCGAGGGAAGATAAAAAGTGTCAACTGACAATCGAAATATATAAGCTTCGGTATGACGGCGGGCCGCAATATCAGCCGCTGCTGACTACATCAAATTCCATGACAGATTATAATATCAAGTCTACACTTGTTCTGTGGAGATGTAAATGCAGAAATATTCGCCTTTATCTTTCATTGCATCTGACAGATTTACCTACTCGTGGTGAATAATGAAACTATTGTAGACTACCAGGAGACACTACGTCAAATCATCCGAATGGTGAAAATTTGCTTGTTTTCTTGCCAGACACCAAATCCCATGAAATATTATACAGAGTAATGTGAAAGATCACAACCAGCCAATCCGTTTCTCAGTCCGTCTCTTAGCACCGACTCTCCTGCAAATCCGGTCTTAAGTTGCCAGCATTTCCGCCACAGTCGTTCGCTGGCCTGCGGTGTGCCACCGCACTTGCAATATCCAGAGTGCCTTCTGTAGATCCGAATCGTTGCAACGCTCCATCCTGAGCGATAATTTATATTTGTTCGGTAAGGCGATTATGCGAGGGGAGAGAAAAGCCTGCGCGCATCGAGTTAGTTCATCGGCCGAAAAAAGTCACAATCAAATCGGCTGTGCGGGCGAATGTACTTGAATAGCGTAGGCTTAGGTTCACTGTATGTGTATCCTGTTCATGGCGAATTAGCAAATGAGCATTCAATACTCGAGAACGGAATATACGCAGAATCGTTCTTGTCACATACCGAGATAGACGATGAAAGGAAGATAGCCACTGCAGAGAATAGACTTGTTAAAACTCGAAAGTCCGCGCAAGGATCGAGGTCATGAACTATATAAGAACAGGGACTTCGCAAGAAAGACTGAACATACTAGTGAACGGCGATTCTGGAGACTTCAATAACCTTGGAGATGCGCTCCTGAAGAAACAGAAATGTCAGCTGCGTTCGGCGCTGGGTTACTGCCGTCGCTGACACGTACCTTGGTCTCTTCTGAGAATTGAACCATTTTGTATGAATGTGAATTGGAGAGTCGGATAGTGAAAGGAGAAAAAAAAGCGAAGAAAAGTAGTGGTTGATGAGATGGATGAAGAGGTTAGATGTTGAATGATCGGGAAGAGCTGAGGTAATTTGAACTAACTGACAATTTTTTAGCTCCGGCCAAGAATGATCTCCGCCGGAAGCTGCTCTGCTTTACACTTTCTCTCTATTTCTGGCATCTCCTCCATTTTCAAGTCTTTTCTCCTCGTTCACACCATCATCTCAAATTTGTTGCACCTTGAAACCCCTCGAAGAAAGTGACACCATGTCCGGGGCTAGACATTGGTATGTATTTCTGCCTCAACGCTCCACGCTCCAGCTTATTAGCCGGCCACTTCTAACACTTCGTAGGGAGCAGGACAAAGAGGCAACTGTCTACATTGGCAACCTCGACGAGCGCGTAACTGACAGTCTGGTTTGGGAGCTTATGCTTCAAGCTGGGCGCATCGTCAATGTCCACTTACCCAAAGATCGCGTGACGCAGACTCACCAGGGCTACGGCTTCGTCGAGTTTATCAGTGAAGAAGATGCCGAATATGCCGCCCGGATTATGAATCAAGTACGTCTATACGGAAAGCCGATTCGCGTGAACAAGGCCTCTGCCGATAAACAAAAGACGGTCGAAGTCGGTGCGGAGCTCTTCGTCGGAAATCTCGACCCCATGGTCACAGAGCAGGTTCTTTACGATACTTTTAGTAGATTCGGCACGCTGCTCTCTTTACCCAAGGTATGCCTGCTGGCTGCTTTTACTTTTTCTCTCGAATGTTTAAGGAAATCAAGAATGGGCTAACAGATACAGATTGCTAGAGACGACGCCAATTTGTCCAAGGGATACGGATTTGTCTCGTTTGCAGACTTTGATGCTTCGGATGCGGCCATCGCTAATATGCACGGGCAATATCTCATGAATAAGGAAATTTCGGTCCAATACGCCTACAAGAAAGACGGCAAAGGTGAACGCCACGGAGACGAAGCTGAACGGAAGCTTGCTGCTCAGGCTCGTAAACACAATGTTCAGCCGCAGACTCAACCGTTGCCTCCTCATTTGATGGGCCAAGGATCAGCGGCGCCTGGAATCATGCAGACTAATCAAGGCGCTCCAGAGGGGGTGAGAGCTATGCCTTTGAAAGGACCGCCCGAATTTGGAGGTGAAAGAGGCCCTATACCCATACAAGCCGCTCAGCAACCCCCACGGCCTGGACCTATGCCACCGCAACCATTATCCGCAACACATCCGGGTCTGCCTGCGCGCCCACCCCCTTCGCAAGCAGGCTTTGGCGGACCCCCTCCGCCTCCACAAGGATTTGCTCCGCCTGGATTTAACAACGTGCCTCCGCAGCCTGGGTTTCCACCGCAACCACCAGCCGGGTTTGCGCCTCCTCCTACTGGTTTTGGAGGTCCTATGCCTGGTCCCCAATCGACACCACCCCCTTTGCCTCCCGGTTTCCAGCCACCAGGTTACGCCAGAGGACGCTGATGAGAGTATCACGAGATATGCGATTATATTTTGCTGCTGAATGATGTAAATATTGGGCCATGCTTCATTATATCTAACGTTGCTCGAACGACGACACGACAAAAAAGAAAAAAAATCCGATGTGGCAATTCCAAGTGAATATCCCTAATTTGGGCAAAAAATGCAGCAGACGATACCTTCGAGACAAACAACAACACAGTCATGGTTGGATCAGGAAGAAGAGAGACAAGAAAAAAAAAGCCAAAGAGTGTGGGTATTAAACGGAGGAAACTTCGACAAGATCGAACAGCAGCAGACGGTAAATAAGCTATGAGAAGGAGACAAATTTGGGATCTCTCGGTCGACCGTCCGGGCCGATGTTATTCTTTGCGAAGCGTTGCTCGGTATACAGACGACGGGCTTCGTCAAAGTCTACGGCGCGACGCTTCATGATTCTGCGTATCTCTCGCTTTGCCTTGTTGTCCAGACCAGACCTCGAGTCGCCCTCGATTACATTATTGGTGAGATCGAATTCGGAGGATGTGAAGCCTGCTTCTATATCTCCGCTGAAGGTCTGGGGGAGTCGATCGTAGACATAGTCCGGTACATGGTCCTCGACGAACGGAAGCCATCGGGATCTAGTTAGATAGAGAGCTGCGGGAAATCCAAGACACGAAAGATTAGCTAGCTGTTGCGCGCATCGCCACCGGTCACGTCTTCATCAGTAAGCTTACTTACCTGTTCCCAAGACCAGGACAATAAACGTGAGGCTGTAGAGGAGATACGCCATGATTCGGGAGGAATTCTGGATGGAGAGAAAGAATGAATGAGATTGCGATAAAAGAATGAACCGAGTTGAGCAAGAGACTTGGTAGCGGCGAGAAGGATGGATGTGTCGTAGATTCACGCCGACAGACAGTCAAGGTCACCGCATGGCCCTACTTGAATGCAGTATTTGTTCTGTTGCAAGGACAGAATGATGAATATTTTATTTTATTATTTATTATTCGTCAGAGTCCGCAATAAACGAGACAAGAAGCAGACGAAGAGAGAAGCTGGAGAGAAGCACGGAAGGTCGTCCGCCAGGCAAGTCCGGATGACTAAGCTAGTCCGCTCTCGGTCTAGTCAAGCTTAGCTTCATCCAGCCTGGCAGCCTGATAAGCAAGGCAGCGATAAAGTAACCACGCTATTCCGGATTCAGAGCTGTTAGCGAGTGTCTTTTGCACACAGCCAATTCGCCGCGCCTGCAAATCTACGCTTTTTCGATATCGAGCGAGATTTCTTGTTGTTGCGACGAAATCCTTTTCCAATTCTCCCAGTCGATAACGATAACGATTTCGTTCCATTCACATACACATACACAATGGCCGCCGAACGATCAAACGTGTCCGCCGATCTGGTCTGGCAAATCACCCGTACGTCGAGAAGAACCATCCCGCTATGCTTGTCCGGAACTGCGCACCCCGTGCCATGGCATTTATTGATTTGTGAATTGCTTCATTTACTAATTGCTCTGGTTGCGTTCAGGTAACCAGAATGCCTACCTCGTTCAGCGCAACAATGCTGGAGGTGTCCGTTTCTCCCGGGACCCTCTGAACCCCCTCAACATCCACTCTCGCAAGGTAGATATTGATTTATTCCAAAGGTCGAACCAATTGAAAAACTATACTAACGTGGGTTTAGTATGCCGGATACGCCAACGACAAGGTACAACCACCAAGGAGTCCCATGCGACGCAACTCCGTACGAAAACCGGGACACGAGCTGATATTAGATATGAAATTTCTAGGCCCTCGGTCTGCAGGCATCTGAGAACGGAGGAGTCGTTCTCATCGCTAAGAATGCCAGCAACACCCAGAAACCCGCCAAGAACATCCGAACTGTCACATACGGACCTAATACCTCCAACCGAAAGTACGTTATCTTCTTCCTGGGCTGAAGATAGGCTGCATGTCAGATGGGGATATCGTGACTTTGCTCATTTTTTTCTTTCTCTAGGATCTACAAATCCGTCGCCGGAAGCACTGCCAAGAGCGGTTACCGTGCTGACTTGAGAGAAGTCGCTGTCTCCCGTGTCAGCGCTCTGCGTCGTTCTCAGCAAACCAAGAAAGAAACCCCTGCTCCCAAGGTGCGCGGCGCCAAGGCCAAGAAGGAGGCTGCTGCTGCTGCCACTCAGGAGTAAACGGACGGTCTGAATCGATACCTGCTGCAAGACGGCGATGAAGTTCGGACGAGGACTGTTTGGACGGGGAATGTTTGGAAGAAAATGGAAGGGGTAGATAGCTGGAGCGTTATCTTCTTATACCGGGCGCCAGGTTTTGCTTCCCCATGGACACGAGCCATGTCTGCGAGTGTAATTTTCGATATAAAAGACAGAAATAAGACACCGTGGCAAAAGACAGTGTCATTTGTGACCTCTTTCTCTTGCGCAAACATTACTCCAAACAATACTTTCATCGGGCAACCCGTGGAGCATTAGAAGTGGCCTGTGATGCTGGATACTGAATCCAGAAATGAGGTACTATACATCTTGTATCAGCGTCCCGGGTCCTATGCATTAATGTGGTCGATTCCATGGTGCTCTATATGGTCCACAATCACGACAACAATAGACACTATTCCTGTTCCGTTCGGCTCGATATTCTTGTTCTTCCACCTCACTACTAGTACTGCCCCTTCCATGTATATCGTCCTCCTCTGTAATTCTTCCTCGGCAACCTTGGATCCCTCTGACAGATTATTCCGAATGTCCGTCTGGTCCGCCTTTTCCCGAGGAAGTGGACTGGAGCTATGGAAAGCAGCGAAGGATCCCGATGCTATGACGAATATCATCGTGTTCTTCCATCAACGATGTATCACCTACTAGGATTGTAGACTCTTCAATGCTAGAAAAGAAGAGGAACGCTTGAATTATTTGGCTAATTATTAATTATTTATCGATGTCGGCCTCAGGCAGTGATCCCCGGCTCGGTGAGCCATTTTCATTTAATATTAACCGTGGCCTGAGGCGTCCCTCACATGTTCCTTTCCGCCCGGCTTCCTCCTGCCCCTCTTGACTTATCAACTTATAAATCTCCCCCACATAAGTTAATTCCTCTTCTCTCTCTCTCTCTCAAGAAGCTCTGCGATCTGTGACATTTCTTCTCATCAACTAACTTCTCGAGACTCTATTGTCATCAATTGAATCATCTCCATCGTATTCCATCATCTCTCTCTTCCAAATACAAATAATCCAGTCAGTATCCCGCGTCTTATCCCCTCAATTATAGCTCCTTTCCCCGCATCGCATTGTTTACTCCTGTATCCCACGCTAACAACCACTCTTGAGCAACAGATATAACCCATCATGGTGAAAGCCGGTATGATTTCGTGCCTATCTGGAAATCTGGAGAGTGATGTCCGAAGTGTCACGGCTAACCGCTGCTCAAGTTGTTCTCGGTGCCTCTGGCGGTATTGGCCAAGTACGTCTTCTCTGCCATTGCTCACAACTCATCGTTTCTGACCTGAATAACTAACTCCTGCGCAATACAGCCCCTCTCGCTACTCCTCAAAGCTAGTCCTCTCGTAGATGAGCTCTCTCTCTACGATGTGGTCAACACTCCCGGTGTAGCGGCCGATCTTTCTCACATCTCCAGCCCCGCTGTATGTTCCTCAACCCCCTTGCTTGTGGGGTTAACGCAACGGTTTTGGCTCATCAGCTCTTAGAAACTCACCGGCTACCTCCCCGCAGACGATGGCTTGAAGAAGGCTCTCACCGGTGCCGATATCGTGGTCATTCCTGCCGGTATTCCTCGTAAGTATCCTGAATCACATGCCAACTAACCAAACAACCCAACAACCGCTAATTGCAATGTAGGCAAGCCGGGTATGACCCGTGACGACCTCTTCAAGGTGAATGCCGGTATTGTTCAGACGCTGGTCAAGGGTATTGCAGAGACCAGCCCCAAGGCTTTCGTGCTCATCATCTCGAATCCCGTCAACTCGACCGTCCCCATTGCCGCGGAAGTTCTCAAAAATGCCGGTGTCTTCGACCCCAAGCGTCTGTTCGGTGTGACCACTCTGGATGTTGTCCGTGCCGAGACCTTTGTTTCAGAGTATAGCAACCAGAGAGATCCTTCCCAGACCACTATTCCCGTCGTCGGCGGCCACTCTGGTGATACCATTGTGCCCCTTTTCAGCCAAGCCAAGCCAGCTCTTAACATTCCTGCCGACAAATACGATGCCCTCGTGAACAGTCAGTAACTTGATTTGTGGTTATTTGAAGTATTGTTCTGACTTTTGTATTTTCATAGGAGTCCAATTTGGTGGTGACGAGGTTGTCAAGGCCAAGGACGGTGCTGGTTCTGCCACTCTTTCCATGGCATACGCAGGGTTCCGGTAAGCGTATCACTACTGTCTTCTGATTGAACAGTCCATGACTAATAATTCGTACAGATTCGCCGAGAGCGTCATCAAGGCTGTCAAGGGAAACAAGGGAATCGTCGAGCCTTCCTTTGTCTATCTCCCTGGTGTTCCCGGCGGTGAAGCCATCTCCAAGGCCACTGGTGTTGATTTCTTCTCTGTGCCTATTGAGCTTGGGGTAATTACCATAAATCTCCAATTACTTCTGGGATCATATTGACTGACGTCTGTTACAGCCCGAGGGTGTCCACAACGCTATCAACGTGCTCGAACACGCTACCGAAGGCGAGAAGAAACTTCTTGAAGTTGCCGTCAAGGGTCTCAAGACCAACATCGAGAAGGGCATTGACTTTGTCAAGAACCCTCCCCCAAAGTAAATCACCCAGTCCTTCAAATTACTGTTATTTCAACATTGCGACTTTGCGACAGGTTCTTGACATCTATTCTTCTATCGATGTGTTTGTGTTTGTTATACAGGATGTTGCTGACTTTCTTGTTCTGGAAAGATAGGTTGTGAGTTTTCGGGTATTCAAAGGTTGAAAAAACGTCACCGAGTGCCCTGCTTATGCACGAGACGAAGTTCGAATGATGGTTCTGACATGCTCGTGATGATGATTTCGGGGAAATAGCATTATCTGCCGAATATTCTAGGCGAATCTTCTAGGCGAAACCGGAAAACAAAATGGATCGCCATAATTTGACTGAGCAACGTTGCATGCTTGTAGAGTCTCGAAAGCCATGTTCCCTGGCGCATGGCTGTGTATGGTAATACGTAGTGCGTAGCTCGTTCACCGGAGCAGTTGCAGCAGCAGTTGCAGCAGCATCTGCAGGAAGACTTAATACGACAGTGCGCAGTCGTAGATATTCCTTTTTTTTTCGCCTCACGTCTTTGTCTGATTACTCTTAATCTGGAAAGTTGCTCCAGGTAACTCAGACGTTTCGGCCTGTACCGTAGCATCGATTCCCAAACTGGCCAAGCAACCTCTAATCAAACCGCAAGGAAACCATAGAAACTAACCGACGTCAGTCCCAATCAGCACACGGACAATGAATATATTATATCGACAAATGGAAACACGGAGTGGAAAAGCGTACAGCTTCTGCGCGTGCCACCGCCTCACTTCGAACAGCCATACTCATTCGAGTCAGGGGCCGAAAGGCATTATCTGAAAGAACGTATACGCCCTGTATTTTCAGATAGATTTGATATCAGTTTCTTTCCTTTTGAGGATATGTAGCTGCCTGTTATATAGGTGTCTGTGTGTTCACGTACTCTGTGATTGGTCTTGAGATTGTCGACCTGTTTACGAAATAGAATAGTCCATAAATCTTTGCATATGAATTTGATCACGTCGAGGTTATCTGTAAAGCGTGGTCTGTCTCGGGAGAATCTGTTGCACCATCAATATGGATCACCTCTAATTTTTAAAATCTGACATAGATTTTGAAATTGAAAGAGAGAGAAAGAGAGAGAGAGAGACGAACCTTTCAGCCAGACCCTGACCAACTCTATATCCTAATAATTCCAACCGATAAAATGTCGCTTCTCGTAATTCATCGTCTGGCACCGAGGCTGCTCCTCCCTTTTCTCCTCGCTCTTCTTGTTCTTGTTCTCGTTCTCGTTCTTGATCTTGATCCTGTTCTTCTCTGGTTGATCTGACTATTAACTCATGCGTGATTCGTTCGGCCATGGGCACAATTTCAATTAATAGGAGGTCGAGACATGAGGTGCTGACGAAGCTGGCGTTGGGGTCCAGATGTTGTTGCGATGCGTCCAAGGACATGGTTATGGGTATTTAATTCGGTCGAATCCAGACAGCCGTGATCGATTTTTATTTCTAAGGTTGTCTGCGTCTTTTGTGTTTTTCTGTCTTGAGATTGCTGTCTTGTCTTATTTGTGTAGATCGTAGCTGGAGTTGTGTTGTGGTGCGGAGGATGATGTCGGACTTCTCAAGTGGGTCTCTGTGTACAGGTTACTCCATAGTCTGTACTATCATACTAGTTGATAGAGGCTCGGATAATCAACCACAACCAGAGATACAATTGACTTATAAGTGTACAGAGAATAGACATGATCACCAGCACTAACCAGTACAATCAGTACAATCAGTACAAACACAATACATTAAATAAATTAGAAAAACTAGGGCCACTACGAAATATCCGCAATATCCATATCCCCATTCGCAGCAGCCTGTTCTATCACTCTCTCCTCAACTTGGACTTCATCACCAGCAGCAGCAGGAGGCATAGTCCCCAACGGCGATGCAGTTAACATTGCATCAGCCACAAAATTAGCTTCTACAGCTGCTTTGCGCTGAAACACGCGTCGCCATCGCGCAGCCCATTGACGTATAATCTGGTTCTCGTCTCGGGTACTCTGGTCTTCGTCGCTCCTCTCCATAAGCTCGTCGTTACTACCTGCAGCGACGGGCGCAATCGAGTCTTCAATGAGAGTGAATAGCGTTTGCATATCGGCCTTTTCGCGATTGAGTGTCTCGTCAACAACGCTGAGTTGCGGCTCGTAGAGTCCCGGCTGGATGCGAGCTGCCACAATTTGACGGATGCGGTTGGTGACTTTGCCGACTGTTGCAGATAGCATTTCGTAGACATGAGCTCGAGAGAGGATCTTGCCGGCGTCAATGTGGTCGAGCAGAGCCCATTCAACAACAGAAATCGGGGTGATGATTGTATAATTGAGAAGCTTATCGATGATGTTAATGGCGATCCCCGGCTGATCAGTCCAGTATTCTATGACGGATTGGATAATCTGACGTCGTGCTGCTGCCGATTGAGCGCCAATGGCTAGTAATCGCTCTTTGTTTCTTTCAATGCAGGACAATACGTGTGATAGTGATTTCGATCCCACGTAGCATATAGATGTGACAAATGCATCTGTCGACGGAACCATGGCATCTTCAACCCCGTGTTCCTTGGCCTGAGCTTCGATCTCGGCAATAAGAGGTGCAATTTCCTCGTCACCTGCTTTTTTGCGGATAAGTTGCATGATTTCTGATCCTTGTTTGGCATACGGAGTTGCTGCTTTCGTTAGCATATTGCCTCATCTAGCTCATCTAGAAAACAAATAGAATAAACGACCAGACTTAGGCACTCACTTTCAAATGAATATTTAAAGTCCGGCGTATCCTTTTCCTTGCCTTCTGAGATCAGAGATTGGTACTGCTCGGGAAGCGTCCCTTTGATCCGTTGAGCAAAACTTAGGCGAATCTCTTTATCCAAAGCACCAGTAATGAAAGCCATTTTGGGATGAATCTCAGGAAGTTGAAGATCGTCGATCCTAGCCTATGTTTAGCTTCTTGTCCCCCCCCATGGGAAATGGAGGACAACTCACCATTCAGTCCATTTCCACGTGAAGCCAAAATTGCTCAAATGGTGAGAAAACCAGTCCAAAAATCGCGAGACAAGATCAACATCAAATCGCTCCACGTTGCGATATAAAAATCGAATGGCACGGCCCAGACTCGGCGCGATAGCTGCGGGCGCCACTTTACAGCACTCCGTGAGCACGGAATGGTAATAGACGAGTTTGTGTTCGGGTGCCGGTAGTTGAAACAGCTGCGAAAAGACGGCGTCTACTGCAACATCTTCGGGCTTCCAGGTTGGTTTATCTGAGGGAAAGTCACGAAGTCTGTCGAAGGGGGTTGCTCGTTTCACAAAGATGTCGGGTGTAAAGAAACAGTCCACATCGATGAGGAATTTGGCCACAGCCATCCTGTTGTAATCCAGTATATTAATAGTGTCAACTAGGGCGTCTCGTAGCAAGGTCGACGTAATTTCGCTCGATCCGGGTACGGTCTCAAGATCTTGTTCCAAGTAAACAGAATAGAACACTTCTGGGTAGATTGGTTTTGGTCCGTTCCGGACAGGATTCGGTACTGTGATCTCTGGTAAAGCGTGTTTGGTCGCGTTCTCTAGCGACAATTTTTCTTCAATCTCCTTCTCGACTTCGTTATCGCCTTCGCCCTCGCCTTCGACTTCCTTACGTTCGCTTTTTTTGGAAGGCAGATCGAGCTTCTTCCACGGACGCGGGAGACATTTGAGGTCCCAGCTTCGATTGGCAGATTCGTCCTGCAATTGAGTCTGCAACAGTCTAATGAAGCTTGGAGGCGATTCCAACGTCTCGCTAGTAAAAGCATACGGCGCAACGAGGGTTTCCAGCGCGTGCGGAGTGGATGCGATAATTTCCGTCTTTTCGAGAAGCGCATTTGCCTGGCCTTCAAACCCCGTTGCCGACGAGGCCATTACGTAGGGGATGGAAAGAAGGATGATTTTGACCAATTCAAGACCGAGGGACTGTAGAATTACACCCCGTTAGCGACCGCTGACTGAGAGTTGGGCGATAGAGAGTCCACTGTGCGAGGCACTTGTGTAGACTTGGAAACTTACATCATCCGACGAGGCAGTTTGTAGATCCACGGCTCTATTAAACAAATCCTCGAGAATCACAAAAATGCCTTCTCCTTCAAACAATCCCTGTAGACAACCCAGCAGCCGAAGCAAGAGCTTCGCATCTCGCCACGATCCAGCGTTGAGAGCATCCTGCAATGCCGACCCTGTTTTCTTCAACACCTCGGAAGTGAAGTCGGGTTTAAGCGCGTTGACGACGAGTATCACAGTAGCAACAAACGGGATTTTAAACGGTTGTTCAAGGGTTCTTCAGTTTATAACCAGATTAGCTTCCATCCGTAGTTTCAAAAGGTAACATGGAAAACCCCGAGAGGAAACTCACAATTGAACAACAGTCTCGAAAAACACTTCGCGCACGTCTTCATCTTCGGTATTATCCGCGACCATAGTCGCAATATAGACTGCATCATCTTCAACTCTGCGAGCAGGCTGGCACACTCGTCAATACAATTGAATCAACCATCTGACACCATCTGACACCAGTACAAACTGTCGTGACGAAGTCGAACGGAGGAACATACCGATTCAGCAATTATCAACAATTGTTTCCTCACTCTCGAGCCGAGAGGTTCTTCATATCGACGCCGATGCGGTCGACGGTCAAAGTCATCGTCATCTATCGAAGTTGCGAGACAAATACAACCAAATCAGTATCTTTTCTCAGCTTCAGAATATCGGAATATATCCATATTCGTTTCCCCGTCGAAAAAGAAGAATTTCGTACCTCTGTAACGACGCTTGCGTCCCCCGCCACCACCGCTTCGATGGCCGTGATGTCGTCGTTCGTACTCTGCCATTGGAAGCTGGTTTGCTCGTAGCTCTACCAGATAGACTCGATCGTCCTCTGCGACAAAAGGTAGAATAATCTGCACGGAACTGGTTAATCTCCAGTAGAGATGAAGCTTGTCGAATGCAACCACGAGTTGGAACAAGGCAAGTTCAAAGAAGGAACAGCCGTCTCTGATCGGGAAAGCTGAGTAGATAGCTTACCTGGATACCTTTTTTGAGCGCGTTAAATTTGAGGTTTCGCAGAGTAAGTAGTTAGGAAGTTAGATTGGTTGGTTCGTTGGTTAGTCCCTGGGAAAGCTCGAAGGAGCGCTAGTCTGTTTTAAGAGTCAGTGTGCTGAATTAGGGTTAGCCTGGAATGGTCTTACATATAACAGACGACTAGTTAGTTAGCTACAAACTGGTTGACGAACTGGACATTTATATGCCTCGTTGCAACCTGACAGTTAATAGAAAATTAATACGTTGAAGTAAAAATCCAACGTCTGCTCGTCTCCAGAAATCTATTCATCCGTTCAAAAAAGATGTCGTGGCAGAACCTTCAGATACAGTCGTACCATTTATAGAGAACCAGACTGGATCCAACAAGCCAGTCAGTCTGTGATCAGACCCATGCCATGACTGAGAAAAAAAGAGGAAGAATCAAGATTCGAAAGAAGAACATCACGATGATGTTCCAGGGTCAAGAACGTGGAGTACAGGGGAACAGTAAGTAGTACGAGAGAAAGGTAAATATAGAAAGGCCATCTCTCGTTCGAGCGGACTCGGAAAAAAAGTATATAGTTACTGTATTGAGAACGAAGAAGACAATGACGATGGTAATGGAATGATTCGATAAATTAAGAAAAAGAAATCCAGAAGAAAAGGAATATGCCGATAAAACGATGGACATCGACAGATGTGACATTTTATCGCGCGAGATAGGGACCAGGGACTCCATCAGAAGAAAGTAACGAATGCTGCAGACAGGCAGACAGACAGGCAGGCAGGTAGGAAACCAGGGGAAGGACATGAACGGGGGCAGCGAGGATAAACTCTATCTGCATATACCAACAATGCAAACAGGAAGGACAGAGAGTTCAAGTTCAAAATCATCAACGTATCAATTGCAACTGCTGTGACAGACGATGGATCGTGGGAATCATACACACAAGCACATAGATGCTCTCAAACACACGCACAAGGCATTTCTCCCCGGCATCTCCTAACCCTCCAGACTCATTTCTGTCAAAGTTCCTCCAACTTCCTCCATTGCACTTGACAAGTACAATCCCCTTGTCCATCGACAATTGACGAGAATCAAGACCAAGGGTCCAATACATTATCCTCGACGCATCATCCATCGCCAGACTCGTACACTCAAAAGCGGGTATCTCATTGTCTCTCCAGCCAAATATCGGCAAAAAGGCTTCTGTGTTCCTTCCCCAGTTTTCTATCGTCTTTTTTTTTGCCGTTTGTGTTTCCCTCTCCTGATTTGTATAATTCGAACCGATTCCCATCCTTTCCAGCTGCAATCTCACTTCCTTCCCAGCTGCAATCCCCTTCCATTCGACTTTCATATGGCGTAAAAGTGCAACTCCGTCCAAAAGAAACACAAAATTGTAGCAAGAGACTCCTGGTCAGTAAATCCCACGAAACCGCTGACTCTGCCAGACCGTGAGTAAACATGTTCGGAAACTTTTCTTTCAAATATGCAAGACCACCCAATGCATAGGTAGGAAGGGAGGACATGTCTGTTTTTTTTGTGTCAACCAAGCAGGCTCGCGAAGTCTTCTCCATTTCTCTCAATTTCGTATGTTCTTTTTTTCTCTTTGATCACATTATGTAGCATCCGAATGAAGTAAGAAAATTACATTTCGAATCCATTCTGAATCCGCTCGCTCAGCATGTTTTGACAAAAAAAAATGAATAAACAACTGGAAAGGTGAGACTCAATCAGTCGAGATGAGCTCGCATCTCTTCTTGCGCGATGGGTGTGAAATTATCAATGTCTAATCCACGAGCCTCAAGCGCAGCTTTGGCGTGTTCGGGGACAAGTCGGCAGTTCAATTCCGGGGCGATGGAAAGTTCTAAAACAGTAAGGTCAGGTTTCGAGAAGAGCTATTTCGCGCATCGAGGATGGAAACTAACCGTGATGTGAGAAATCAAAAAGATTCGGTAGGTCGCGGTCGGGATTACTAGGGTGACGTGAATCAGGCAGGCGAGTATTAGGATCACGCAGCTCATCGAAAAACGGGTGGCACATGGCTTCCACTGCCCGCAGCCGCTGTGTGGGGGTGTACTCTAGGAGGGCGGAAATAAGATCAATAGCCTCGTGTGGCGCTCTTCGGAAGACCTGCAGCAAGGATATGTACTTAGCGATGGCTCGCATATCTTCATTTACCACCACCAGAAAGCTTACCTTATTGAAGGGGTGCGGCTTGATTTGAGGAAATTTATGCTCCATATAGTTTGGATTCATGGTGCGAATCTGTTCGCGAGTTGGTGTACCCAGCACTTTGATAATCTCCACAAGTTGATCGATGCCAGACTCTCCAGGGAACAGCGGTTGGCCGAGCATCAGTTCTGCCATCACACAGCCAGTTGACCATACGTCTGTTTTAAGTCAGTCTCTAACCCCGGTCCATATTCCAGGCAGAAACAAAGACGAGGGCTGACGCGATCTTACCAATCTTTGTAGTGTAGTTCGTGGCACCGAAAATCAATTCCGGTGCTCGGTAATAGCGTGAACAAATGTACGAGACATTTGGTTCGTTTTCAACCAAGATCTTTGCAGAGCCAAAGTCGCAAAGCTTGAGGATGCCTGTGGCTGGATCCAGCAAAAGATTTTGCGGTTTGATGTCGCGGTGGCAGATGCCTCGCGAATGAATGTAGGCCAGCGAGCGGAAAAGCTGGTAGATGTAAAGCTTAACTTCCAGCATGGGCATGGTCGTTTTCAGCTTGTTAAAGTAGCGCGAAGCTCGGTAGACTGTTTCGGGAACGTATTCCAGAACTAGATTGAGATAAACTTCGTCCTTCTATAGAGGTGTCAGAGGGCAAATTCTCGGAACAACAGGAGGCCACACTAAGCGGAGAAATTACCCTTTCGCCGTTGGAATAGTAAAAAGCCTTCAACTCGACGATATTCGGATGGCGTACAATGCGCATGATTTGAAGCTCACGATTCTGATCAATCGGGGGTCAGCCTGCGGTACGCACGAGCCCACGCCGGGAAGCTACCCACCTTGAATCGCTTATCTTGCAGTACTCGCTTGATGGCAGCGTCCTCACCACTGGGAGACATCTTTGTTTGAAACACGACACCGAACGAGCCATTGCCGACGATTTTACACTGCGTGTATTGCATCTCCTTTGTTTCGCCGGTCAAGCCATCTTGAACCTTTTCACGCACCACCTCTGTAGTAGAACACGTTAACGATGCTGGTGTCGGCTACTCCATCACACGGGGGCTATCGCCACATACCTCCCATACGCAGGCCCGAAAATACTCCGGACCGATTTTGCGACATCGCGAGAGATTTCTGAGAACAGAGCAGGGTATATTCAAAAGCTCAAGTATGCTGTTGAAGAATATGGACTGCTGTTCGGCAGTACACGGCGCCGAGACAGAGGGATGGCCAATTGGGGCCAGAGGAACACTTTCGAGAGAAGATAATCGAGCGCACCAGATGAGTCTACTGAGACACGTCGCCGGGTTCGTTGATGAATTCGAGCTCTCGAGTCAAGGTTTAGCAACGCCAATAGCAGCCGTGGGACCAATACACGCAAATATACTTTGTAAGAAGTAGACTGGCGGTGAAATGGGAATCTAACGGTTTGTCTCGCCTCGTAACCGGCGCTCCGAGGAATGCTTGCGAGTGGCTCGAAATATCACGATTATTCTTGGGCCACTAGATGAATGGCACAGCAGTGCGTCAGCTCTGAATTGTGGGGAGAACAAGCGGAGCTTAATTGATGACAAGAGATATCTTCAGATCCTCAAATGACGACGAGCAGACTGAAAATAAGAGCAGCGTAAGATGTGCACGAGAGGGAGTGGTAGTGGTGGTGGTAGCAGGATGGATTAACCAAAAGAGGGGAGATGCACGCACAGCAAAGATGGAATGTGACAAGTGCAGACTAATTTCCCGCGTGAGAACCAAAAAGATAATCGTGACAAAAATTCAAAAAGATGATAAGAGTGTTGATAGAGTTTAAACACAGTTCACAGTGGACGTAAAACGTAACGAGAATAACTGATGTATGTATGTGAGGAAGTTGTTGGGTGATGCAGTTCAAGCAAAGTGGAGTGAGTGGTGATGGGTGGACTAAAATGTGGTGGTTGTGGTGGGAGGAAAGACAAGAAACTACTTACTACTTGGTCGTAGCAGCAGAGACTAGTAGAGGTAGGTTGAATGTGATTGGGACAGGCACAGAGAGAGCGCGGTCGGCCACTAAATGACACAACGGCTGTGCCCGGTAGTGACCAGAGTAGGAGGGATCGAGGCAATCAGACGACAAAAGGGGTGGAGGATATGGACTGAGGACATGGAATAAAATATATTAAGCGAATATCTTTGTAGAAAAATCTTTTTTTCTTCTCTTTTCTTTCTGGTGAGAGGGAATGCAGCAAAGGACAGGAAAAGAAACGAAGCGCGGAAAAAGCAACGAGTAAGTCAAGACGAGGCGATTGAAAAAAGCAAGGTGAGGTAAGCAAGCAAGCGCAAGCACTGCGTAGTCCGCAGCCTGCAGCGAGTGCAGAAGCAGTAAGCAGTAAGCAGTAATAGCAAGCAATGAGCGCCGATAAAATGTGTAGGGAGTGCAAGATGCAAGTCATAGATGGATGTAAAGTATACGTACTTCGTACAGCAAGCAGTGGTTGATAATCGCGGTGGTTGTACGACCATGCAGAGGCCAGGAAGAGTACAGTAGAGCAACGAGACGAGATCAGTCGGAGTTTCGCAGTGACTGTCGGTATTTGGAGGCAGTGCTAGCAGTCTGTCAGCAGTCCGACTCCGTAATGCGTCGGCAGTATTGTGTTCGAATAGTAGTAAGGAGTAGTGAGTAGAGAGTAGCAAGTAGGAAGGAATAGAAGCAGGAGTAGGAGTAGAGGAGGAGGAATATGGTAGTCCAAGAAAGTAGGGTAAATGCTTGAATGAAGCGGGAAAGCTGAGACTGAGCTAAGCTGGGCAGCGAGTGGAGAATAAAGGTGGATGGCTCAGTTACCAGATGGAGCGCGATGAAGATGGAGACAATTGGTCGGTTGAGAAGTGTTTCGGATGGAAATGATGTTTCTTTAGAACGAGGAACCGGCGGAGAGGCTTTGGAGGTGGTAGAAGCTGGGGGAGAGCATCATGATGGATATAATAATTGTTGGAGGAGAGAAGAAAGAAAGATGAAGAGGAGAAGAGACGAAGAAGAGAAGAAGAAGAAGAAGAAGAAGAAGAAGAAGAAGTAGGAGGGACAGACAGACAGTAAGTTACTAAGCAGTAAGTATGGTGATTGATTATTTTTTTGTTCGTGTGATGCTGCTGGTCAGCCCCGCGCGTGATTGGCTCGTGGCGGGTGGTCAGAGGAAGGAAAGAGAGAGAGAGGAGAGAAAGAGGAAAGAGGGAATGACGGCAGGATAATAATGCCTGAGGCAGAATTACTTAGCAGCAATAATACTAACTAGTTATTAGTTAGTTAATTAGTTAGTTAGTTAAGTAATTAAGATAACTACTAGCTAGTATTTCCCCTCCTCGCCTTTTCTTTCTCTTCTTCTGCTCTTCTCCTTTGCTGCCAATTCCTCATGCAGCTAAGAAAATGAAATGTCTCGATTCAATTCCCGACCATCATCGCCATCTCGTCATCATGCAAAGACCCTCTGCCGGACTGCCAGTTGAACTAGTTATAACCACAGACACAGACTGAAGGAGGGGTCGTTTTTATATTACCGTCGTCATGACCGCGTATTTTCGTCCCGAGTTACTTACTCCATACGGGCGCTTACATACGCCACAAACCTCATTTTCACTGCCAGACCTCCTCTCTCTACCATCTCTCTACCTACCTCTACCTCTCTCTACCTAACGAACTAAATGAGCTGGTCACAGTAGGTGAACACTAGACTGAGTTGGCGAACAGTGGGTGGGCGGCCATCTTGAATCTGTCTGAGCTTTTTGCTTCTTGCTTTTTACTTTTTACTTTGTTAGTCGCTAGGCAGGAGTGACCCCATCGTCAGGCGTCCGTCGAGATCTGATATGATCACCCGCGATGTTCGCTCGGCTGGTCGACTAGACAGCAAATAGAAAGAGTGACTACTCCGTAGAAATGACTACTAAATATCTCTTCTCGGGACTCTAAGAGTCAAGAGTCACAGTCAGGGGCGACAATTGATCTCGTGCACGTCCGTCCTGTGCGCTTGCCCGCTCGTGGTTAGTCAGACATCTCAGTCTCTGGCAAGCGCTTGTGCTGAGTCAGCAGACAGTGTTTCTTGTCCATTGCATAACAGCTGGCTATTCTAGAACTCAGGTTGATATTCATATCTATCCTGAATATATGGATATACAACTCGCATATATAGCTAGGATAGTATTTAATGATTCATTTTTTCCCTCGTCTCTGCGTCCCATGAATCAGATCGGACATTACTAAGCTCCATTTCTTTCGTCATGGCCAAGCCGTGCTTGCGTATTGTAAATCTGTTGCGGTATTGTACTGAATCTGGTAAGTATCCAATACTCCGTACCGAACCAGGATCAGATGTAGTAGCTTAGGGCTAGTCAAGACTTTTAAGGAGTCCGTGCTTGGACCCGGCTGAACTAACTTCTCTGCGGGCACGAGGATTTAATTAGCAGCAAAATATTCACCAGTCACCAGCTGTTGAGAATCAATTGTTAAATTCACAGATTCGAGACAGAGCATGCCAAATTCATTATGTAGGTAGTACTTGAAAGGTACTAGCATCTGAGATGTCGACGAAACTTCCATCGTGCCAACAAGAATGGGAATAATCGAACGAACGTCGCAAATCGAGGTCACGGGATCTACTTATTACCAACCTAGGATCCGATCTAAACTATGAAAGTCCCACTCCGCCAGCATGAAATGCCCTTTTTTTCTTTTCTTTTCTTTTTTTCTGTTTTTTCTGTTTTTCCTATTTTTTCCTTTCTTTTTATTCGTCCCTGTGTCGCTAAGCCTATTGGTCTAGTCTATTGGGCTATTAGCTCGTTTCTTTTTCATGTCGGCTGACCTGGTTTACGCATTACGTCTTGTTCTAGGCTAAATATGGGTCGATACAATACTGTATTGTCAGTACTGAATACACCAGTACTCTACCGTACTTTCTGTATGGTCACCAGAAACTAAAAAAGGTCCATAACTGACCAGTCACAACCACGCAAGACACTCCATCAACGTCAGAACAGAACAGGTGCCGTCTCGCGTTCTTGGCGTATATTACGGTTACTGTATTACTGTAATATCATTTACCCACTTGGAAAGATAATCTCTTGCTAGGGAGAGCTCCGTAGAAGTGGAGATGTTGTGCCTCCAACCAATGGTATATCGTCCATGTGACCCTCTCCTGCCGGAAACATCCGACTAAGTTTCTCAGCGTAACTTACTGCGGACTAGTGACGAGGACTATTTCAACTGTCTTTAGCCTTTTACATCGTACTGTACAGTAACTCCATCTTGGATAGACGTTGCTAAAGATTGACGAATCGAATATCACTGGATTATATTGGTTTTATTTTTATTTTAAGGATATTCTCATAGCCAGAGCTGAGCTGAGCTGAGCTGGAGCTTGAGCTCGGAAAGCTGCCAGAGCTTAAACATCAAATTAAACATCCAAGCTTCGACCTGACTGAGCTGACTAGTGCTTCAAGCTCGCTTCCAGGCTCGACTTTCGAATTGTATGAAATGTACAAATTAATTGCATATTGACCCTCAACCAATTGAATCTTCAGTACCTTACTAGTCATCAGGCTGTTGCTGTTGCTGTTGCTGTCGCTGTCACCGTCAGTGTCAGTCTTGTATCAACGACAGACATTCCAGACATTCCAGAGCGGCCGATTTTCTTCCTCTTGGCTGACACGATCCCCTCTTCAACGCTTCTCAAAGCTTCGCTTCTCTCTTCGTGCGATGCGAAACGGGAACACCGAGCGTACATCCTTGCGTACAAGTTGCACATTGGTCCGTCATTCGTTGTCCGTCCTACCTGGGCATCGTCCTTGGTGTCTCCGAGGGTAGATTGCAAACTTACTCTATCTCGTGGATCTGATAGTAGATACTGATACTACTAGCTACGTACTGGCTGATAAATCAATGTCTCAATCTCATCTTTACCCTATACCTTTCACACCGGGAAGAGCATCCATCACAGCTCGAACCTGACATACCAAGACGAGACGAAACGACACAGCCAGCCACGTGCCAGCAGGTACTATATGTACAAGGTACGAGCCTTCAGTCCCAGCCAGACTCTGAAAGTACGTGGTACGTAGTATGTAGTATGTAGTATGTAGTACACACCTAGGTACTGGTGGTTTCAGATTCGATAAAAATATGTGATACCGATTATCTTCCGTCTTGCCCAGTTAGGACGTACGCAGAAGGGTTGTTCAGGGTCCAGTGTAGAATCCGACAGACAGCATAGTCCGATCTTCTAGACCGGGATAAAATTCTACTATTACAGAATAAAGGAGAAGGAGAAGGTAAAGGAGAAGAAAAAAAAAAAGTGAAAATTCCAACGTGTCAGCAGATCTCACAACGTGGTTTGAAATTGCTCATGTGACTCTGGAATCTGAAAGACTGGATGAATTTATGGAGACAAGTGGATTTCTTAGTCATGCTATGGCCAACATGCAAATCTAAAATTAAATCTCCTCCTAATTATCTAATTTAGTTGGTTGGTTAAGTAAGGAACTGTTTCATACTGGAAGTTTGGTCCAGGTACTGCAGGGAATAGCTGTATATCGCACAGAGTTAGAAATATGTTCCTTAATTAACCCAAACCTATATCTACGGAATTATTTGCCTAAACTACTAGAGTCGAGACTCATTACTACTAGAAAAGGCATGTGACTTTCCTGACCTGCACAAGACCCTCGCTCAATTGGTTACGACTAGCCTCTAAGTAAATTAGGTAGACAGACTGAACACTGGACACTGGACACTGGACATGGCCTCGCACAACCGATGTCGGCTCAACTAAAGCTTTACTGCTTTACTCTTCATGGCCGGCTGCAAGTCCGTATACCTTAGACACACACTACGCACAATACGGAATCCGTCCATTGGGAGACAAACTGTTGTGGCGAATATGCATGCAAGCCTACCTTATCAATTGCCGTGCCGCGTGTCGAGACAACAGTCGAGGCGACAGTCGAGAGGAAGATGATACCCTAAATAAAAGTGGAATGACATCAATAGAAATTGACTCGACAATATTTACTGCGCTGGTAGATCGGTCCTCGGTAAATAATAGGGAACCAGAGCGTGAGAAGCAGAGAGGGAGACTACAGGGGCAGTCGCATCGTATCCATAGATGTCTAGTACCTAGTACCAGTACAGGACATTAATATGCACCTAAGAATCTATGCACTAGTCACGCATCTATGTAGTGGCAAGATGCGATTCGTCTTTGACCATCTTGCCCTGCTTGCTCGTCTCCGCCTATGCAGTACCTGGTACCTGGTACTTCTAGGCTAAGCTGGTACCTGTGCCTGTATCCAGGTATGCGATGCTATAGTAAGCCGAAATGGAATCGTTCGTTTATTGTGCTGCTATTTTACATTTGCTCCTCTCTATGCAGATAAGATCAAGGTACAAAAAAGAAAAAGAGAAGAAAAAAAGAGAATACATCTCCTGCGTCAATACATGGACCAGAAGAACAAAATTAGAAAACAGAGGGAGAAATAAAAAGGGTCGAAAATCAGAGTCAAAACACGAAGAAATGCATACCTGCCGACGACAGTCGCGGTCAATCATGGACAGAATGGTCCAACAGGAGGCGACACGGAAAACAACTTCTATACATGAGGGAGAGGGGGGAATGGGATATCGCCATTATACTGCCTTTTTACTCATCTCAAGTGGTACCAGCCGAAATGTAGACTGACCAACTCGAATTTGACTCTTTGGTCTTTTTTGTTAGGTCTGAGGATCCCGTTCAGGTAGTAGGACAAGTCGATAATCTCTAGAACGGAGGCGGGATTGATCCAAGAGATTCGGCCTTTTCTTGCTGTTCCATAAGTTCATCGGGTGCAATCTCCAGAGAGACCGCGAGGCCGACTTTAGCTTGTTGCTGCAACGATCGTTAGCCACTTGATACTCATCCCAAGATACCGGGGTAGTGCTCACCTTGACGTGGTCGATTTCTCCCGCAAAGGTCAACGAGATAGGCATGGCTATCCGCTTCTCCAATAGACAGCTGACTTTACCGGTGCTGTCGACCTGGGCCCGGAATGTAGAAGCCCGGAAATCGTATTTGGCACCTATTGTCGCAGTACCGTCCCGGCTAGGTCCTCCCATCATCATTGCCGCAGCGCTGGGCGAAAATTGAAGATTCAAGTCCACACCAGCCTCCACTTTATCCGACAATTTCTTCCAGTATGACGCGGCAATGGCTCCCTGGGCCTGAAGCTGAGCGCTGGCGATCCAGTCCGCTCCACGGTATTTGGCACAATACGAGAGGGTCGATTCCGGACGCGAAGTGATTGCTTGTCGTTGCCAGATAGCTTCAAAGCCAAGAGCAAGACCGGGAGTGACAGACTGCAAATAGCTACCAACGTAAATGCCGGTCAGGCCACCTTCAAAGATAGAAGGGTTGAAGGACTTGAGCGAAAAGGAGAAATCATCTCCCGTATAGTCGTTGTCAATCTGTAGGATACCTTGTTGGCCACCAGACATGATCTGGGCGTTCGTCTTGGTCACGAGCTTCTCGTTCCAACGGTAGTTGCCTACAGCGCTGAGGCCGCCGTCACTACCCAAGTTTCCCTGCATGAAGACCTACACAACCAACTGTCAAATCACTGCTCCAGAGGAAGAAGTATGGCAAGATGTCTTTATCCAAATGAACGTACCTTGGGCGTCCCGTACATGGCACTGAAGTTATAGGGAGGCATATTCCCAGCCGAACCCATAGCGAACGCATGCGACATGCGGAACAGAGGACTCATCCCAAAGATCTTGGTCAGATCCGCACGGAGTCCCGTGAACATAAAGTTCGATAACAGCACTTCCTTTTGCACTTCTCTGGCAATGTTGTCCACCGTGCCGGGATTGGGCAACCCCAGCGCTGCTCTTCGCTCGGAAAACGATCCGTATGCATCTTTGAAAGCGGCCGCGACAGCATTGTCCGTCAAGAAGGACAGCGATGAAGGTATACTAGTCATTTTGAACGTATGTGTATCCGGACTTGGATTGTTGTTGAGCGGTCCCAGATGGATTAGACGATGAAATGCCGAGAGAAAAAAGACTCCGTAGCCAGATCCCTATCTCAAGCGTTTCTTTTTCACGGACTGTCGCTTGAAAAATAAGAAGAAAAAGATGACGAATTGACAAAATACAAACAACAAGATTCGTGACCCGACGTGCCTCGGAAGGAGATTCAGCAGAAGACCGTTGCGTAGAAATCTGACAGATGTAAATCATACAACAAGCTCTTTTTTCTCCCGGAAAGATGAAATTTGGTTGTTGCGGATGTTTTTCCTGGGTTTTGCACTGTTTGCACTCAGCATTTTTACCCTAACTTATCTAACAAACTGACGGAGCAACTCTACCTAACCCTATCTGGAGACTCTGGATTTACCTCCTCTTTCTCTGATTTGCGCCATTTATTTCTCATAAACGGTATATAATTAATTCTGTGTGCTCCCAAGTACGCATTGCTCGATTCCTCTACTTGACACTGCCAGTCGGATTAAATTCTTTTTGCGCTGTTCAGTCTCGAGCACCCGGAAAATCATCGTCCCTTCGTCCGCTGCTGACGTCGATTATTGAATCCCGCGCAAAAAGCAATCTTCGTGTTGATTCCGGCGTTTCCAGCGACGAAAGTCATCGGACTGTATCCGTTATATATACGATAGAGATCAGGCTCGCGAGGCCCGAGCCTGCTAGTATTGTGACCGTTTGAATAACCCGAATAAAGCGCTCTTGGAGCTCCTGTCAACCCATCGTTGTTCATTATCAGAGCGCAGACAGCTATGGATACCTTACTGTACGCTTCGTCAATCCACCCTCACGATCGTGGTGCAATTGTTTAATGCTCTATAGAACCGCCGACGTCGTCGCAAGCTCTCCGAGATTCCGGAGAAAATCAAGTACTTTCGTGGATGCTATCCACGATCTCCCAGAGAAAGTCGAGCTAGCCCCCGCACAGCTCTACAGCACCGAGTCTGGAAGACTGTTTCATTCGGGTCGTATCGTCATCATCACAGTGGGCTTGCCGGCGAGAGGAAAAACGTGAGTCTCGTTGCTCTGGGATACTTCAATTTGAGTAGTTCTTAATTGTTTCTACTTTCAGGCACATCTCAGTCGCCTTGGCACGTTATCTGCGATGGTAAGTCTTTCGTCGTCATCGTTGCTCAATCGACCTGGTCTCATGCTTTTCAGGCTCGGAGTAAAGACTCGGATTTTCCATCTCGGTGATTATAGACGTGCGACTATCGGACCAGGACAAGATATGCCTGATGATTACTTCTTCGTCAACGGTCAATAACACCTTTATCAAAAAATGCAAAGAGACAGAATTGGTATACTGACTTGAAGTAGCCTCGGCTTCGTCGGTGTTACTACGGCAAAAAATCGTCAAAAAATGTCGCGACGACATTGCTCATTTCTTGAACGACGAGAACGGCCAGATTGCAATTTACGACGCTGTCAATCCGATAGCTGCAGGTCGGCGCTCTCTTGCCAAAGAGTTTGCGAAACAAAACATAGAGGTATGGTCTACGTGATTTTCCTCTAGATACGTCCGTCGCTCATGATCCAGCTTAGACTCTTTTCATTGAATCCATGTGCGACGACCCCAGAATAATAGAAGAAAATGTCCGGCGCGTGAAAATATCTTCTCCCGACGTAAGCGTTTCCCTTTCCCTCTCGATTCGAACCAGGGTTTCTGATATCACAAAGTATGTTGGATGGGACGCCAATGATGCTGTCAAGCACTACCTCGGGCGTATATCAGCTAGGATTCCGCATGTTGAAACGATGGAAGAAAAAGAACTCAATTATATCAAGGTATGAAGTACCTCTTCTAGATACTCGTATTTCCGAGCTCTAACTTTGCTAGATGATCAATGCCGGAGAGCGCTTGATCGTCAACAACCGCAGTTTTGGATATTTGTCGAATCGGATCGTGTTTTATCTTCTGAACTTGCATATAAAAACTAGACATACATATTTCGTCAGGGTGGGTCAAATTCTGTCGCCCGACGGTGCATGCACGAACTAAAACCTCGTCTAGGCCGGAGTGTCCCTCGATGCAAATTCATACAAGGCAGACTCGTCACTTTCCGAAAAGGGACGCGAATACGCGAAGAAGATGACGGATACAATACTCAAACTCAGAGAGTCTGAAAGACAAGCCTTGATAGCTCAAGGCGAGTCTGACGCTGTACTGAAACCATTGACAGTATGGACTTCAACGCGGCTAAGGACCGTTGAGACTGCGAAATATCTTCATGAAAAGGGATATTCTGTTCGGCAACGATCACAACTGAGCCAACTCAACCCGGGGGTTTGCGAGAAGATGACCGAGGCGCAAATCCGACAGGAATATCCAGAGGAAGTAGCTAAGCACGAGATTGATCCTTATCATCATCGCTATCCACGCGCAGAGGTGAGTCTTGAGGTACAAATCACTCATGTCGTTTTCAGAGCTAATCAGAACCTACTCCCAGTCCTATCACGACCTAGCAGTGCGACTTGAACCGATCATTCTCGAATTGGAGCGCGAGCAGAACGATCTTCTCATTATCGCACACGAAAGCGTTCTACGAGTCTTGTACGGTTACTTGATGGCTTGTAATGCCGCGGACATTCCTTTTCTATCATTTCCACGCAATGAAATTATCGAAGTACGTCTTTTTACTTTTCATTTCTCTTCCCTTGCGCTGCTGCTGACAATCACCTCAAGGTCATACCGGCCAGTTATCAAAACGAAGCGCGTCGGGTGCCCATTCCCGACCTCCCCCAGGAAATCATTCCCGAGTCACCCGAAGACATCAAACTTCCCGTACCTCCAAGTGGTTATACAACACCAAAAATAAGTCTAGGTAGTCCTGTGACAGGGTTATCAACGCCGCAGAGCGGATTTCGAACGCCGCAAGAGCCCGAGAGGCTTACTCAACAGCACGTGGAAGACGTTGTTTGAGTTCTTCTTACGATTAACGGAGATGCTTCATGATTTTTCGATTTTGCTTTGGTTCTTGTTTGCTAGCGTTGCCAGTTTTCGGCTTTTCCCATTAGATGGAGACGACGATAGAGTCCTGCTTATCATTATACATACACCGATAATTTTTTTTATCCACCGTGGAGCGTAGATACGAATAATATGTTATCCCTCGGCTGTATTTCGTACGACTCCTCGCCTTCAAGCTCCCAGTCGGCGTCATTAATCAAGACCAATATTCCCGGACGGCTGTTGCACCTCAGTCAATGAATTTATCTCGGAAAAGGAAAATGAACTGAAATGCAAAAGGGCTTACACATGACCGTCAAGAATGAATAACTCCGTCCTCGAGTCCTGCATCAGATTATCGACCAGGTAGTGTATGAGCCAGGCGATTGTCGGTTTTGTGCCGTTCTCTGTTAGAGTAGGTATCGTGAGACTATGCTTTCGTTCATTTGCAAAAAGCATTTCGAGGCCACCGCTGGATTTATATATCATAAATTAGTACCTAGGTAGTGGACACAATCAAGAAGAGCACCTGGCAGAGCAGTTCCGCGAGTTGAAACCTACGTGAACTCTACAGATATGGGCATCGTTTCATTTTGTTGTAAAGTCTGATGATTATTCGAGTTTGACGCCATATTTGCGATCAATTATTATCTTGTTCGCTGTAGAGTGAGGTAAAATTTGAGCCATGATAGTTGTCGCTCAAAGAAATATTTCTCGATGCGGCGGGGGAAGACCACAACGCCGCTTATCGATAAGCTAAAAAAAAAACCTCACACTCGCATCACCGCGCGATTCCTTTCATTTTTCTTTACGCTACGTGGTTCGGTCGTTAGAGGAGCGGGCTACAAGTGCTTTTACGACTACTCTCATTCTACACGATCCGTATTCGTGCTACGAACCAATTGAGGGAATGTGACAATCGGCAATGGTTCATGTGGCTACAGAATACATCAGCGTGGGCGGCAATCGCCATCCCGCCGCAGCAGACTGGGACGTTCGCTCAGGCCTGCTTGCCTTTGGGGCCGACAATAATGTCGCCATATGGGCTCCTAACGTAGGTTATTCCGAAAGCCAGAAAGCTGTGATCTCTGTACAGGAGCTGATGTGTCCAGTCCCACCGAGGAGTGCAGGCATTACTCGTTGGCCATCGCGACAAAGTAAGCGCCGTTCGCTTTATTAGCATCCATAATTCCAAGGACAGCTTCTTGATCACCGGTTCCGTCGACCAGTCAATTCGACTATGGAGAGTGACGGCGGGCTCTCTATCGTACACTTGTCTTTGTGAACTGACCGGTCATACGGGGACGGTTAATACCATTGCTGTCGACAATGGGTCGAATTTATTTGCTTCCGGGGCGGCAGACGGCACAGTTCGAATCTGGAGATTCATTCACGAAGAAGATAATCAGCTATCTGCGCGTCTAGTACAGACAATTGCAATGAAACCACGATTCTTCCCCTTGACCCTGGCAATTCAATTGCTTGATGCGGCCGATCCTAACAAACCTATGCTCATCGCTGTGGGCGGCACAACCAACCACGTTCACGTCTTTTCTGCGCAAGACACCGTATCAGAGACAGCAACAAGCTTTGTCTGGACTGCCAAATTATCCGGCCACGAAGCCTGGGTACGGTCTCTCGCGTTTAGAGCCCTTGGTAACGACTTCATCCTTGCATCTGCCAGTCAAGATAAATACATCCGTCTATGGAAAGTCCATCGTGGGGAGATCACGACAGAATCCCGCAAAGATGATGAAGATATCATGCTTGGTAGCAATGAGCCTACATTGTCCAATAAAGCGCATACCTTTACTGCTTCCGGAATTACTTATTCCATCACCTTCGAAGCTCTATTGTTGGGTCATGAGGATTGGATATATACAGTGAGCTGGAATCCCGCGGGGGAGAAAGTACAGCTCCTCTCTGCATCTGCAGACAATTCTTTAACGATATGGGAGCAAGATCCCGTGACGGGAGTTTGGGTTACTACAGAGAGAATGGGAGAGTTAAGCGTGACCAAGGGCTCAACCTCGGCCACAGGTAGCGCCGGTGGGTTTTGGATAGGGCTCTGGTCTCCGGATGGAACACAAGTTGTGAGTCTGGCTCGAACCGGCAGTTGGAGGGCGTGGACGTACGATTCAGCTTCAGATATTTGGCGTCAGCGACTGGGCATTAGTGGGCATGTCCGCTCAGTGAACGACCTGCAATGGGAAGCTGAAGGCGCGTATCTTGTATCCACAAGCTCTGACCAGACCAGTCGATTGTTCGCGGAATGGCTGCGTGATGGAGACTCGTCGTGGCACGAATTCTCGAGACCGCAGATTCACGGCTACGACCTCAACTGTATAGCCACATTGGGGCCAGCAAGATTTGTCTCTGGTGCCGATGAAAAACTCCTTCGAGTTTTCAACAAGCCCAAACAGATTGCTCAACTTCTCGAGAGTATCTGTGGAATCGCGCAGGAGCAAGAGGAACTACCTGAAGCAGCTAATATTCCCGTTCTGGGGCTTTCGAATAAGGCCGTGGGAGAAGATGTCACACTAGGAGACGAGCCGTTTGGTGGGCAACAGAACCAGCAAGCAGAACAGCAAGAAGGTCCTGTGTCTTTGCCAATGCATCAACCGCCTCTTGAAGATCATCTAGCCCGGCATACTCTTTGGCCGGAGCACGAAAAGCTCTATGGGCATGGATACGAGATATCGGCAGTTGCAGTTAGTCACGATCACTCATTGATAGCCACAGCTTGCAAAGCTAGCTCCATCGATCACGCCGTGATTCGACTTTACGATACAAAGAATTGGCGTGAAATCAAACCTTCTCTCACGGCCCATTCACTCACGATAACGGCACTTCGGTTCTCGTCATCGGATCAATTTCTACTGAGCGTGGGACGAGATCGTCAATGGGCGGTCTTTCAGCGAGATGAAAAAGATCCATTAACTTACTCCTTATTCAAGTCGAATCCCAAAGCTCATTCACGCATGATATTAGGTGCAGCGTGGGCCCCAACGTCGGATCAACAGCAGCAACAGATATTTGCCACCGCCGGTCGCGACAAGTGCGTGAAAATCTGGCGTGGGATGTCTCCATCAGGAGAGTTTGAATGCGTTTCCACTATTGCCCTCAAAAGTGCCGTTACTGCTGTTTCGTTCCATTCAAATATCTTCTCCGAAGGCATGCAGCTGGCTATCGGGGAGGAGAGTGGACAGATTTCGGTTTACAAGGTACTGATAGAAAGTCTCCAAGCTCAAGAGCTAGTCGCTTTTGATGCCTCGATTTGTCCCTCCAAGCCTGTCACCCAATTAACATGGCGACCCTGGCAATCATCGATATCCGAGGAACAGAATGCTGTCCTAGCTGTATCAAGTGAGGACTCGTCCGTGCGTTTATATAAAGTCATGGAAGTGAAGTAGCTTTATTACTTTTGAATTCAAAGTTTAGATACCAGCCAAATGAGAAGTCAACATAAACTCATAGAGAACAAATGTCAAATTAAACGAGTAGAGAAAAAGTCTCTAGTCCTACAACGATATTCAAGAGAGCCCCAGCCAATGACACGGCGTTGAAGCCCCTGGCAGGTTGAACATGGCCAGGTCTACACAAACCAAATATGATCAACCTATACTCCTCAAATGCAAGTAGTTGAAACAAGATTTTTGGCAAAAATTCCGCTCGTATCTTTCGTGGTATTGTCGAAAACAACCATATGCCTCCAAACCCGCTACTCCCGTGGTGGCCTTTTCTCCAATCCGTAACCACCTAGTCCCTCCGCATTAGAATACGTTTTCCCCTGTCCGGATCGTGGATTTCTAGGTCCACGGGCATTCAGATCCTGTTTGAGCCAATGAAGCACTAAATCACCTAACAAACTGTTTTCGGCCGATCGATCCGGGACCTCATCCTTGAAACTGTCCATGGGACCTTGTTGCTTCACCTGTCCCAAATGCATGTGTACGAGATGAGTCGGCCATTGAGCCAGATTATCAAGGATGTGCGTAGCATAGACAATCGTACACTCTCTGGTTTCCGTCTCACGTTTCAAAAAGGATAGAAAATTGCTTCGAGACAACAAGTCTAGGTCAACTGTGATTTCGTCAAGAAGCAAAATCTGCCATGGCCGTAGTAGACCCATGGCCAGTTGCACGCGTCGACGTTCTCCGTCTGAGACTGCATGCATGCGCCAGCTGAGGTCGATGTCGAGAATGTCAATCAATTCATCGCGACGTTCGGGAAATGCGTCTCCGCCCACAGAAGCGAGTAGCGTGGGCACGTCAATGTCTGTTCGCACAATGCTGTTGAGCACCCATTCCACGCCCAGGTAGGTCACGCCTTCCAGTCCATCCTTGAAGGGATCCTTGCCCCCGATGGCGATGGTATTAGTTGGGGCCAGTTTTTTCCCAGACAAGAGGCGAAGTAATGTCGTTTTCCCCGCACCATTGGCTATTTATTATTGAACGTTAGCACACCAGAAAGGTGAAAAGCACCAGCATAAGCAGCATAATAAAAGTAAAGAGTGCCTCTAACCGCCAATGAGTAATGTTCTGCTTCCAACAGGAAGACTGAGCGCAATGTCCTTCAGACCTTCGGATCCATCTTGGAATTTGTAGCTAAGGCCATGCACTTCGATGGACGGAGACATGTTGGTCTGTAGTTTGTATGACAAAAGAGCAAAACAATCTGAATTCTAAACAGGTCAGTTATTAAACAAGAAACGGAGAGACTACATCTTATATCATTTCTCAAATGATGTCGCCATGAGGAGTCACGATCTGCTCTTGTGGGCGCCGCGGGGACCGAAATCGACGACATTACCCTAACCCCCGCATCCTCGTCCCGCAATTTCCTTCTGGAGCTCCGCAAGCTCAAAAAGTTCTCCCGCTGGCACCTTCATTTGAACACAATTTCAACGTTTAATGTACGGTCTTCACATCAGACCTGCAATATTGACGTTTCTTGAAATAGGACAATGGATCGATGCTGCGTCCATTTATATGCCTACGATTGACTCGTCGTCTGTTCAGTACAGCGGCCATGAAGCCACTCATCACTGTTGTTGGCGCCACTGGCACTGGCAAGTCAAAGGTAAATAAAATAATAATATGCAATAACCATCAACTTGAAGCCATTCGACATGATCAACTCGTACGCTGACTGCTCTCACTGCAGCTCGCTGTCGAGATCGCGAAGCAATTCCAGGGAGAGGTCATAAACGGCGACGCAATGCAACTCTACCGCGGGCTCCCTATCGTAACTAATAAAATCCCCGTGCACGAAAGAGAAGGCATCCCGCACCATCTCATCGACTTTATCGGCCTAGAGGATGAGCCGTGGCGTATCGGTAGATTCAGGAAAGAGTGTCTACGGATGATACAGGATATACACTCGCGGGGAAAGATACCAGTGCTGGTTGGGGGAACGTCGTATTATGTCCAATCTGTTTTATTCAATGATGCTCTACTGGTCGGCGAAGGATCAGAAGAAGACATTATGACTGACCAAAATGACCAACCGAAGCCGGACCAGCCAGACTCCCGTAAAGGAGAAGAATGGGCGATTCTCGAGGCGCCTGTGGAAACCATGTTGAAAAAATTGCAGGAAGTAGATCCCGTCATGGCGAATCGCTGGCATATCAATGAAGTAAGGAAGATTCGCCGTTCCTTGGAGATCTATCTCGAAACCGGAAAGCCTGCGTCGGAGATCTACGAGGAGCAAATGCGTCAGCGACGGGCCGCGATGGAAAGTCCAGAAAGAATAAATGCTGGTCGATTACGGTTTCCATCGTTGGTGTTTTGGGTGCACGCAGATAGGGAGAAACTTTCCAAAAGGCTTGAGGATCGAGTAGACGCAATGGCAGCACAAGGGCTGATTGCAGAAGCACAATCCCTCTCTGACTACGCATTACTTCAACAAGATAAGGGCAATCCACTCGATTTATCGCGGGGTATCTGGGTATCTATTGGATACAAAGAACTGGAGCCATACTTCAAGGCGTTGCGGGACAACAACCTCAGCGCAAAGGAGCTGGAAGCACTGAAGAGCGCATGCTTGGAGAATGTGAAGATTTCGACCAGGCAGTACTCCTTGCGGCAAACACAATGGATTCGGAAGAAGCTCTGGCCTGCTCTGGCAGACATAGATGCTACTGACAAGTTATTCGTTCTCGACACAACTGATCCAAGTCTTTGGGAAACTTGCGTATCTCAACCGGTCGCGCGTATCGTGCGGGCTTTCTTGCATTCTGAGCAACTTCCAGATCCCCCAAAACTCTCTCCGCTAGCCAATGTAACTTTGAGCGAGAGGGTGCAGAACTATACCAAGGGCAGCGTACCAAGTGCCAAGGCTCTGAAGCAAATGACCTGCGAGACGTGCAAGAAAACGATGATGGGCCAGGAGCAATGGGATATCCATATCCGTGCTGCAAGCCATCGGCGAGCGCTTAAGGCAGCCGAGAAGAGGGCACGGAATGCAGACTGGCTGCAGAGCCATTCTCGCGATACAGTCGTCGCTGGAAATACGTCCTGAAAACTTTTATCGGACGACGTTATTTGGCCAAACCGCCGGTGGCTCGATTGAATCGTTATAAGAGGTTGTTGATAGGGCCTCGACCAGCCACATCACTGCTTTGTCCGCCATTCGACGAAATTTGAAGACAAAATATCGCCGTAACCGCTCTCTTCAACCTTGAAGACCTCGATAAACTGCGAACCTTCCTTTTTTCGAACGCGCCATGTGCCTTCTGAGGTGATAGTGTCTTTGAGCCCTGCGTAAATTAGCATATAATTCTGGCTGTGCGATCCCGACAAGCTTACATTCTAAAAAGGTCGCCGTGAAATTGATGCATGTGTTACCATCCCAGCTTCCGCGACCCTCACGTTTGACTTTTCCAGGCAACCCATGAGTTTCTAGCTCCTCAAGACGCAGCAGCATTCCAGACCTGTCGCGAAAGCCCACTACAATCTTTGGCACACCCAAAAGAAAGGACTGTGCCCAAAACTTGAGCAGTTTACGCTCGTATTTGAGCTTCTCCTTATCGCTTGTTAATTCGGCCGTTGTTTTCAGCTCGACCCAATTGATAGGGTCCTCCTTACGGTCCGGCCTGCAGTCCCAGACTTTTGGCAACGGCATCAGCACGATTTTTGTTCGAGTAAGAAATAGCATATGGGATAGCTTACTTGCATCCACTTCGCCTCCAATGATGAGCTTGACTTTTCCGAATCCAGTGCGGACAACAGAGCAATATTGTGCTTTGTTATTTACGATCTCATGGACTCGGCCTTCAATTTGCTCGCGACTGGCGGCATCCCAGGTAGTGGGTATCACGGACAACGTCTCGAACTTATATCCTGGAAACTTGTAAGAGGTTGCTCATGTCTACTTGAAGCCAGGTGGGGAGTCAATTTACCCCAATATGCCATCATGTCCTGCGAGGGCATGCCTGGAGGCATGCGTTGATTTCTTTGAATATCCTTCTGTGCATTTTTGTATGTGTTGTTCTCCTCAATGAATCTGCACCGGACGACGTCAGATTGAAGTCGAGACGACAAGAAAGACGGCTATTGCTCACATTGAACCCTAAAAACTTGATAGTCAGTATCGGCAATTGAGGTAATTGACGGTGTATGGCAGGGTGTACCTGAAAAAATGTCGCGTTCATTTCAAACCTAATGGACGTTTATCAGTCATCAACTCTGTGCCATCTTCAGGACCACAACGAACCCGTTTAGTTTGTCAAAAGGAGCGGTCATGATCTGTTCGCTCATGGTCAGCAATCTATCAGGATGGTCGGGATACAGCCTCTCCTCAAAAATGCGCATTACCTTGGTCATCATCCCTCTCCATGTGATGATATCTGCCTCGCATTTTTTCTCCGTTTCCTTTTCCACGGCTGCGATTGTGTCCAAGAGCGCATCGAGGTGCTCGTCCGGTGCATCATTCAATTTTTGGAATGTGTCAAAGCCGGCACTCAAATCTATGGGCAGCTGCGACGGTTGCGGTGGATAGTAGTAACGCAAAGACGAGTCATCGAGGCGAAAGTTGTGCTCGTCGTCGTAAGAGAAATGAGCGATTTCCTGTGCAAGTGATTGGTTGGTTACTGATTTTACTAAATGACCAATTTTGCAAGACTTACTCGAGGTCTTCGAATAGCTGCGCTGGAGCCGGCGAAGCGATGCAAAGGATAGATTTGAAAAACGTGAGAATTCATAGTGGATGGAGATCGCATCGATAGTTGGTGCAAGACGTAGATCCTGCTCCTACATGCAAACTGTTGCATATGCGACTACCGGTATCATGAGGGTATATTTCCGCCCGTAGCCTTACCTTGTAGTGTTGTAGTGATTGCGATCCTGAATATAGAAATAAACAATGATACGATCTGTATGACAGAGAGAGAGAGAGGAAGAAAGGAAGAAAAAGAAAGAAACGAAGGAAGAAATCGAGCTCTGAAGCAGCTCCTCGTCATTGGCTGACACATCTCTCTCCGCACTGCGCCGCTGAAGAAGGAGCAACCAGCAGCCCCGCTACTTAATTCTGAACTTCTCAACTTCTCAACTTCTTCAACATTCAAACCTCTAATTAATAACTACAGAACTTCACGATATTATCCGACGTCTTGCAGCTCCCATTGCCACATACACAGATAGCCCCGTCAGCTCTGTGATAATAAGATACCAACCGGGTCAGCAGAAAGCAGACCGAGGCAGACCAGGATTCTACTTCTCGTCCGATCATGACCTCTCGGATTGATAAAACGATCGCTCGGCAGCAAGAAAAGTAACGTATTCGAATCTTGTGTGACTGATGTGCTCTACGGACTCTGACTGATTATTACTCGCGCGAGTAGAATTGCAGCCGGCTCGTACTACGAAGCTCATCAACAACTCCGCGTCATCGCAGCCCGTTATTTAAAACAATCCAATTACGATGCCGCTGCAGAGATATTGACTGGGGGAGCAAAGGCTTTGCTGAGGGCAGGCTCACAACAAGGAGCCTCGGCGAGTGGTGGAGATCTTGCCATCATGCTTGTCACGGAAGTCTACAATAAAGCGGAATGGGCAATCAGTCCGAACGATGCAGACTCGCGAGGACGGAAAAGTACGATCCTATCTCATCCTTCGACGACATTGGGGCAGTCAATTGACTAGACTATTTACAGAGCGTCTGATTGAGCTACTACGTGAATTCCCACCTGAAGAGCCGTCGCGCAAAAGATATATATCCGAGATGATCGGCTGGAGTTCAAAGTTTGGTCCTTTGGAACGTGGAGATCCCGAACTTCACCACGCTGCTGGATCCGTCTATGCCGAAGGTACGGTCTATTCAATTTGAAAAAGTTGTTATTTACGGACAGGACTAATTCGTCCCAGAAAATGAACCGTACGATGCGGAACGACATCTGATCCTCGGAACCACAGACTCAGCCGAGACCTTGGCAAAGCTCGAATTCGAGTGGTATACAGGCGACGAAGCGCACACAGCAGCCATTTATGCCTCCAGAGCAGTTTTACCGTTCCTTCTTACAGCAAACGTGCGCAGCGCAAACAAAGCCCTTCTCATATTCACCTCGCGACTCTCCGCGGCCAATCCCTCTCTCGCTTCGCAGGAAGTCAGCAGTTCAAGCGCGGATGTACGCATATACCCGTCTTTGCCACTGCTTAATTTCCTCAGTCTGCTGTTGGTCGCTGTTCAGCGCGGTAGCGCGGATCTCTTCCGAGATTTGACGAGGCATTATACCCCGCACATCAAAGAAATCGGAATTTGGGACGATGCATTAGCGACGATAGGAGAGATGTACTTCAACATCAAGATTCCTAGACAGGGCAACCCTTTGCTGGATATGATGGGCAATATGTTCTTTGGTGGTGGCGGCGGCGGTGCTACTGGCGGGAATCAACGAGGCGTGGGACGAGGTCAGAGCAAATCGGTCGAGGCAGCTCCAGCCAGCGCAGAGCTGGATTGAAAGGATTGAAGGATTGAAATGGGTGTATCAAATGTCTCGAAATTCGTTCGTATATTTGACACGCGTCGTATATTTGACACGCGTCGTATATCGTCAATCATAGCTTAGACATCGTGTCCATCGTCATCGTAAACCATTTCGTTGCCGTCTGAGCATAGAAACGCGCCGTTCACGCTTGCGATTCCCGTTCTGGTTCAAACATCCAACTATCTTCTTCCAGAGTCGCAGCTTTACTTCGCAGACTCTGCTGTAGTAGATTGAGCAATTCTAACATGTCATCGTATTAGCTTTTCTCATTAGACTACTCCTTCATTTGCGCTTAGGTAGCATAGGACAACTTACCTGGTTCACCACTCATATGTCTATTCCGATTCCGAAACATCATCTCAATAAGATCGTTCCCTAGAACTTTATGAAATGTTAGAAACATTACTCTCACTCCAGCCTGAAAGAAAAGTAGAATCATAACTCACTGTCCTTCCCTTCACTGAACACTGAACCTGCACCAGGACGAGACGCATCCTCTTCAACACCTTCCATTGCACCTTCATCCTCATCTTCGACATCGTTTTCCTCGTCTTCCTCTTCGAGAGGAATTGGCGGTAAGGTGGGTATATCTAGTTGAACTTTCCCGTTCTTGTCGCGCGTAAGGATATCACCGTTATTGATTACCGAGTCTGTTGCGCCGGTGGCATGAGAGACTGCGTCTGAGGAATCGGTAGTTGTAGTTCTTGGATCGCAATGTTGATTTATGGGTTTGTTGTTGTTATGGTTGGTAGACGACTTTTGGCGGTCGTCGGTGACGAGGGTCGAGCGGTCGTGTTTGCTGCTGGTAGTATTTGTCGTAGTGGTGGTGGTGGTGTTGGTTTCGCTTGATGCTGTTGAGTCTTGAGAGCCATTTTGAGCTGGTCGACGACTGAGGTGGCTTTGGAATAGGTTTCGGCGCGTTGGAGGCATGGTTTGGGAGTTTTGCAAGTGTGTATGTATGCAGAATGTCAATAGACTGCGCTGTACTTTCTCTTGCGCATTTGAATATGATGCTTGGACGCGGACTACAGAGTAGAAAGTTGTGAGCTCATGACCCGCATCTAAAAGATTTAGTGGGGATACTGGCTGATTCGAGCTAGAAATTTATAGTGCCGCACTGAGGCTCGAACAACACTCCAGATAGGTAAAATATAAATAAATTAAATTTCATGAATCATATTATGCATTGCTCTGGCTCATTTGACACAAGTCTCGTACACTTTCTGCTCCTTGTCCAACCAAAGCATCAATATAGTCCAGCAGTTTCTGCACATTCACCAAGTCGATATCCCCAAGATCCGGATTCGAGCTTCGTAGTACGCGCCCTCCCCATAAGACACGTACGTAGAAATCATTCCCATCATTTCCATCAATACTGGAAGACGTAGATAACGACGAGCTCTTCCGGTGCAGCTCAAAGATTACCTCAGCACCCATACCAGGCCATACCATCTGTCGAATCTGTAACAGCGACAGTAATCGCGAGATACTACCGTCGTGCGCGACATTGTGTCTGTAGAGCACTCTATTTGTTTGATCAAGATTCTCCGTGAAATACTTGATTTGCTCGCGTAGGTGCTGTGCCAGTTCGGCTAGAAAGATTCCGTATAGTGCGATGCTGGCCGTAAGCGAGGATGGTGCATCGCGGTATAAGTACGAGTACTCCCATTGTCCCAAGCGAAAGACAGAATTAGCCTGGGCTTGCGTGATGCATTCGGAACCCGCTGAGATCTTGCATGGGAGCGGTTTTGAGTGGCATAAGCGCGAGGAGAGGTTGTCAAAGTAATGGTCGTAGCTAGTATGCCAGTTGTCGGCATCTGATGGAATTCCAGATACTGCGTCGAGAGCATCCATTAGCTCTTTCGATTTTTCGAGATGGGAATTCCATAGCGCAGAAGAAGAAGATTCGGGGTTTTTGATGTTGTCGAAAAGAGCTTGCCCGCCAGAACACGGATATTGAGGTTCTAGGGAGTCCATGCCAGCTCTCTAATCCGGAGCGTCAATATATTCCCAAAGAAAATTTGAACGCTGCAATGACCATAGAACAAACCTGGACGTGTAGAGGTGCAACAGCCTCCGTTCCGTACATTCCCCCAACAACCATTCCAGCAACCTGACTGGTGATCTCGTTGTTGGTGACTCGAAACTCTATCGTCTTCCAATCCACTTCATTCGGTAGAAACCCTAGAAGATCGTGATAAACTTCATAGATATCACGGCCATGTTGCCACGAGTCCTGCAATCCACTCCTAGTAATCTGCGGAAAGACACAAGTACCCGGAAAGCCCGCCACAGGGAACAGAGCATCAAGTAACTCATTCTCTTCTACTTGCCAGTACGCATCAGCACTTGTCTCCGGACCATTTGACGGTGTGCTGTAGTGGTGGATTTGTGTGCCGTCGCAGTACCAGGGATCATTCTCTCGAGGAAATGTATTATCCTGATACGGCGTTCTTTTATGATGGCGATGAATCTAATTGTGTAAGCCGTGACTGATTCTCGCAGGTAGCTAGCTAGCCAGCCAGCTGACTCAACTACCGATAGATGGGTGGGACTCTCTCATACTACTTCGACGTAAACCAGCTCATACTCTGCTGGCGCCACGACGTATTCCTGTCTCCGGACATGCGGCATGTTGCAATAATTATATCGGCCATATTGCTTGTCGGGGATCAATGAATTGTCAAAGACGAAATCAAAGACACCATCGGAATTCAGATTGAGGTCTAAGTCGTTGATGGCGCTCAAATCTGGTGGGTGCCAGCTGTTGTCTGCCGCAAGCGTGGTTGTAAATAGGGTGCACGAAAGAGTCAAGACATGCTGAAACATCTTCTTCATGATCATGTCAGGAGCAAATCACCACGAAAAGTTATCTCAATTTGCTGGATTGTGCTTCATTTTTGATGAAATATTATGGTGATAGCAAAGGGAAGAAATTGTCTGTACAATGAGAAAGAATTAAAGTAGAAACAACATTGGGAGCTTCCCGTATTGGAGCTTGCCGTACCTGGCCGGAACTGTTCCACGTGCTGCGCTTATACATACAGTTAACTGTACAGATTAGTTCTTGTGTATCTACTTGGTGAATGTCTATGAGTATATATATCCTCGTACGATATTGACTTATATGCATCGTCGCTACAGACTTACTCCACACATTCTTCCGGAAAGAAAAAGAAGAAAAATATCTGAGTTGAACCGTTAAATAGCCTTTTCCGAACGCCATTTCATGCATCCCTATTCCATCCAATCTTTACCTCTGAATGTAGCCACCTCATGCCCGAGACGGTGAGAAGAGCTCAGGCTTCATGTTGATTTTACACAGCTTCGCAACGCAACCACTCAATTGCAACAAGGTGCCTACTCCGTCGAGAATGCGCATATGTGTGAACCCAATCTCCTTGATGAACTCGAGTTTGGCGTGTTCGGACAGAGTCTGAATGGTTTTTGTGACACGGAACATTGTACTTATAATATCGTGCGAAGAATATCCCAAGTTCCTAGTTGGATGAAATCAGCAGCCATTTACCATAACCCCTGCTGCAAGTCTCTCCACCAGAAGACCTAAAGACAAAGGAGGGGGGGAAATAGGAGGAGAAGAAGAAAAACGTACCACAGCTCATTCAGAATATCCAAAGCAGAATCAATCTTCCCTTCCCAACAGGCTTTGATCATCGCCTGCACCTTAATCGGATGAGGACTGTCCACTACTCGAAAGACATTATCGCCGCTCACGAAGCCAAAGCCTGCCCACGTGCTCTGAAGATTATTAATTGCCTGACGCATATCGCCTTCTGCGCTGAATACCAGCGCCGCAATGCCGTCCTCGGAGAACTCGACTTTTTCAGCCTCGCAAATCTGACTGAGCCGCTTCACGACTTGACCGTCAGTCAGCCGAGAGTAGCGAAGGATGGCACATCGAGATTGGAGCGGCTCAATAATCTTGTTGGACTGATTGCAGGCAAAGGCAAATCGGGTGGTCGTCGAGTAGATTTCCATGGTACGACGGAGCGCTTGTTGGGCACCGGGTGTCATGCTAAATGGCTATGTCAGTCCACTTTCCAAATCTCTTCAACAAAACAAGAAAACTCGCCTATCAGCCTCGTCGAGAATCACAAGTTTATGCCTCCCAGGCGGCAGCGTCACTTTTTTCTGCGCAAATCCCTTGATACGATTGCGCACAACATCGATACCCCGCTCGTCACTCGCGTTCAGTTCCAAAACTGCCTCCTTATACGAATCCCCCAACATCTGTCTCGCGAGACATAGAATCGACGTCGTTTTACCGATTCCAGGCATACCGGAGATGATGACGTGCGGCATGTTGCCATCCTTTGCGATGATCTTCAATCTTTCGATAGTCTCGGTGTTGCCGACAATGTCGTCGAGGTAGACGGGACGATATTTTTCGACCCTTTCCGACATAATTAGTACAGGAAGTAGTCGCTCAATGACGAACAGAATGGATATAGCTATACCATGGCAGTTCGTAATCAGACGGAGCTCCAGCGGTAGACGCATGAAGGCCATTGCGAGTAGCTGCTTTCGAAGATTCTGCGTGAACCATCTTCGAACAGAATTGCTGTTATTATAATTGCGCTATCTGTGTCAGAATCAATCAGGATAAAAGTGAAGAAGAGTAAACAGTGAAGAGGAAAAAAGAAGTCGGATGGAAAGCGCGTCGGAGTGAGCGGCGGGACGCGTTGGGCGTAAAGTGGTGGTCCGTGCATTGTTCTCTACTTTCTCCATATGTGATAATTAATTCCGCTTGTGATACAAACTGTATACTTAACGAAACTACCAACTATCTGGTCAATTACATTAATAGTATTATTTGTCTAATGATATATCATGATCGTTACAAAACTCGCTTGACCGTCATATCAACACCATTGCCTCTGCCGAACCATGCATCAAGCACTCCGAAGGTGCAAAATCACGAATATAAAGTAACAACAGTTTGTCCATCATGATAGACACGTCTCATGGACAGACTCATTTTTGCCAGAATTTCCAATGTGGCAACTTGATCGTCCCATCTCGTCGATACATCATCCAGAAATATGCAGGAACTCCAGCTGCAACAAAAGCGACGACAATCAACGTTTGAAGCGGTTCTGCAATGACCGCCCGGCTAAGAAGAAAGAGGCTGACGCAGCAGAAAATAATAGGCGTGGTGATCCACGTCTTATAAGGCCGCTCCAGATTGGGTTCGCGCATCCTCAGGACAATCAATCCGAGTACTGTAAGGAAATAAAATGTATATCCCGCAACGCCGTAAAATGTGATCAGAGTGCCGAACTCGCCGACTGCAACGTATACGGTTGTAATGGTCGCATTGAACAACATGGCGTTGATCGGAGTGTATCCTAGAGCAGCATTACCACCACAGAGCCGAGAAATAGCCTTGCTGAACCAAGATCGTCGCTGCAGTCGACTTGTCGATATGCTGTTGCTGCCGCTACCGACTTTCCCAAATCCAATCTTCCCTAAAATCGCTGGTAGATAGCCCTCTTTGCCTGCCGCGTAAACTAATCGACCACTCGTGAAACAAGTCGCATTCAATGCCCCGAGACAGCTTCCGGACACGACAAGAGCTAAGATGAGAGCTCCAATTGGACCGAAGACCTTGGCTCCAAATTGGACTGCGACGGTATTACTCTTTGCTATTGTAGTTTGGGGCAGAACGAAAAAATAGGAGACATTCGCCATCAAGTAGCATACGATCACCACGGGCATAGCTGTATGTATTGCGCGAGGCAAGTCGCGATGAGGCCGTTTGAACTCTCCGGCGACGTAGTTCGTCTTGATGATAGTCAGTCACCTGGTATAAATTTGATTCTGAAGTGACGGTTAACTTACATTATCCCACCCGTCGAAAGCCCACAGACCAGCATACAATGCCACCGCCCAGTCTGAAATATCGGTGCTTGTTCCATCGAACCAACCGGCGTCTTTCCAGTCTTGATTGGCCTGCCCCTTTGACGTCAAACCAGTGACGGCAACGATAATGCCAATAATCGTCACTGCAATCAAGGCACCGAATTTGAAAAACATAGACACATCTCCAACGAGAGTAGCCAGTTTAGTCGACGCGCAATTCAGAATCGTCACGAAAAATAAGCCGGCAAGTCCAACGCCCTTGTTGATCCATGGACTGATCGTCTCGACTTCAGCCCCTATACACGCTCGTACGGCGTATTCGCCAAAAATAATCGCAATGATTGCAGCCGAGCCTGGCTTGAGTACGAGAACAGCGCACCAGGCAAAAAGGAACCCGACGATCTCGCCAAATATCTTGGAAAGATAGACCTGCGGCCCGCCGTTGAGTGGTATGGCTCCTCCTAGCTCTGCGTAGCTTGCTGCCCCTGTCCACGCCAACAGCCCTGCCAGGGCCCAGACGATCAAAGCCGCGCCGGGCGAGCCAGCATTGGAATTGACCTGGCTTGGAGAAGAGAAAATTCCCGACCCAATCACCAGACCGACAATCAACGACAATCCATTCAGATACGTCAATGACTTGTGCTTTTCCAACGAGGCATCTCGAAGACCACCCGCATACCGGTCGAGGGAGGTTACAGAGGGAGCGCCCAACGGAGCATAACCGCCAGCAGTTTGCGAGAGGGGGAATAGATTACTGGCAAAATCAAAGGCGGACGAGACCGAATACGAGCGATTTGGGCGTGTGCGACTCGAGAGGGCTCCAGCTTGTTCGGACAAGGGGTCGTCGGCTTCTAGAGAGAGTCTCCTAGAAGAAGAAATGCCTGATCGCGACGACTCGAAGGAGGATCTCGCCAACGAGCCCGCGTCGGACGTCGAGGCGAGGGAGGCAAGTTCTAAGGAGTCGCGTGGCGGATGGCCGTTTAGAGCCTGTCGTTCTGTGGAAACCATCACAGGAGACATTTTGGCGCGGTTCAGTCGAGTCCCACGGTATTAAGTTATGAAGCGGCCGATGAAGTCGCCATGCCCAGAGAAGTTGACGACGCAGTGATCAATGCGTGAAGGAGAATGCGATGGCAGATCCAAGGACAATTTCGACTGATCTGTTAAATTATCAGATGGACGATGTAGTTAAATAAATTGATTTTTGGGGGGTAAAGAAGGAGAGAAGGAGAGACTCGATGATGATCTAATCTAATTTCCTGGAGACGCTAAGCCTGAAATTGTTCTTTCCGTTCCTCGGGAACTTTCCAACTAATTGAACGATCCTCATTCAAGCAATTATCACCAACACACCACATAATGCTTGTTTTCTCGAGGCGATGTCCTTGTACGAGGACGTGCGAGTTATTGCCGTTGCGATTCGAGCCGTTGTCAGTGTCTCACACCCCGTCCCGACGTTATTCATCAACCAGACCCTCGCCCTCCAAAAGGCGGGCATGGATTCGCTTAACAGCGGTCACGTTGACAGCTGCCGCAATCGGTGCATATTTCAGATCACGGCAAGATGAATTAGACACCTGCCTTAATCCTTTCACATTTACTCGCTACCGATTAGTATCGAGAGAGCAAGTGTCCTCGACTAATAGTATATTCACGCTGGAGCCGGCGGGGGCGACGGCAGCGGTCGACAATCGCGGGACGTACGAACTCGCCTGGCAGACGGGAGTATGGAGCGTCATGTTCAAGCAACCGCAGCTGCAAATTGGGCGAGATTACACTCCTCTCCCGCCCGTGGACGAACCGCAGGACTCTCTACGATTCCTCATTCGTCGTGATCCGCATGGAGAAATGTCTCGGTATTTGCATAGTCTTCAGCAAGGATCCATTGTGGAGCTGAGAGGCCCGCAGATTGAATGCGAAATTACCCCGAAAGTGGCCAATATACTGTTCATTGCGGGAGGCACGGGAATAGCTCCGGCCCTACAAGCGGCGCACGTTCTGTTCAGGCGCCCTGCCAAGGAAGGAAACCCCAAGATTCATATATTATGGGCGAACAGGAAGCGCGAAGATTGCGCCGGGGGAGTTGGCGATACTCCAAGTCTATCTGAGCGGCGCTCCGGATCGTGGTGGCCGTTTCAGTCAAAGCCTAGGAAGGTTGACACCGATATTCCGGGAACAAGTCCATCGCCGGTGACAGACCAGAATGCCATTGTGCGTGAGCTACAAGAATTGAAAACGCGGTACCCCGGCCAGATCTCTGTAGACTACTTTGTCGACGAGGAAAACTCGTTCATCGGAGCAAAGGAAATCAAACAGTATATTGACTCTTGTCAGTCTCCGCCCGACACCACTAAAATGATTATCATTTCTGGACCGGAGGGATTTATCAAATATATGGCTGGACCAAAACTTTGGGCTCATGGATACGAGCTTCAAGGACCAGTCAAAGGGCTGATTCAACAAGTTGGAGTGGACGGTTGGGAGATTCGGAAGCTGTGAAGCAAAGGTAGTATATAGTATTGTCTGTAAGCAGTTTCTCTTGCATAGCATTGGAGTTTACGGAAGATCAAATATAGGTTTGAATATTTGGAATAGCATACAAAATACTATTTTCCTCATTTACTTGTCCTCTTCACAATATTATTTATTCTCTATCGATTTTGTAGATCAATGTACGATCCGATGTCGGGTAGACGGCTCAGTTGCTGAGTCATGATCGGCCCGTTCCCCAGAAAAATTGATGTCGGAAGGAATGCTTGGAATTACACTCATTTTCATTTGTCAACGCCAACAATTGCAGCTCACAGTATATATATTCTTCTTTTATATTTTGAAATGCATGATTTATTGACTAATTGACTCAAGATGCCCTTCCATGCATTGAGCAGAGGTGCGGCCCTGCGTCAGCGCTCACTGCGCGCTGCCATCCAGCTCCGTGCTTTCACATCGTCTCGACCATCTTTCTCCGCCGATGTCTTTCAGACGCAATTGAACAATCCGGACGTCTCGTCTCTTCTCTCGTCTATGAAATCCAAATCCAACTCCACTGTTCCGCAGACGCTTACCGAGAAGATTGTACAGAGATACGCTGTCGGACTGCCAGCTGGCAAATTCGTCAAGGCCGGTGACTACGTGACTATCAGCCCTCATCGATGCATGACCCACGACAACTCGTGGCCTGTGGCCTTGAAGTTCATGTCGATTGGTGCCTCGAAACTGCACGACCCCAACCAGATCGTCATGACTCTGGACCACGACGTGCAAAACACTTCGGACAAGAACTTGCAAAAGTATCGCCAAATCGAAGAATTCGCCCAGCATCACGGTGTCGAGTTCTATCCCGCAGGTCGAGGTATAGGACATCAGATCATGGTTGAAGAAGGATTCGCATGGCCAGGCACGCTCGTGGTTGCTTCCGATAGTCATAGCAACATGTACGGCGGTGTTGGGTGCTTGGGAACTCCCATTGTACGGACTGACGGTGCCAGCATCTGGGCAACAGGCAAGACATGGTGGCAGGTCCCCAATATTGCAAGAGTGGTAAGTCTATCGAAATCTCCGCCGTCCCAATGAAAAGAAAGAAAGAAGTGAAAAAGAGTTGTACTAAATTTGCATCGCATTGCATAGCATTTTACAGGAGTATTGCCTGCAGGCGTTACCGGCAAAGACGTTATTGTCGCCCTCTGTCATCTGTTCGGGCAAGACGACGTACTTAATCACGCGATTGAATTTACTGGGTCTGACGAGACCATGCGCAGTCTCAAGGTGGACGACCGACTGACGATTGCAAACATGACTACAGAATGGGGTGCCTTATCGGGTCTATTCCCCATCGACGACGTGCTCAAGGGCTGGCTTCGAGGCAGAGCCACCACTGCCGCGATGGGACTGGCTGACGGGCCCTACAAGACCTTAGCTGCCCAACGATTCACGCACGAGCGACTGGAGGAGCTGTTCGCCAATGCATTGACGGCTGATAAAGGCGCCAAATACGCCAAGGAGCTGTTCTTGGATCTATCTTCTCTATCGCCGTATGTGTCTGGCCCCAATTCGGTCAAAGTGGCTACACCAATCAGCGAGCTCGAGGCTCAAAACATCAAAGTGAACAAGGCATATCTCGTTTCCTGCACCAATTCACGCGCATCTGACATTGCTGCGGCTGCGCGGGTCTTTCGAGAGGCTGCGAAGGCCAATGGAGGAGTTACGCCCAAGATTGCAGAAGGGGTTAAATTTTACATTGCGGCAGCGTCCCTGCCGGAACAGCAGATTGCTGAGGATGCGGGAGATTGGCAGATACTGCTAGATGCGGGCGCTGAGGCTCTTCCCGCTGGCTGTGGACCGTGTATTGGACTAGGGACGGGTCTTTTGGAGCCCGGAGAAGTGGGAATTAGCGCCTCCAACCGAAACTTCAAGGGCCGGATGGGAAGTACTGAGGCTAAGGCGTACCTGGGTAGTCCTGAGGTTGTGGCGGCTAGTGCCTTATCGGGGACTCTCCGGGGCCCCGGCTGGTATCAGCAGCCAGAAGGGTGGACCGGGGTGATTCGTGGTGAAGGCGACGGGGTCAAGGAAGAAGACCGCATGCTCACTGCAGAAGAGGCGTTGGAGAAAGTGATTGGACAGTTAGACAGCCTCATTGCGGACGGCGAGCAACGATTCGGGGTTTCTGAAACGCAAGGGGAACAACCATCGTCAGCAGCGCCGACAAAGACAGATCCCAGCTCAACCTCGTCACCGGTCCAGAATCAGGAAGATGTGGCGGCCTTGACCGAACTATACCCGGGCTTCCCTGAGCGTATATCTGGCGAAATCGTATTCTGTGACGCCGACAATATCAACACCGATGGAATCTACCCGGGCAAGTACACCTACCAGGACAACGTACCCGTGGAGACGATGGCGGAAGTGTGCATGTCGAATTACGATGCGTCGTTCTCTCAGATTGCGCGCGAGGGAGATATCCTCGTGTCCGGGTTCAATTTTGGCTGTGGCAGTTCTCGCGAACAGGCCGCCACAGCGATCCTCGCCAAGAAGATCCCACTAGTCGTATCAGGCAGTTTCGGCAACATCTTCTCGCGCAACAGTATTAATAATGCGCTGATGGGATTGGAAGTGCCCAAGTTGGTGGAGCGATTGCGCGAGAGGTTCGGCAATAACCACGACCAGCAGTCTGTTCTCACGCGGCGGACAGGCTGGAAATTGACCTGGGATGTCCGCCGTAGCCAGATCGAGGTCGAGGAACACGACGGCACGAGGTGGACGCAGCGCGTGGGTGAATTGCCTCCGAATGTGCAGGAGATCATAGCCAAGGGGGGGTTAGAGAAATGGGTCAAAAATGCGATTGGCTTGTAGGCTTGTATTGGCTTGTCAAGATTGGCTTGGCTTGTAAATGGTTGAATTGAATTGACATTGGAAGATTATCGTTTCTTTCTTCCTCTTTTGTTCATAATCATCATTGACATGCTGTCATATCTGTTCGTTCTGTGATACCAATACCAATACCAATACCAGTACAAATTGAAAGTCAAAGTCAAACTTCCTTCTGCTGGCTTCTTTACATGCGGCATTCTCTCGGTGTTTCCAGGTTGGCTTGGTTTGAGGCTTGCGCAGTGGCGGTTGATGTCTCGCAGACGAACGGTATCCCGACCCTAACCCTGTATTCTCCTCCCATCTCTCGCCTCGGTATTATCTTATCTCATTCTTTTATTATTTCCTTATTATTCTCTATTATGATCCTTCGCTTGTCCGCAATGACAATTTGACAATTGCACAATCTGACTCTCGACAGCTTGACGTCGTACGATGCATCACTCTCCCCTTCTATTGGAGAATATCCCCCTGCGATCTCCAAACACAGTATCAATTCGCGAGCCAGCATCACAAACCACTCTGGATTAAGCCGAAGAATACACCAAGTCCGCGGACAAAGACACGCATGAAGGGGGAGGGAGGGGTGGGCTGCTCGACTAACTAACTCGTCTCTAGGTCAGGACGTTAGGTCGTACAAGGTCTAGATTCTTCGCGTGTTCGATTCTAGCGGGCTTTTTCTTTTCTTTGCTTTTTCTTTCTTTAGTACTTTTTTAGTATTTTTTTAATGGGCTGGGTCGAGGTCAATCCGTTCCACAGAAATTAAATTGTTCAGTTCACCAAGAGGCAGCAGGCCCTGTAGATCAGCCGCAGCAGCGTGGCAATGTTCTGCCCAGTCTGTCATCCTAACTATCCCTGGAAACCTTGCATGGACATGGATCCTTTTCTACTAAGCCTACTAACTTACTCTGTAGTTAGTACTTGATTAGTTTCGCTGGCTAGTTGGTGGGAGTTAACTTATTAACTACCTGCAATGCCGATTTGCTAAGCGATGATGCTGGTTCATTAACGATGGTATTATGCTGATCTGTGTTAGAAGCATGAACGCGAGGTAATTCGAAGCGATGAACAAGTCATCTCATCTCATCTCATCTCAACTCATCCATCGGGGCCCGAGGTCTTCATCCATTTCAATTTCTTTTCCGGACTGTCAAGTAGATAGGTGAATACACTGGAACTATGACCCACGGACCGTTGCAATTTTTTTTTTCTTTCATTTCTTTTTCCTTTCTTGACTTTGTTCGTTTTTTTTTTCTCCTGCACATCCAGCAGTCTGCCTTACTCCGTTAGTTTCCAAGGTTGGGCGGCCCGGAAGAGCTAGTGAGATTGCAACTCGCGTGGGAACCACGATCATTGGAAGACGAGACATGCACGGAGATAATTATAGCCCACAAGTGAGCTTGCTTCGCTTCGTCTCTTGGCGTCGACGTATCCTGTACGATGCAGTCTGGCTTGAAGAAGAACGGCGATTAAATAAATCGAATCAGCAAGAGAAGGTAAAAAGTGAAAGGAAGTCGAACCGGAACTGACTATCTACTCACCTACTATTTACTGCCTACTCCGTACCTAGTTGTATATCCCTGGATGCTACCTAGGGTAGGATAGGTCAAGACATGATGTCAAATATAGCCAAGGATGTTTCTATTTTTTTTTTTTTTTTTCATTTCTCCTCGGCTCAATCTCAAATAATATCGTCATTCATTATCAGCTTACACAGATCCGAGACGGAAGCGAGATCTTGTGTAAGCTGAGCAGAGACACGACGACATAACAGCGAGTATTATGGATGCTGTAGGGTGTAGGGTGTAGGGATCAAGGGTGAGATTTAGTAGAAACTCTGCGCGTATTATTGGATCGCCGTACCAGTAATTACGAGAAAGGCCGGTAATTAAACCGTCAAGTTTCAGTTTTACCTAGTAGTTTGGAAGGTACATCCAAGTGAAATAGTTACTGTATACTACGTACTACTATGTAGTAGATAGTTAACGGGTCAGTGGTGAATAGAAATTAGCCTGGATAAGCTTATATTGAAGTATCCATTCCAGCCTGACTACGACATAGTACTGACTTCTGCATCTGTCACTGCTGCACAGTCATAGGATGGATGCATGGATCCGTTCTTGAAATGTCTCCAACTTCGTGCAGAGGGCCAAGTCGGATTTCGCCTGGTACTAGAGATATACGAACAGATATTTCGATGCATTATTTTATCTCTACCTGGCCATAAAAACAAATGTTTTTTTAATCATCCGCATGACCCAAAACCCCGGGATGTCTGGTAGAATAGAATGATTTGCAGTATTGTACAAACTAGTCAACGGAGTATCTCGTACTTTGGACTTTGTACTACGTATTGTACAGTACTGTATTTACCCGTATTGCCTTACCGCGGCTCGCTAATTTTGACCCTGTTCAGACATCGTCTCTCCTCCAACCTCCAATAACATTCTTCTTCCCTTTCCTTCACGTTTCAACCCCCTCGTCTCTTGAGACTGAGTGCTCAACATTCCGCAATCCCACCACGAGGGCTGATCGCATGGCTTCTCTACATGCTGCAGCATTACCCCGTTCGTTTCCCGTTATGGATGTGTTCAGCGAGCGCTGCTGCAGTTCTCTCTAGCCTCCGGTGCTCCAGATTACTCTACTCGTTCTCTTCCAGAGCGGAATTAATCGATGCTCATATGGAAATTGGGCATCAGGCTGAATCCATTTGATATGACGCAGCCGGTCCGAGATCAGGACTCAATAGTGATTAATATGATTACCTAGTAACTACTAACTACTAACTACTAACCTATAACCTTTAACCTAACTACGAACTCTCCAACAGACTAGGCAAATAGTCCAACGATAGCCGGATCGTCTGTCACTTCCGGATGAAGAACACAAACGACATGGAAAAAGCAAAGAGAACTCGCTCCCACCTCGATGGATCACAAGCCTATTGGTCTTGTTCGAGCTCTTGTGTCTCCGGGCTTGACGCATCGGCGAGCCCGTCGTGCATTCTGTTTGGCTCGTGGGCAAGAAGGGGCCCTCCCATCATGCATCTGCATTGAACTGCATCGTCCATACCCCTAAGATACATCCATGCACAACCAATATGTTTTGGTCTGCGAGGCGCCTACAGTAGATATCTTCTGAGGAAAAGCGGAGGAAAATTGACCCCCGTGAGTGAACGCATGATGACCCTTGTCTAGGCTCTTCTGCATATTTACTTTTTTCTCTCTTTAGTACTCTGTAAAGCCTTTGTGATCGTTGCTGAAATTCTGACGGCCCTAGTTCGGATCTTTGGAGCTGCTGCTTTGGCCAATGTGAATTGCTTTTTTTTCCCTCCTCTACTTTTCTTTGCTTTTTCTGCTAGGTCTCGGGCTCCTCTTCTTCTCTGCAAATCTCCACGGACCCATGCCATGCCCTGTCCTCCTCCGTTTTCTGTCGCTATACGAGGCTTAAAATAATTTGTATTTCTCATGTCCCCATGCAGGTCGCTGTCCAGCCCCAAAAGCGGCTGCCGGTCCTGTCGACCTACTGCTACTAGCAAACTCACAGCCCAGACTGGCTGAGCTAGCACCACGTTTATTTTACCTTAGTTTATCTTATTTGACAGTAATTGCTTTTGACTTTTTGAACCACTGAGAAGCTCTTACTTTAAAGCTCAGTCGCGCCCCGCTTCCTTTTTCATTACCTCCAGGGCTGTCAAGCATTTTTTCCAGTCTGTCGGGTATTTCTATTGTCTTTGTCTTGACCTCTTCATTTATACTCTATTCAGATTTATATTTCATCTATATCATCACATAGACAATACTCAAGGAGTCATGAATCGCTCCCGGAATCTGTGGAGTCCGGAAGAGGACAATACTCTCAAGAAGCTGGTTGAAACATGTGGTGAGTGACAAACTTCTTTTCCAGTCTTTGGAATCTTCCTTTCTCTAGGCTTCGTGTTTACTGAAAATTGTCACTGTCTAGTGGAAAAAGACAAGGTGGATTGGCGCCGTATAGCCTCCTTTCTGCCGGGTCGCAATAACAAAGACTGTCGAAAGCGCTGGCACTATCGCGTGTCAGCCACCATGAACCTGGGTCCGTGGTCACCGGGTGAGGATGATTTGTTGCGGATAGGAATAGGTCGTCACGGCACGCAGTGAGTGTGTGGTCAATATACATGCCATAGTTTGACCGAAGTTCTGACCAAAAAAATTTCAAGCTGGTCTCGTGTCGCTCTCGTTGTGAAGACTCGGAATGGTGATCGTACGTATAAGTCTTGCCTTTGAGTGATGTTGTTTTCCGCATGCTAATTCCGAGTAGAATGCTTCAAGCGGTGGAACGATGTGCTAGATCCGAACATCAACCGCAGCCCCTGGACGAGAGACGAAGATCGCCGTCTTTTGGTCGCAATCGAAAAGCATGGGCGCGCCTGGAAACATATAGTCGATACCCATTTTCCCGGCCGGACGGGGCTCGATGCAAAGAATCGGTAGTTTTTTCCCTTTCCGACTCTCGACTGAACCGACTTGACTGAAGATCCCAAGCTAATATCCCCCCAGGCACAGACAGCTCACTCGCAAGAGAAAGAGAGAAAACCAACCACCAGTCAAAAGTTCAAGAACGGCGAAGAGAGAGCAGGCTTCGTCACGACAAGAATCACAGCCTCAGGCACAAGCACAGATGCAACAATATATTGCACTGACCGTACCGTCCCCTCTGCCACACCTGTCTACAACTTCATCTTCACCGTCCTTGTCCGCCGTTACGACACCCACCGTTCTGATTTCACCGCAGCAAAACCATATCGATATATTGTCCGCTCCTCCTTTGGGGTCTGGATCTCCTGCTTTTTCTTCGTTCTGCTGGGATCCACCCATGGACGGCATGTTTGGATCATCACTTCCCCTATCGACACCAACGCCCGCAACTCCTTATAGTCCCTGCAGCAGTCTGTCGAATAGTACCTACGACAGCAATCTGTCGCAGTACACCAACGAAGAGCATCTTCACCATACTCATCCGAGTCAACAATTCAATAGTCGAGAATTAATTGCGCACGAAATTCCTGGTAGGTCTGTCCTCACTGTATTGCTTGTGGTTACGACCGCGTATATGCACTCAAGAACTAACCTGTCTCTTCTTTCAAAGCAGTTCAATACCAGTATTTCCATAACTCAACCCCCCACAACCGGATGTCAGAGGTAGATGTTCATCCACAACATCTCGGTCTTTTACATAATCATCAAGATACATTTCCCGATCTACATCCTCATGCCCATTCACATTTGCAAGTCCAGATGCATGGAATGCATTCGCGATCCGACGACGAGGAGACACTCTCTTTACATTCGGATATGATGGTGTCGTCTCCTTTTCATACACAGGGAATAATACCAACTCATCACCTGCATCATCACCGAGCATATCCTGTAGACCGCTTTGGATTTTGATGTTCTTGAATTTCGTTAAATGATGATTAATGACCTACTTACTTACCTTCCCGGCCACGACAAGCGGATTAAATGTATTTTCTTCACTCGGTTTTTTGTTTCTATATACTTCATTGCCAGATTTAATTGATCAGAATAAATATTTTCGCTTCAGAGATATTCAGAATAACCAGAATAACCAGGATAACCCCGGTTCATTATATAACCTGACTTGACAAAAGTGATATTACCTGCGATCATGTAAGAAGGAATCGTCATCGCTATCATCCATGAAAACCTCTTCTAATTCTCGACTCAACCGCGCTTGATTATCAAATCCTCCACCATCACGACGACTGGCTTCCAGCGCTTCTCTCCTTGACGCAGATATCTGCCGATTAAAATTCATCATATTTTCTCCTCCTTCTCCTGTTCTTCCTCCTGTTCTTCCGGTTGTTCCTTCTCTTCTCCGTCCTACCCCCGCACTGGCGCGAGAACCAGAACGATCTTCCCCATCCCCATCCTCCGAACCAAGATAATCTTCCTCATCCTCATCCACATCCTCATCCTCGTCGTCATCATATTCCACCGCCGACGAGACAGATGCCCTCCTGCGCAAAAACCTCGGCACGTAAACCTCCAATCCTCCAAACCGCCTTCTCCACGACGCAGTCGGTAAAAAGAAATGCATAAGGGCATCCGCCACGCGTTCCTGAATCGGTAGAGTCTGCGCCGAAATGCGAGACGATATAGGTAGATAATTTGCGTAGCGTTGGCGATGACGGCGCAAAAATGGGAGGAGTAAGTAGCTGAAGAGCAGGTAGAGACTCAGCGATATGAATGCAGGGATGAGTAGTGTCTGTATTTATATGTATATTTCTGAGCTCATCTTCGCGGAAATTGCGAGATGGGGGCGATTTCTTTTGGTTAGTGAACTAGACTTGAGAACCAGAGTTTGAAGGTTGGGTCTAACCTTGATCATATCTAGGGACGAGCCCATGGTGGACGGTGGTTTGGGGGCAGTGACCCCAAGGCCAGCCAGCAGCCGCGACGACGCAACGAGGTAGGTCCGTGGGATGGATATATTCTGGTCAGGTTGAGAACACTGGCTTGATTTCGTTTCCTCGATATAAATACGAGGACTAAATCAGCCTATAGCCATGGTCGGATGGTTGTAAAGAGAGTGTCGTGAGTGATGATGACAGGTCTGAAATCGGTTTCATCTTCATGCAGTAGTTAGTTTGTTAATTGGCCGCATTAGTTATTTAGTTAGTTAAGGCTTTCTAACCTGACTATTTGTCGACCGCCTTCCTGAATCGGCCTATTGCAGCATAATTCGCCCGACACGCTAGAATGAGTATTATTATTGAGATGATTTCTTTGATTTAATTTAGTCCCTCTTACTGGAAAGGCAAGGCTTATGCAATATTTACTGAATGCCGACTTTAAAGCTTGAGAGACCGAACCAAAGATCAGACCTTATCGATAAGATTAGGGTTATTCACTATCAACATCAAACAAGTAGATAATCTAGATCAGCCTGTCAACTCCTACCATCTCAGCTTCTCTGTTCAAAGCTTCAATTTCTTTCTCGGTCAGTGGTATTCCCTCGACACTTCGCTTTTCGTGGGTGATCTGCTCAATCTCTCCAGGATAGTATATTCTCTCCACGCCAACCATCTTGTCTGAATTCACTACCGTCTGGTACAAGTGGTCCATGCGCGATTTGAAATCATCGAGATTCATAAATAGATCCGGCTTGATAGCGACCAGGAAATGTCCCACGTCTGCCGGCTTGGACGGGTCGTACGGCCCTGTGACGTTGCCCGCAAAGGCTGACCCGGAAAAGACCCCTGAAAACACATCCATCATGATCGCCAGTGCAGAGCCCTTCGGTCCACCCATCGGTAGCATAACACCCCGTAGAGCCTCTGCAGGATCATCAGTCGGTCTTCCCTCACTATCCAGTGCCCAGTCCTCTGGAATTTTTTCGTCTCTCCGTAAGGCCTTGTAGATTTTACCTCTCGCGGCCACGGAAGGCGCCATATCTAGAATAAACGGCCGATCAACTCGCCCTGCCGGCGCTCCACAAGCTATGGGTGAGACACCCATCAATTTTGATTTGCCGCCCCATACAGGAAGAGCAGGCGACGAGTTTGTGAATACAAGCGACATCATACCTGCATCAATCGCCTGCTGCACAATCCACGCCGACATGCCGAAATGATTAGAATGTTTGATGGAGACCAATCCAATGCCAATCACCTGCGCCATCTCAATTGCTCTTTTCATCCCGGCGTGTGCTGCAACAAAGCCAAAGCCATTCTGCGCATCGACCAGAGCTGCGGCTGGCGTCACTTGCTGGATTTGCGGCACGGCAGACGGGTCGAGTACACCCTGCCGAATTCGTTCCATGTAGGACGGAATGCGGTTGCAGCCATGGGTGTCGACGCCGCGAAGATCGGCTTGGACCAGGCATCGAGCAATGATTGCGGCGTGTTCAGCCGGCACGCCGTTACCGGCCAGCACTCGCTGAGCAAACTCCTGCAATTTGAGGTGCGGAATATGGTGAATTGGCTGAGATGATTCGGTCATGGCGGTCAACCAGCTTTTTTTGATTAATGTTGTCCAGATAATCTTGGAAGTAACGGCTGTTCTTATACCAGCAGGAGGACATACGAAAAATCAGACGGAATCTCTGGCTTGATTACGGAATGGTGTGTTGACCAGCACGTATATCAATATACACGACTCCCTCCGTTTCTATTCTTGACTGTTGACTAGTCTGGCTGCGTAGTGGGGGAGGACGAAGCTTGCTGTGACGGTAGCTGCAGCGACTAGCCCCGAGTCGTAGCGGCGATCAATATATTACGAGCACTTACCAGAGATAAATTGATTATCCAACGCAGACGGTGAAATCGATATAGTAGGTAGTTATCCCGAGACTGTGGTCAAGTTAGCCGTATAAAAGTCTCCAGAGGGACGGAGTGCTTTAGTCATCAACGGGTCGGGTCGATCTGCTGATGTAAGGTAAGAGCTCCTTTCCATCTGGTCTCTCTTTTTCTTTCCTCTCTGTATTGCATGCCTATCTCTAAACAATATTGAGATTTTAATTTGGCATTTGTCCAGCTAGACGCTCGGACGTCCTGAGCCTTTAGTGGAGAACTTGTTGGCACCGACACATGCTAAAATAAGATAATAAGAACAAAAGGGGAGAATTGTTGACGGGGACCGCAACAAAGCCGATAAAGGGTCAAATAGCGATTGTGTCCTGTTGGAGTCAATCAACACGACTACTTGAGAAAGTCATACTCTATACAGAGTCAATACCGAATAGAGCGAGGAGTGTAAACTGGAGAAATAGAGAAATAGAGAAAAAGAGAAGTAGAAATAGAATAGAAATAGAATAGAAATAGAATAGAAATAGAATAGAAAATGACTTGCAGCAACAGAAGATTAACTAAGTTAAAAATGCAAAGATCTGATTGGCTACAGGGTACCACTTTCCCCTGACGAACGGATAATAGTTTGGGCCCTTCTGATTGGCTGGCGGCAACGGAGCCAGACTAAACCCGAAACAAGAAAAGGCGTCGTTCGCGCCTCCTCAAGGCGAAAGTCGAACATCTCCATTAAACTACTCGATACTCTCTACTCCTCAAGAGACAAATTCTAGCAGACATTCAGACCCCTTCCTCGACTCTGTGGACGCTCTGGAAGCTCACTCCATTCAAAAGTCTCGGTCTTTTGTCTCGTCGGACCGGATGATATTCGAGCTCCCAACCCGCAGCCGTCACCACAAATATCTCCCGCGGTTGTTGGAACCCTCTCCAGCCGGTGTCTATGGGGCCCTTTTCCACGGTACCACCCTATGTTACGTGCTGAAAGGGACTAAATCACTTAGTCGGATTTCACCAAAATTCCCCTAAGAGTCTAGGACCTAGGTCACGAACGGAAGGAATACAGGAATCCACTGGTGTACAGAGTAGTGTCCTTGCTGATCGACAACGACAACGACAATACCGTGACCTGCGTGGTCTCCTCCTCTGCTTGGAAACAAAACATCATCAATCGCAATCGACCTCCTTTTGCTCTATCGAGACTGGCGTATCCATAGCCCTTTTATTTGCGTCAGTCGCCCGCAGACTACCACACCCGGAGGCGAAGGAGACGACAACCTTGATCAAAACGAGCCTCCGAGCAATCAATTTCGTGCGACGCCCTCAGAAGGTCCCACACCTTATGCTGTCTCTTAAGCATCCGCCGCGACCACCATGCCCACCACAGCTCCAGAGAAATCAAGACCAGGGACCTCCAGCAAATCATTCTTCGGCCGAAAACTCTACAAAGACAGGCAGCCCGACGACCGATCCGATGGATATGCCGCTTCACTAAATTCCGCCGCTGCGGAGACACAGTCGATTTCAGGGAGCTTAGCTGGATCTCGCAGTTCGCGTTATTCTGCCAGAGGATCTTTCAGTTCATTTGATGCAGAGGACCACAACCCAACTGCCATCGCTGCTCTCAATTCGAACGCGGGAATCATTACCTCCATCCCCTTCGATAGCATGCCGTCGGACTCGAAGACTCCCATTCCCGTTGACTACCTGCCGAAACAAGACTCGAAAACTGCGAATCGGGAGCCTTCTCCCAATCATCTTGCAAAATCTGGCTCGGATTTTCATCAATACCCAGCCTGGGACGCGAAGTCGACCTCGTCACACGCCTCCGCCATGCCTCAGGTTGGCGGTCCTCGACCCCCTCCCCCCTCAAATATTACAATGACGAGCAGTTCCACTGGAGATCGCGGCACACGATACCAACAATGGGGCAGGCCAGGTAGTTCTGCAACAAATAATAGCCTTACCTTCGCCGCTGGTACCTACGCTTCAGCCGATGCTGCATCTGCCTCGAGGGTATCTCTCGATCAAGCAAGTTTATATTCTTCCCATTCTTCGTCCGCCACACGAACCTCTTATTTTTCCGACAGCAACTCTTCCCGTACTCTCACCACATCTTACTCTGGCGGTGATCGGAATTCAAACTATCCTTCTGGGAATCGCCAATCAAATGCACAGGGATCATGGCAAACGTCTCACCAGCAATCGGCTATCCTTCCTTCTCCATCAATATCGTCCATAGCGTCTGGAGACTATACGTCACGTCCAAAGGACGATCGAATAGTCGACCAGCTATTCCTTGAGTTGATGCAGAAACGAGGCTGGCAGAATTTACCGGAACAAGCTAAGAGGCAGATGCTGGCCTACCCAGCTCACAAAAAATGGACTCTTCTATCACAGGATCGATTGACCGAGCTTCAGGGTGAGCAAAGAAGACGTACGAATGCTCGGCTCACGCACGGTTACGACAACGGCCCTAACTCCGTGATTGGTCGAGCTGATGAGGAAGGGAGCCCGGAGTGGTACGTTAAGAAGGTCATGGATGATACAATCACTTCGAAGCAACTGGGTAGTTTGAGTGTCAGTTTGCGAACGCAACCTATTGAGTAAGTTTGCTCCTCGGGGGAAGTTATTTTCCCTCCGTCTTTTTTTCAGTTGTCCGTAAGACTGACCTGAAATTAGCTGGGTGAGAGCATTTGTTGAAGCGCAAGGGCAAATTGCATTAACGAATGTCCTCCTGAAAATAAATCGCCGCAAGACGGCTGGGCCAGGACCCGTGGTTTCTGGCGCTGACAAGGACCTTGAACGTGAATACGATATTGCTAAATGTCTGAAAGCTTTAATGAATAGCAAGTATGGCGCAGATGACGCTGTTGCGCACCAACAGATTATCGTTGCTCTGATCAACTCACTCCTGTCTCCTCGACTGCAGACACGAAGGATCATCAGCGATGTTCTTACTTTTCTGTGTCACTGGGATGATGGTCAGGGGCACAAAAGGGTGTTGCAAGCAATGGATCATGTGAAGAGTCAACAAGGAGAGACAGGACGCTTCGATGCTTGGATGCGGACGGTGGAAGTAACCATTGATGGCCGTGGCAAAATGGGTAGTCTTGTTGGCGCCAGCGAAGAGTATCGCAGCGGAGGTGTCGGTATGGAGAACCACCTTATGGAATACGCAGTCGCAACTTTGATGTTGGTCAATATGCTTGTGGATGCGCCTCAGGACGATTTGCAATTACGATGTCACATCAGAGCCCAGTTTTTTGCGTGCGGCATGAAGCGTCTTCTAATGAAGATGGAGGACTTCCAGTACGAACTCATTGACAAGCAGATTGAGCGATTCCGTGAGAATGAGGCTATCGACTACGAAGACCTCTTGCAGCGCGAGGCTAGCAGCACCAAAGACAGCATTGAAGGCGAAGTCAAGGACATGAGTGATCCCACGCAGATCACCGATGCCATCAATACAAAACTTCAAGGCTCCCGAGCCGGGGACTACTTTCTATCTGCAATGCAGCATATGTTACTCATTCGCGAGAATTCTTCGGGAGACGATGAGCTCCGCATGTTTCAGCTCGTTGAAGCAATGCTCAGCTATCTGGCTATGGATCGCCGTTTGCCTGATCTAGACCTTCGCCAAGGGTTGACTTTTACAGTACAGAACTTGCTGGATAAGCTGCACACCGATGCCGAGGCCAGACATGCATACGACGAGTCTCTGGAGGCCCGTCAAGTCGCCGAAGCGGCCATTGCTGAGCGCGATGAAATGAAGGCCCAGATTGAACTTGGCGCCGACGGTCTTGTGAAGAAACTCCAAAAGCAGATCGAGGAACAAGCCAGCGTGCTTGAATTGCAACGCCGCCAAAATGAGTCCCTGAAAGCTGAACTCAACGATGTCCATCGTCTGCGAGCACAAGAGCTGCAACGAAACGAGCTGGAGACCCGCGAGCTATATCTTATGCTTCGAGATGCGCAAGATATCGCTGCCTCAAACGCAAAAAAGCAGGCCGCAGAAAATAAGCTTGGTGAAACGGATCCAGCCCAAATGCGAGGCATTCTTGATCGTGAGAAGCTTCTGGACCGGCTTGAGCGACAGCTCGAGCGGACCAAGACTCAATTCAAGCTGGAAGGCAAAGTATGGAATCAAGATGGACCATCTGATCGACTCCGCGAGCTTCGTGAACAAATGGAAGGGGTCGTTGCACAGCCTGAAGAAGAATTCGAGAAGAAGACGCGCCAGACTTTGACTAATAGCACCTTCGGATCCGTAACCCGGAAGAAGGTCCCCTCGACGGAGCAAGAGTCACAATTAGCTGGAGTGAGTGAGGCCGAGGAAGTGGTTGAAGAGAAGAAGGTCACTTTGGAATCATTCGAACGTCCTCGCATGAATCCCATGCAAGCCACGGGACTGCTAGGCGAGATTGCCGCCAAGGTTCGCAGATACGATTCGGATTCTGATACCGAGGGCTTAAAGGCAGAGAAGACAGATGAAGCTGCAGTTGCCAAGGATGCCGAACCTGAAACGCCTGCTGGTGCAGCTGTTCCATCTCCTCCGCCTCCACCCCCTCCCCCCGCTCCGCCGTCGTCTGGGGCTGCTCCTCCTCCACCCCCGCCTCCTCCTCCTCCGCCGCCTCCTTCAATGGGGGCGGGCGGTATTCCACCTCCGCCTCCACCACCTCCTCCCTCTTTTGGCATGGCTGGAGGTGTACCTCCTCCTCCTCCACCACCGCCCCCTCCCATGTCTCCTGCTATTCCACCGCCACCTCCTGGACCTCCTGGCTCTACCCCTGGTGCCTGGCGTGCAAATTACATGTCCCAACAAAACCAATCGTATGGACCGACCATCAATATGCCGTCGATCCGACCTAAGAAGAAACTCAAGGCACTTCATTGGGACAAGATCGACACTCCTCAAGTCACAGTCTGGGCCACTCACGCTCCAACCAGTGAAGCCAAGGAAGAAAAATACACCGAACTGGCAAAGAAAGGAGTTCTTGATGAAGTCGAACGTTTGTTCATGGCCAAGGAGACAAAGATTCTCGGAGGAGGAACTGGGGCGAAAACCCGCAAGGACAAGAAGCAGATCATCTCCAACGAGCTTTCGAAGACTTTCCAAGTTGCTTTGGCCAAGTTCTCGCAGACACCTGTGGATGAATTGGTTCGAAAGATTATCCATTGCGATAAGGAAATTTTGGAGAATGACGTGGTGATGGATTTCTTGCAACGAGACGATCTCTGCACTATTCCCGAAAATACAGCCAAACTCATGGCGCCGTACAGTAAGGATTGGACTGCAGCAGATGCAGCTTCGGCGGAGAGAGAACAAGATATCAATGAATTAACTCGAGAGGATCAAATTTACCTGCAGACGGCCTACGAGCTTAATCATTACTGGAAGTCTCGTATGCGGGCTCTTGCGTTGACGAGGAGCTACGAAACCGATTACGACCACCTGTCCAGCAAAATTCAAGAGGTATCGGGAGTCTGTGACTCTCTTCGCGATTCAATATCTCTGATGAACGTGCTTGGATTGATTCTAGATATCGGTAACTACATGAACGACGCTAACAAGCAAGCGCAGGGATTCAAGCTTGGATCTCTTGCGCGATTGGGCATGGTGAAAGACGACAAGAACGAGTCGACTTTTGCTGATCTTGTGGAACGAATTGTGCGCAACCAGTACCCGCAATGGGAAGGGTTTCAGGACGAAATCGGCGGCGTGCTCACGGTGCATAAACTCAACATCGACCATCTCCGGCAGGATGCCGTGAAATATATCACCACTATCAAGAATGTGCAGTCGAGTTTGGATTCTGGGAATCTGAGTGATCCTAAAAAATTCCATCCGCAGGATCGCGTGAGTCAGGTGGTTCAGCGAAGTATGAAAGAAGCCCGACGCAAAGCGGAGCAGATGCAGATATTGCTTGACGAATTGGCAAAGACATTTGACGACATCATGACTTTCTATGGTGAGGATAATACGGATGAAAACTCACGCCGCGACTTCTTCAGCAAGCTTGCTTCTTTCTTGCAGGAATGGAAGGTATGTTATGCCACTCAATCGTTAAAAATGTTTCTACTTTTTTTTTCTACATAGACTGACTGATCGAATTGTGCAGAAATCCAAGGAGAAGAATATCGCGTTGGAAGAAAACCGGAAACGAATTGAGTCCTCTTTGGCGCGCAAGCGAGTGAACGGCACCATGACCAACGGTAGTGGCACTGAGAGCCCCATATCACCGACATCCAGCGGTGCAATGGACTCTTTGTTAGAGAAACTTCGCGCGGCGGCACCGCAAGCCAAGGATCAACGCGACCGACGCCGACGAGCACGTCTGAAAGAAAGACATCAAGTGCGAGTTGCGTCGGGACAGAAGCTACCAAATCTATTAGGTGGTGAAGCCGACGACGAGGAAGGAGCCTCCATAATTTCAACTGTTGACGGGTCCAGCGGCGGTGGCGGCGCAGGCGGTGAGCATCTTGCGCCGCAAGACGACGCCAAATCCGCAGCAGGAGATTCAGTATCAGAGGGAGAAGACATTGCAGATCGAGCAGCCAATCTACTCCAGGGCCTGCGTCTCAACAGCGGCGATACAGACGAAGAGCGCACGCGTCGACGCAGGGAGAGTGCAGAAGACGAACGACGCGCGCGCAGATTGCGAATGAGGTCTCGCAACGCAGCAACGAGCGGCAGCAAAGATAGCAGCGGCGGAGATGGATTTCTCCCTTCTGTTCGAGAGACCTCTGCTGTTCCCGAGGGTGAGGACGATGCTTCTGCTTCTGCTTCTTCTCCAGTAAAATCGCGACCATCACCACCTGCCACACCTGCGATAGTGGTATCTTCCGAAGCGGGTGAAAATCATACTGCTGACGATATTAATAACGATAATAATCCTAATAACGACGAGAGCAAGGGAGGCGATGATGATGAAGAAGAAGGAGCAGGAGCAGGACGTCAGCAAGAAAATAAAGAAGGAAGTAAAGATGCACCACCACCACCACCGGTGATGGATGGATCGAGTCCAGACAAAGCCATGGAGATATCCGATTGATTTCTAAATTTGCCTCGCCTCTTTTTTCTTTTGATTTTGATCTATATAAAGAATTGCGTCTGCGCGTTTAGCGATCAGTCATCATCCATCCATCATCATCATCGTTGATTTACGATTTGGTTTCAATTCCTCGAGTTCTTTTTTTTATACTTGAACGTACATCATCACCTACATCTCATTCTTGTATTTTCTTCCTCTTCCTCTTCTTCTTTTGACATTGTCACCTATTCCGACCTTGTGTAGGCAGGCGTTTGGCACCGGCACCGACAACAGGGCGCCCTATTTATTTTATTTTTTTTCGCTCCTCTTGATATTTGAGCTTGCATTGATCGGGAATGGAAGATTTTTTTTCTTTGGTGCCATACCACGTTTATCCTCAGGTAGTAGTATTCAGTACTAAGTCTGATTTATCGACTCTTTCTATTCTCAAATTATAGATGTAATATCAATTAACTAACCCACCAGGGCAATGCTCAGTTAACTCCACCTTGATGATCCCTCTTGTATAGTAAGGTAGTAAGGTGATCTGGAAATCGGAAAATATCAAAGAATATATAATAAACTAGTCTTAAAATTTCCAAATAAATTGTGCAAGTCAAATGAGACAAGAATAAAACATCATTAAAAAAAGCATGTCAAAAAAAGTCGGGAACAGAGATGCCTACTGAGCAACTTTGACTTTCATCAGGGGGTCTGAGAGGAAAGAAAAAACCAGTTCAAAAGACTGTGGTCGTATAGTAAGTAAGCAATGAGTAATCTGACAGACGATCGACAAAAAAATAAATACACCATCGTCATATCGTATATACACGTTGAAGTCATGTGAAGTCATAAAGGGGGAAAGGTTAGATATTATGAATAAGAAAAAGGACGTGGTCCGGAAAAGAGGTCGGAGAGAAAGAAAAAAAAGTCGAAGGAAGTGGTAGACGGTATGAGATTATTTGCTTCGTTGCAATAGATCGGTCGTGTGTAGGTTGAAAAAGAAGAAGATAATATATGTCGAAATATCGAAATGTGAATTTCATAAATGAAAAGAAAAAGTTGGTCGTAATATGAGCGTTGAATTATATGGTCGAGATAATATCCAAGTCGAGCAAAAGAGAAAAAATGAAGAACGCGGTCGAAAACATTATAAGCCCACTGTTGTACCAACAGCGGCCAAAACAACCTAAACACGGTTAGCAAGCTGTAAAAAAAGAGAGACAGAATTTGGAAAACGGACAATAAGAGCTATTATAATTATACCAACGGGAATCATGACTCGATTCAGATTTCTCCACCATCGAGCGTTCTGGTACCGTTTCGTCTCGTATGCTTCAATCCGATAATGCGCACCTGGTTGGACCGTCATCGCTTCTGTCTTCTGTTCCTCGTCTGTGAAATCGGATGATCGCGGAGGCAAAGGTAGGAAAGCAGCAATGAACCACGCTAATGGGAAGATAAACCCCAAGCAGAAGGCGTATTTTTGAATATTGCGTCTTCCCAAAACAGGTTCGAATCGAGAGTCAAGTGACGGCGCTGTCCAAGTATAGCGCGGATTGGGATGACAAGTCTTGTCCGGGTGAAGATGTGGCGAGGACGCTTTGGCAAAGGGGCGGCGAGTCTCATTCTCTTCACCCCTGAGACCACCAGCAGGCTCAATCTGGTCGCCTTGGCCTCTTCGTTCCTCTGCAGATGGCCTCCAGTGACTGCGGGGATCGGCCGGGTGATCAGAGACAACTCTAGGTGCGGCCACAGGTGTCACCTTCTCGTAAGCAGGACGATTCCGAGTACGAGAGACAACGCCTACTGGGTTTGGAGTCTGACTGATGTACCGGTGAGGGGAGGGTGGTCGTGAGGCTGCCGTCGACGGCCGACTTGACTCCAATATCGACATGGCGGCAGTTTGCACGAGTTGACTATTGTTCCCTAGGTAGTAAAGTCGGACCCAATTGGGAAGAACGTTCAGAAATCCTGCCGTGCTGGAACTTGATCCAGGCCGCGATTCGGGGCCCCCGATCAACGACGAGGGAATATGTCGAAGAGTTGACCGAGGCAGATTCGAGAGACTGTCCAGGCGCTCGTCGTTCTCTTCCACAGGCCAGATACTGGTCGATGATTTGTTGGCATTCGACAGTCCAAGGCCCTGTCTCTGCTCCAGAGTGCCATCTGCACTAGAAATTGTTGAAACGTCTGCAACGGATTGAGCGGGTACTGTAGAAAGCCTCGGGTTCCATCTTGTGACTGACCGATCCGACATGGTCCGCGCCGGACGACGGACCTGAGATGCCACTTGCGTCGAAACCTCGGCATATGAGCTTGCGTACGAAGGAGTACGAATTTGGGGATACTGGATCAAAGCAGACGGCACATCAGGCAGAGACCTCTCAGATCGACCACTACCCGTAGATGTAGTTCTTGATCGCGACAGGTTGGTTTCCCCGGCGCCGGAGAGTGCTAGCGACGAGGCAGACTGATACCCTCGAAGAAGTTGCTCAGGTGGACTAGAAGTAAAAGACGCAGGTTGAGAAGATACCGGCTGGGTGACTGGCCACCCCGTTGCATTTTGATAGGTGTGAATAACAGTGCCGAGCGAGTTTGAAGATGAAGACGTCGAGTCGGACCTTTTGTTGAAGCCTCCAGCCACTGGTGACGAGCTTCCATAGGCGACGAGATTAGGGCTTGAACTTCCGAGCGGCACGAGATTCGGGCTTGAAGGCGCACCAATCGGAACAACATTAGGACTGGAAGAGTGGTCGTAAGTGACGAAGTTTTCGGTAGATGATGAAAAGTTTTCGGATGGCTCGAAATGAGGCGATGAATTTCCTGGCTGCACAGCCTTGATTGAAGCTCGAGGACGTCCCGGGAGGGATATTTCATCGTCATTTTCTTCTTCCTCCTGCGTCTCTTCCGCCGAAATATCCGAAGCAATAGCAATGTCATGGCCGTAGAGTCCAAGATCATGGGATTGTTGCACGTCGATGGCACTGTGTGTCTCCACTCTGGTATTCACTTTTGATCCGTGAAATTCGAGGTCTCGTTCATCCTCGTCATAGACATCATCGTCCGAAGGGATCAACGGCGTGGGAAAGGACGACTGACTCGACTGCGGATCGTTATCCCACACTTGGGACGAATGGCCGAGATCTACCGACGACGACAACTCCCATGTCGGAGTAGCGCTCACATGCCGGATTCGATCAGAATTGTGATCTGGCACAGCATTACTTGGTCCTGTGGCTGTGTGCTCAGTTTCAGTTGACACTAAGGATATATCTGAAACCCCATAAGCGCCGTGAAGCGCATAGTCCTGACCAATCCCGGGTCGCGGGAGAAGAACCTGAGCTGGTTTAGTGGGATACGGAGTGGATGTGTAAAAATCAATCTCCTCTCTGCGTTTCCCTCGTCGACCCGGAGACGTCTCTGCTGAATTTGTATGTGAAGGGGTGCGTTCGTGTAATGGTCTGCGACGGGGAGAGACACTTGACGACGGCCGGGGCGACATGTTGCTGTGGTTGCATCTACCGGGTCAACTCTCCTCGTCCAGACAACGAAACCAGAAACAAAAAAAGAACCAGTAAAAGTCCAAAGCCAACGCAAAGTCTATGAGCGGTCGTACTGTGATGCCAACCACAGGAACGTGCAAAATGATGTCGAGGTCGTGACAGATCGAATGGTCGTATAATATAACAAAGTGTCGGTTGATCAGGTTGCAGAAGATTAAGTCGACAGGTCCAAAATGACAATTGCACAATCCATAAAATATCAATAAAAGCAGACGATCGTCGCAAAATAATGGGTTAATGTTTTGGGTGGAATGCTAGGGCTCCGGACAAGATTATCAATAGTATGTGTTAAAGACAGTGGGGGGGGCAATGAATGGATATGTATAGCGTTGGAAAACGATCAAAACATTACAACGTATATCACATTAACAATTACGATCGCAGAGGAAATCTAATAAATCAAGAAATGAGGCAATTGTAGATGCAGCGTCAACGAAAGTCAGAAAAGGAGTGTGATGGGCCGAAATGACTGGCAACGAAACGACGAAAACGACTGAAGAGAAATTGTTGTAGGAGGAAGAATGAGAGCGAGAGAGCGAGAGAAGATGAAGCAGCGGCAGTCTGACCAGGGCAGGGCAGGGCAGGGGCATTAGTCACTTAGTTAACTTGGCTTGGTAGTTAGTTAGTAGCTTCCGCTGACAGCCACGAACGCCGTTGTCCATTTACTTGTACCATTTACTATGATTTACTATGTAGTTGGTACCTACGACGGAGGACATCGAATCGCAGCCAGCACTGACTGGACTGACCCGGAACAGAGAGAACTTCTGCACGTTCAGTTCGAGGCCCACCGGAAATCAAGGGGTGCAGGACTCCTCGCTGGAAAATCTCAGGAATGGGGTTGCTCTGCAGCGAGGAGTGCGTTGTAATGCTGCAGTCGCTGGAATGAGCCAATAAATGATCCGTAGTTGGTCCGAAGATGCAGGAATTAATCCTAACAATGGCAATATGCGGTGAGGTGAAGGAGTCGGCTTGCAGTAGTCGGCAGGGAAGACTCCATACAGAAAAAGCAATCCGGCTCAATTAGTTCCGGTTGCTCCTGGTCGGGTCTGCGTAAGACATAGACTACACAGTTTGGATGTTCTTCACAGAAATCGAATACTCCATGAATATTCATGAAGCATACCTTGAGGATATATTATCAGATCTATGTATCTATCTAGACTGGATGTATCAAGGATGTTTGTTGATGACAGAAAGGTTCGTCTGATGACTAACCAGATTCATTGGCGAATTAAAGCTGAGGATCACGTGATCATGCTGAAAATAGGCGTTTCATATGTTTGGATCTAACTACTTTAGGAAAGACGTTCCTGGCTAGACCGGCCGGTTCCGTTATCAACCAGCCAATCAGTAGACAGCGTAATCTTATTTTGGAGCTTAATGTGTCCAATCGTTGTGGCTCATCTTGCTTATATAATATCGACTTTTCAGCTCAGCTTTTCGGCTGCTCAAATCAACCTCCAATCAACTACTCATTAGGCCTATTCGACGATAAACATCTAAAAAAAGGTCGAATAATTCACAGCTTTCTTCTGTTGAACACGTGTCCGTGCATCGTAGAATCCATATTCAAAATCTAAGCATCCTGGGAGGCCAGAATTTCATCCTATCAATAGTCGGTCGATTAGAGCCGGATCTTGGCAGCGAATCGATCGTCTTCTTGGCAAACGCCGTCCTTTATCGTCCCTTCAACCTCAACGGTCCGAACCAACGTTCACAACTATGGCGTCGCCTTGGCTATGTTAGCGGGCCGCATCAAACTTGCAGTTTGCATGAGAAAGTAAATAATCATTATCATCGGATGAATGTATTTTATTCAGAACGCTTCGAAATTCGGGTTCTAATCCCCTCAGCACAACTCCTCTCTCACCCGCCCTCTCTCTGCTATGGCCCCGGTTGGGCTCATGGACCGCTTCAAAATGTTGTACTATTCAAAACCTGTCTGTAAGTATCCACATGCTTCGCAACTTGTTGCTGGAATTGCCAAAGACTAATTTCTCGACACAGCTCCGCCTATGCTTTCAGTCAATTCGGCTGCCGTGCTCTCGGTGAGTTCACTGCGGGGAGATTTTCTTGTTTATGTTCCTCGCTGACTGGTCAAGATTCTCGTAACGCTGGCTTACGTGGTGCCATTCTATGTCTCCAAAACTACTCGCCCTTCTCCGTGGCTGAGTAGAGATGCGCCCTCAGTGATTCGCAGTCGAGTGCGCGCCGTGACCTGGGGTTGCGTCGCGAGCACGGCCTTGGTGTTGGCTTTGATGGCTTTGAAAGCAGACGAGTTCTCGCTATTCGAGGCCCTGAAACTGCTAGGATGGTGGCCGATCAGATTCGTAGAAATTATCAAGAGCCTTCTACTCACTGCCATCCTTTTCAGTGGGCCGCTCTTTGAGAGAGGGATCGTGGAGGATGGATGGAAGAGCTGGATCCAAGGAAAAAGTCTCTTGGAGACGCTTCGCAGTTGGATAGGCTTTCGCAATTATGTCGCTGTTAGTCATTCTATCTTCTAGCTCATCGGTAAAATGTCTCTGTCTCACGCACAGAGACAGAAGAGGGGAACAAAGAACTGATACAATCTAGGGCCCTATTACGGAGGAAATCACCTTTCGCTCCGTCATCATCGCTCTTCACCTTTTGGCTCAAATGTCTCCAGGACGCCTTGTCTTTTTGACTCCACTGTATTTTGGCATTGCTCACATCCACCACTTTTACGAGTTTCGATTAACCCATCCAGACACTCCCGCAGCTGCTGCTCTGTTCCGATCGATATTTCAGTTCGGCTATACAACTGTATTCGGCTGGTTTGCTGCATTTGTCTATCTTCGAACGGGTTCTCTGCCAGCTGTGATTTTGGTTCATAGCTTTTGTAATTGGTGTGGACTGCCTCGTTTGTGGGGTCGAGTCGAAGCTGGTATTCCCATCGGTCCGCCGCAGATGCGATCCAAGGATGATGGAGATGTCAGCACTCTGCAGGTGGCGGATGGTCAGTTGGGTGTGGCCTGGACGGTTGCGTATTATGTGCTTCTTGTGGCGGGCGCAGTTGGCTTTTATTATATGTTGTGGCCTCTGACGGAGTCAAGCTCTGCGCTGGCCCTGTTCTAGCTGTTTATTCTTGGGTCACCCTTTTCCATATCTAAACTTGCATGGCTTGCATATAATATGATAACTTTTAATGTATTGGAACGTTGACTTTAAATTGATATAGGTAGGTAGTGAAGCACGACGTGGACCTTGAGGTTCTAGACATCCAGGGTAGATTCAGCCGAATCTATGGATGTCATGATAGCCTACCAAGAATAAACAATCTATGTTGAACGTCCACGAGTAGAGTATCAATAGGTATTTTCCAAGGCTCCTAGTGCTATTTTGCTCAGAGTGTTCCAGGTTGGCATCCATAGATGCCCAGGTGCCTTGGCGGCGATTTGCCCACATATTCCTGGATATATATCATGCTCACTCCATACCCTCATCTCACATTGTGCGCGTTGAAATGGAATCAGCCAGCATTACTTGAACCAGTCAGTAATTGAATATGAAGCCCGTCTAATTAATTTCCAATAATATCAAAGAAACTACTATTTCAATAAATTAGAGCGATGGACGAGGCATACTCACATTTGTTTTCATGGATAAGCTAAATCCGAGATAACCTAATCTCCGAAGCGACTTAATCGTAATTCCGAGGCTCATCCTTCAAATTGAGCGAGTATTCCTCTATATTCTTATTAATTTTTTAACATCATTCTCGTCTGCCTTGAAATATCCTTCAAGGACACAGTCGTGTCAATCCACGGCTTCGGATCGATATGTCGCCTTCATGGCATTCTGTGCCACGATGTATCGTCTCCCATCTTCCAAACCGGCCAATCGGCCAATCTCTCACCACCAATATTTTCCTGAACTCGCGCCGTTTCGTAGCGTCATCATCGTCACATCCACCTTTCCCAACAATACCGACCTGCCCTGATCCGACGTGTGAATGCGCAGAAACTCCATTAATGCCCAATGGCCTGGCTATCGACCACTCGAGACCGCTCAATGCGACCATGGCGTCGTATACACAGCAGGTTTTGGTCGCGACGGGACAGACGGATTGGAGTAGTCGAATCGAAGAGGACGGTGTCGATACGAGCTGGGGTACTCTCGTACGAAATTTAAAGACCATGTTTGGCCGGGGGGGTAAATACGCTGATGTCTGTTTGTCCTTTGCTTTCTTCTTCTTCAATCTACCAAAGTTCCTAATGGCGCTGACGAATGGTGAAATTCATTTTATATCTGCTATTTGCTACAGCCATATAATAATCTAGTCATCACAAACTCATCATTTACGCCCGAGTCGCTAAATTCCTCCTCTCGATTTGCATCTGCTCTACTCTTTCCCGCCTTCAAATACATCCCACAAATCCCCGTCGAGGCAGCCGGTACCGTCTCCGATGCCGCAAGAGAGTCGACTACTCTTGACTCGTTTGCGCGCTCGTATTTGCTCCCGCACGAGCTTCATCCGGCGCACACAGGAATGCCAGAGCCACAGCGTCAACTACTAACAGGCTCACCGGAGCGGTCTTCCGCCCTCTTTCCTGACGCAATCGACATCAAGCGATCGCCCACAATACTCATCTGCGGTCACGGCGGTCGCGATATGCGCTGCGGCATTATGCGGCCGGTACTTCAAGCTGAATTCGAACGCGTTTTGAGACGTAAGGGCTTTTCAACCAGTCGAACCGACGGCAACGACGGCAACGACGGTGGCAGTGGCAGTGGTGGTGAGAAAAATAAATTCCTCGACAAGCAGGGTCATGTGAATATCGCTTCCATAAGTCATATTGGCGGTCACAAATACGCTGGAAATGTCATTATCTATATCCCGCCGGCATTTGTGTCCACGACATCATCTGCGCGGCAGGCAACGAGTCCTTTGGCAGGTAAAGGGATATGGTACGGAAGAGTCGAACCGAAGCATGTAGAAGGCCTTGTGGAAGAGACTCTTTTCAAGGGGAGGGTGATCGAGGAGCATTTCCGAGGTGGCATCGGTCCACGCGGCGAGATTTATCGACTGTAGAAAGTCACTCTCTTGGATTGCATTGCATTGTAGATATAGATAGATACCACTCAATCATTATTTTGTCAAGTTGTTTTAATCAGATTTGTTGTCTTGATTAGATTTCGTAGTACAAAAAAAAGTCCGTCCAGAAAGGTAAATGATGACAAATTACCGCTAACCATTTTGGGCCGGAGATGAGTCTTCTCCGCAATTTGCAGATTTGCGAGCTTCATCCAATCTTGACCAACAATTACGCAGTTCCGGCGGTCAGCTATGCTACACCAACGCCGAAACAGAATTGGACCTTAGAATATGCTACGACAGCGGGTCATGGTTGTCTGGAAATTTCCCACAGAAACGATTTTCTATTGATGACGACGTACTGCCACGCGTTGTGAGCTTCCGCATCAGCCATGAGTTTCGCGGTCAGATCATGCCTCTACAGACATGGCGTGCGCTATCAATGCGTCTTAAACGTCTCGCATTTTAGATTAACCTCCAGATACGGTCACAATATCACGCAACACTCGAGATTAGCCTCGACCTCTGGTGCGCCGACACGATTAGACATTCGCGAGATTGATCGAAAATGGCAGAAACGCTGGGAAGAAGCCGACAAGCAAAAAGCACAACAAGTGGCAAGCGGCGAAGTGCCATGCTCTGGTCTTGGATCCTCGTCGTCTTCTCAGAACGCCCGCCCCAAATCGTACATCCTGTCCATGTTCCCTTACCCGTCTGGCACGATGCACATGGGCCATTTGCGAGTCTATACCATCTCGGATGTGCTTTCTCGATTCTATCGCATGCGAGGACACGATGTCTTGCACCCAATCGGCTGGGACGCGTTTGGTTTGCCGGCCGAAAATGCAGCGATTGAGAGAGGGATTCAGCCGGCCGAATGGACGATTCAGAACATTGAGAAAATGAAGAATCAATTACGAAGCTTTGGGCCGGCATTTGACTGGGAGCGGGTATGATTTGAGATTTTCCTCCCCTTTCTCTATGGTTAAATAAGCTAGATGACTCATTCTATGTTTTTTTTTGGCAAGGAAATCATGACGTGTTCTCCGGAGTTCTATAAGCATACTCAGAGGATCTTTTTAATGCTCTACGAAAAGGGATTGGCTTATCAGGCTGAGGCGATAGTCAATTACGATCCGGTGGACAAGACAGTGCTGGCAAACGAGCAAGTGAGTAGCCTTTTTTTCTTCTTTTTTTTCGAAGCCAAATTTATAATCTAATCTCTTAGGTCGACGCGAATGGTTGCTCCTGGCGGTCAGGTGCAAAAGTCGAGCAACTGAAATTAAAACAATGGTTCTTCCGGATAACCGAATTTAAAGAAGAACTCCTCAACGGACTTGAGACTTTGTCGGACGGATGGCCAGAACGTGTTCTGTCGATGCAGCGGAATTGGTTGGGCAAATCGCACGGCGCAAAGATAAAATTCGGCATTCAATGCCCAAATGGAGAAACGAGAGATGTCGAGGTTTTCACTACTCGTCCCGATACACTATACGGAGTAGAATATATTGCGCTTTCCTTGGATCATCCCCTCGTGCAAGATATGGCTCAGTCGGACGCTGGTCTTCGAACTTTCATCAAAGAAGCTGCGTCTCTGCCGGCGGATACGAAAGTTGGCTATCGATTAGGCAAAACCAGCGCATTGCATCCGTTGAAGTCTATCGACCACGAAAGTCCACATATATCGAGGAACGTGCCCGTGTTTGTAGCTCCTTATGTATTAAGCGGCTACGGCGAGGGAGCTGTCATGGGTGTTCCAGGCCACGATGCTCGTGATTTGGCCTTTTTCAAGGAGAATTTACAGTCTGAATTCGTCCCTATGGTCATTCAATCGGAGCCGCAAGTGCATGAAGAACCTTCCCTCGTCCCCATTAATAATGCCAAGGCATTCACCGCTGAAGGCTATTTGACATCACGATGTTGGAAATACCAGGGTCTAAGCTCTAGCGAAGCCGCAAAACAGATAGTAAAGGATCTCCAAGGAATTGGCCGTGGCGAAGCAGCAGAGTCATGGAGGTTGCGCGATTGGTTGATCAGCCGCCAGCGCTATTGGGGTACTCCGATTCCCATGATACATTGCTCAAGCTGCGGCCCAGTCCCGGTCCCCATTGATCAATTGCCGGTGAAATTGCCCGAGATTGACGGAGACTGGTTCAAGGCACAAAGGGGAAACCCGCTCGAGTCTGCCGCAGATGACTGGCTTCACACGGAATGCCCACAATGCCACGGCGCTGCAAAACGTGATACCGACACCATGGACACCTTTGTTGATTCGTCGTGGTACTATATGCGTTACCTGGATCCCAAAAATGACAAAGAACCTTTCTCAGCTGCGGTCGCCCGCCCTGTTGACATATATGTCGGAGGTGTTGAGCATGCTATACTGCACCTATTATACGCGAGATTTATATACAAATTCTTGTCTCAAAGCGAGCTCTTCCCGGAGCTGGCACATACGCAACTCAGTCCAGCCACTGCGGAGCCTTTCCGGACGTTATTATCTCAGGGCATGGTTCATGGTAGAACATATTCCGACCCGTCCACTGGCCGATTTTTGCTGCCCTCAGAGCTGGACTTGTCCGATAAAAATGGGCCGTTGATCAAGGGTTCAACGATTCGAGCAAACGTTTCTTACGAGAAGATGTCTAAAAGTAAACACAACGGTGTCGATCCAATGGACTGCGTGGAGAAATACGGAGCAGATACTTTACGGGCTCACGTTCTCTTTTCGGCGCCGATTGCCGAAGTTCTCGAGTGGGACGAGAGCAAGATTGTAGGTATCGAGCGATGGTTTGGTCGGTTGTGGAAGTTAGTTTTGGACACAGCTTCAGCACTTTCGCGAGCCGATGGTGGTGACATGACCGGGCTGAAGATGACTGGCGAAGAAATACAGAATCAGCCTCACGCCCTTTCGAACCGGCCAAACTTAATTAATTTACCGTCTGCAGATACTGACGCCCTGCTTGCGACGCATGACGCTATTGTCTCCATAACGAACTGTATTGAGAATAACCCTTATGCGTTGAACACGGTCATATCCGACTTGACTAAATTGACAAACACCCTCTGCTCCCGTGCTTCGGTACCTACAGACCCAAGTATTCTGTATATCTGTGTCTCGTCCCTGCTTCGATTATTGGCACCTATCGCCCCCGCCCTTGCGTCAGAGACTTGGGAACGACTTCACTCGGGTATACTTGCTGAGAAGGCAAACGACATGAATTCACAAGGTCTCAATATGGCGACAGCAGCTTGGCCAACACCTCTTCTTACTGAAACAGAAGCGAAGTCTCTTCGATCACGAGGTGGCCAAACAGTTGCTGTTCAAGTCAATGGTAAATTACGCTTTACCGTGACTATTCCTCGTCTCCTTTCAGGAGCTACGACCTCCAAAACCACTACCACAGAAACTTCAGGAACTTCACAAAACGAAGAGCAAACCTGGATTATTGACCAAGTCCTCGCAACGGAAGAGGGGAAGCTTTGGCTTAGAGAAAAGCACGATTGGGAGAAGAGAAAGCGAGTGATAATCGTGCCTGGGGGTAGGGTTGTGAATATTGTATTTTGATGTCGATCTCGTTTCATTCGCGGGGTATACATGTATGATAATATTGTACCATATTTGATTGATCAGATGAACCTAGATCCACGGGTATTAAAGAGAAACTATATACCTAACCTACATTCTGTATCATCCTGGCTTAAGCTTCTCAGCAAGTATGATTTGACTCTGTCTAGAAATTGCTCGACCACCTGAGCTCGCCTATGCACGTATGTTGTAGAATATTTCATTCACCACGAAAACGAAAGTAGAGACATCTGCACATGAAATGCAAACAGGATGAGGACCTTTCATTTCCCCTAACATTTAGACCTATAGGTAGATTTGATTCCACAGGCTTAATTAGTAGCATGCTAAGCTTTTTTTTTGGTTTCATTTATGATCTATAAACTGTTGTGTCTAGTACACTAGTACAGAGATGGATGATATTGCCAATCCCTGGTGCTGCCCAAATGCTCGCGGTCCAACAAAATTTTTCAAACGGCTTTCGAGCACTTTCTTAGGACAAATTTTGGAGCAATCTCGAAAGTGAAGCTGCTTAGCTGGCGAAGTGAGCTCCGACGATATACGTGTATCTCTGATTCATTATCGTCAAGACTCACTTCTCATCCCTATCCCATCCAGTGCTGCAGATAACATATGCCTGGATTCTGCATAAAGAACAATGACTTGAAGAGAAAGAAAAGAGGAAAGAAAAGAACAGTCATTAATCTTGATGTAGAATTGTATGTAGTTCCTTGAAGTTTGTAGACCGCGATTTACTGAAATTGTCGAGTCTCTGAATGCCTCTTTGTTACCGAGGCGAAAGAATATCAGACAAAGTCGAAAAGATCCGAAATATTACCGAGATAGTGACTCCATATTGTCTTAGATGGGCAGAATCTTGTATTATTCAGATGAATGGTATACAGTCACGGACATTTTCGCGACTCATAATAGACTGATTGACGGTGCTTCCCTTCTTCTGAGTCAAATGCTGGTAATTTGTATTGCTGGTCTTCTACCAATGATTAATACACGAATAAATATTCCAAGGTTGGGTGGACAATAGTCATTGACCGTAATCCTGATAGTTGACTCAGGTGGTATATAAGTTGTGGCACTGACTCTTGTCATACCTCATGCTGTAGGATGACTCTCGTGATACTAAGTCCATAAAACCCATAAAAACCCCGATACGAATTCATTGCTGCCTTTTTCTTTTCAGGTGAGAAAGGAAACGAAAAAAAAAAAGATCTTCAAGCCATGGCGTCAACAGAAGGTATGAAAGAACTATCTTATTGCATGAACCGTTGCTTAAGAACATACAGACCGCCCCGACCTCTTCGTAATCAGGGACTCTCCAGGGAAAGGCCTTGGTGTATTTGCGACACGCGAAATACCTCGTGGCACTCGTGTGCTGGCGGAATCTTGCTTTTTGGGGCTTATATGCAGCGAAAAGGAAAACGCAGATGCAAAGACGGTTTTGGAAAAGTTTAAAGAACTTTCCAAAAATGAGAAGGAATCCTACTTGAGGCTCTACTCTGGTCCCACGACAAGATACAAGAAGGAACAAATCAAAGGAATGGGCCAGAAATGGGAGAAATTGGACAAGACGGAGCGACAGGTATTGAGTATCTACGCAGTCAATGCTAGCCCATACATCTTCATTACCGGTTCCCGTGTCAATCATTCTTGCATCCCAAATATGTGGTTCGAGTACAACAGAGCTATCATGAAAGGAACCTTTCAAACTATGCGGGATATTCAGCCTAATGAGGAGCTATCCATTTCGTACATTGATGGCAGCGCCTGGGAAAAGGAAACGAGACAGTACATATTGCAAAAGAAAGGGTTTCAATGCAAGTGTATCGCATGCGAGGATACTCCGTTTGGACAAGCGCACGAAAGTAAGAGAAGAGATATCTCTCGATGGCATGCCCAATTAAATCGGCTTCTGGCTCGACCCAATCATGAAGTCGCGTCGGGAGACATTGTCGAAAAGGCAACAAGAATTGTGGCAACGCTGAAAGCTGAAAAGTTGGTTGGTCGTGAGTTGTGCTGGTAGTATGTATCCAAAGAACAATACAAACATCTCTCACGAGTTTTTATTATGCTAACAATGCTTTCCTAGTTATTATTTGGTCGCTACTCACCTCGATAGACGCGGGGAATTCCATCTAGCTCGATTATGGACGGAAAAAGGCATAGAAGTTGAAAAGTACTGTTTGGGAGAAGATCATCCTGTTTATCACCAAATGAAAGGAACAGCTCAGGATCTGAAGACAAAAGAAGATCGAGCTGGACAATAATCTCATAGGTATTTTTTTTCATGGACAATAAACGGTTGGGGTTTTCTTTTTTAGGTATCTAGAATAGTTAGTTAAGTCAAGTTTAGTTAACTAATTGGTTAGTTAACTAGTTAGCAGTTGACTGCTTGGTCAGCTTTGCCATAACTGCACCTTTAATCGGCGATAATTTTCTTTTGGCTTTTCATCGGTAATTTGGCATTCATATAGATTTTGACGCCACTCAATAAAGATTCGAATCTAGAAAAAAAAGCATTGACTTTTGTTAATTAATGTCTCGTATCCGTACAAGTCGTCGTTCACAATAGGCACTCCGTTGACTTCTCGTTTGGGATTTGGACAACCCTTCCCATTCTCACACAAGTAATAATTAGCACACTATAAGAAAATTCGCAATTAGATGGCACTGATGAGGAAAATGAAGTGAAGGGGTTCATGCTATCCTCAAACCTGCCGGGTTTCATGTCATATCGAGGGAGACGCAAAGCCCTAGTCCTAAGCCTATTTAGGCAACTGGCGTCTTGGTCCGTCCGCCACTACGCTAACGGCCCATCGCCATGCGAAACTGTTGCGATTTCATATCGTGTTCGACGTACCGCCACCTGAATTAGGTCGACCAGACTCGTCAGGGACTATTCCAGATTCTAGACAAGTCTTAGACTAATCTAATCAATAGGTAGAGGAAATTATTATCATGACGTTAAACCTGCACAGTAGTCACCGCAACGGCTGTATACATCAGGCTGACACATAGAATCCCTGAGCCTCCCTTGCCAAAGAGGCCGGCCTTTGATTCTGCGACACTACTCAGACCCAATACCCCGGAATCTATTATAGTTTGCGTGAGAATTACTATGAATTACTATCTTCAGCATGGTATGCATTGCAAGCTCGACGCGCGCGGTTCGCTTCTTGCGTTTGATAGCTGAGGGAGGTGTGACTGGTTATGAGTTGATAGGTCTATCTTACCATTTTTTTTCTCACTCACCCACTTCACCACTTCTGGATGAATCGTCAGTCAAGTGGACCTGGTGGGATTTCTGACAGAAACCCTGTCTTGTGTCATGGGGGAGGAATTTCCGCTCTCATTTTTTTATCTTCCACGACGTGATTCTTCCTTTCCCTTCGTTTCCTCTTCTTCACCTATTTTCACATCATAGAATTGCTGTTGTCCGTGTCATTCGTTTCTATAGCAGCCCCGGACTGGCTGCAAAAAAGCTATTCAGCTGGTCTGAACTGGACGCTTTTTTTCCGTGGCTTTTTATCTTTTCAATATTTCGGTAGTCTCTGGTAGCTGCCTATCTTCGAACGTCGAACGTTTTATTTCAGATTATTCGCATCTTTTCAAATGAAGTTGGCTATTGCCCGATTCCAAGCCTAATCGAGAATCGGAAAAGAAAAGAACAGAGTCCAAGAACAACGTGCCCATTTCATACATTGAATCATACAGGATCCATCGATGCCAAATCGTTAGCAGTATAGTCCTCTTTTTAAAGGACGAAAGCTGCTACGACAATCAAGAATCTGTGAACTGTATAATGTCAACTTTATCATCACTTTCAGAGCAAATTGCCCGAAAGTACGACAGCTTGCGATGGAAGTATATGGTTGTGACTGTGGATCGACGGGATGGAGCAGATCCTTGGTGGCATCAAGAGAGTACTCCGACAACGGCTATTCTGCTCATAGCCTTCAATATGGCTTCGGCGGTTCTTCTCATGGGGACGGTCTTTTGGGTGATGTGCAGAGCTTCCAGAAAAAGTAATCTGAGGTCGAAATAGTACGGAACATGTCCCCTTTCCGCATAGACAACACACCGTATACGACGACAGAGACTGACGCGAGTGATGTACTGATAGTAACCGTCGAAAAAGTCAATTGAAGATTGCGTCAACGGATGTTCTGACTTTATCTTTCACCGTGGCAGTGCTGATTCAGGGTATAATTTTGCTCGTGCTCCAGATACTGCAAATGTCTCCGACCATTTCCGCGAGTGAATGCAACACAGTTGGACAGATATTATTTCCGAGTGAGTTTTGACGCCGCACTACGCGCATTTTCGTATGCGATTCTTGGAATAGAAGAAATTTTTGACTGACGACCGTCGTACAGCGCTTTGGATCGTTGGAGTGGTCATACTGGTTTTTGGAGCCGAGACACTCTACCGCGGGTTCAAGAAGATTCGATTTGCGCCACGCAAGAAGAATGTTGTGTATTTTTGTTGGGCTGTGATTGTAATTATGGTCTTTCTGTCGTGGATTCCAACACGAATGAGAAAATCCACAGCCATGGAATGTCAAACAAGTCTGCTCTCGACTGTCGACATGTTAAGTGACGTCGCATTTGGGATTTCCGTTGGCTTCATCTCCTTGTACACATTAATTGCATCGGTGCTCACGCTGCAATTGCTGCGATCGCGCGATATCAATCTCATGGAAAGAATCGCAGCGACCCAAATGGTGTACTATATGGCGATAGCGGCGATCAATTTTGTAAGTTTGTTGAATATTCGAGCGTGTTTTGAGAATCGCTTCACAACTAACAAACGACCAGGCATTTATTGTACCCTTCTGGGCTCGAGATGCACTCAATATTCCGCAGGGAATCACTCCAATGATGGCCATGGTATCGATCAATGTTATCGGAATTGCTATGTTATTTTTCCAGGTCCTTTTCCGCTCGTCCACCGAACACTTGACAATCGGATATCAAGAATCATCCCGCAACGGTCCAAGGACACAAGGACTGAAACGGAAAATTTCATCACCGATTCCTATACCCCAGGACAATTCTTCTACTCGCGGTCGCACGTATAAAGGAAGGGACTGGAGCCGATATAGCATATATGGCAGGCGAAAAAATGCGATAGATACCGATAAATCGCTCCCGCCAACGCCGACCATGGGCCAGCAGAAGGCCAATAACAACAATAATAACGGAACAGCCAGCAAAAAGAGTTCTTATGCCTACTCGATCTTTCCAACCAAAGCTAGTGCTCGCAAACTCAAACACCCAGCTTCAAGCATATATGAAGACAACCAGTTCCTCGTTCCGCCACGCCCGGCCTTTGCTGGAGCACATAATCGCAATTCATCCGACGTCAGTCATGCCACGGTTCAGATAGGTCTCCGTCTTAGCAACCTCGCAGACGCTCAGCGAGGACAAAGTCGAGATTCCATGGCGGCAGATCGGACACCCGCCTTCACGACGCACTCGGGCTTCCTCGCTCCTCAATCTTTTCTCAGCCGCTCAAACAACAACCATATTTCAGCGACGTCCCTCGATGTGCCGGTGACATTGCTTCGATCGCCAGATACAGAACGTCCCGACGTGACGTTCCCAGTTTCTGCTCCTGTTGAATCTGTTGCGCCGCCGACCGAATCGAATTCTAGTCGTCCAGCTCCGTCGGGTTCACGGCCAGGATCTTCCCGTGACGGCGGCGGCACATCACCCGCAGTCTATAAGAATTTAGCCGACCTGCAAAAACTGCTTGAAGTCGACCTTGAAGCAGCTCAGAAAGCGGCCGCCGAGAACGAAGCTTGGCCTCTGCGGGATCCCTTGCCGATTCTCCTCCCTCAAAAGACCTATAATCCCGAGGATCAATGAGTCAACAAAATGAAGATCCCTTTGCGAATGACCGACTTGTACTTTTCTCGAGATGTTCCTCTCCCACGCTCGCTTCCAGTCCTCCATATGATTTTTTTTTCTTGATATCAACCAATAACTGTGCGGCGTATTTATTTCACGCTCTTATGATTTGTAAACCATTACCAACCTTTTTCTATGTTTCTTTTCCCTTTCTTTTCAATTCCCCCCACTGTCCATATCCATTTCCGAATCGATTGATGATCTTTGCGACACAATCCAAATTTCCTCTTGGTTGTCGTGGATCAGCTCCCTTTCCCCTCACCCCTCACTGTATCCAAGTACTCTACCTGTAAATAGACTAGTGTGAGGAGAAACACTTCCCCTCACCCAATTCAGCCTTTTTGATTGGTCTCTATCCATATTTTTGCCAAATTGAGTAACCACACGCTAATCGTGCGACCGTCCCAGCTGAGGGGGGAATACAGCGCATCCAAGCGCTCTGGCTTTTCCACCGTCCGTCCAGAGCAAGTGCAAGACGCTTCTGGACCTATACCAGAGAAGCATTAAATCCGATATGCGTTGTGATTGGCACAATTGTCACGTAACAAATACAGCTCATTAGTTACGACTCATAGCCGTCTCTCGGACCCGCGAAAGAAGCAGACGAGAGGGGGTTTTGAGCTTCCTGCATGAGGAGGAGGGGGGAGAATTGGTCGTACAGAGAGTCAGCTGGAGATGGAGCCAATGATTGTCACACCGAATTTCACTTGGCGCAGTCAGAAACAATTTCTTAATGGGGGGGAAAAAATTTGAAAAAAACCCACGATGACTATATATAAGCCGACGTCCAGTCGTGAAAGTGAAGATCGAAAACATTTACAAAAATCATCTTTTCGTCCTACAAAAATCGCAACCAAACCGTATCTGGCTTAAGTAAGCTTGTTGCTCTCTTTGTTAAGCGACTGACTAAACTTTGATTGCATCATGTTTATGTTATCATGCATTCCTTTCCCATCGCTCTTTCCTTTTCCCCGCATGCGCCAATTTACCTGGTTCTTTCCGTGCAACATCTTATTTATCTAAGCAAACGAAATGCTGACTGATCAAGGCTTGCAGGACTATATAAAAGGCCAATTCCCACTTGATCCGGCTGAATTCAATCAACTCCATCGCTTCTTCGTCTTTTCGTCTAATCATCTAATATTCTCCTCTGATCTCTTCTTCTATCTTCATCATGGTATTTGCCCGCTCTCTGTCCCGTCAATTCCAGCGTCCTGCTGCATCCTTACTAGCAATCACATCACGTCAATGGCGTGCCCCGGTTTTGCAGCGGACGCCTGTTTACACTGGAGTGCGTACGCTAACAGCGAGTGCCTCACGACAGGGTAAAGTGTTAATGGTCCTTTACGATGTGAGTCTTGAGTCTCGAATAATATAGACGTCTACACGTCTAAAGCCAGTCGGATATTCAATGACTTACACGTTGATACAGGGTGGTGAACACGCCAAGCAACAGCCGGCCCTGTTGGGTACCACTGAGAATGAACTTGGAATCCGTAAATGGCTTGAAGAACAGGGCCACACTCTGGTAACTACCTCCGATAAGGAGGGACCTGATTCCGTCTTTGAGAAGGAATTGGTCGACGCTGAAGTCATCATCACCACTCCGTATGTGCACCAGCTGATTGTGTTGATCGTTCACTAACTCGCTGTTCCAATAGCTTCCACCCTGGTTACCTCACTGCCGAGCGTCTGGCGAAAGCCAAGAAGCTGAAACTGGCCGTGACTGCGGGAATTGGATCGGACCACGTCGATCTCGACGCTGCTAACAAGACGAATGGTGGTGTCACCGTCGCAGAGGTGACTGGATCCAACGTCGTCTCGGTCGCGGAGCACGTCGTCATGACCATTCTGCTTTTGGTCCGTAACTTTGTTCCCGCACACGACCAGGTCCGCAACGGAGACTGGAACGTCGCTGCTGTTGCCAAGAACGAGTACGACCTCGAAAATAAAGTCGTCGGCACCGTCGCTGTGGGCCGTATTGGAGAGCGTGTCCTGCGTCGTCTGAAGCCTTTCGACTGCAAGGAGCTTCTTTACTACGACTACCAGCCTCTACGACCCGAAGTGGAGAAGGAAATTGGTGCCCGCCGTGTAGATACTCTTGAAGAGCTGGTCTCTCAATGCGACGTGGTCACTATCAACTGCCCGCTTCACGAGAAGACCAAGGGGTTGTTCAACAAGGAGTTGATCTCTAAGATGAAGAAGGGTTCATGGCTCATCAACACTGCTCGTGGAGCTATTGTTGTCAAGGAAGATGTGGCTGAGGCCGTCAAGAGCGGCCACCTGCGTGGCTACGGTGGTGACGTCTGGTTCCCTCAACCGGCTCCCAAGGATCACCCTCTGCGCTACGTCGAAGGACCTTGGGGTGGCGGCAACGCGATGGTGCCTCACATGTCTGGTACATCGATTGATGCGCAGATCCGCTATGCCAATGGTGTCAAGAACATTTTGGACAGCTACTTCTCTGGCCGCCACGATTACCGACCTGAGGATCTGATTGTCCACAAGGGTGACTACGCCACTAAGGCATATGGACAGCGTTAGGCTGACTTGAAACTATTATTCTCGTTCTGACAGTGAATGAGAGCCTTCCAAATGTACATAACATAGTTACGATTATGAAATTGTTTTCTTCATGATATTGCAATTGGACTCCTGAGTAGTAGCCAGTGGCTCTGGAGTGAGTATCCATTCGTCCGATCTTCTTCAAGCAAACTATACGAAGTTAGGCTGTTGCGACGTACAGCCATCTCTGCTTCCAATTCTGTTCTGCATGCGAAAAAATCGCCGAGTTTGTGAAACAGTCAGAACCTAAGACACAGTGTGATGCTGTGCAGCCCAATCTGTAATTGAACTTGCATCTGATGTATTTACGCATGTGTCAAATGGTGTCCAAGAACGCCTATAATAAGTCGTTGCTATTGTTGGTGTTATCGTCACGAATGCGCCCTGAGATGAGCCTCCGTGTAGCATTTCAAGTGCATCGAGATCTGCGTTGAATCCGAAAACCACAATTGATTGCTCATCATTTTCCTATTTCGGTGACCTCTCAGAATCACTTGGATCCTGAAAAATCTCTTGTAGAGAGGCATTGCAGTTGAAACAATGATGTTTCTCAGCCTCCTCGATTTTCAAATCGGGCGGCACTTAGTGTAATGCCAGGGGTGCATCGGTGCGGTCGGGCGCGAAATATTAGGGATGTCGACTCGACGCTCGCTGTGCATACCAAAAGAAGACAAAAAGAAAATTCATAAACGTTCACTGTCATGTGTTAAAAACTTCCTTGCATTTTTCAATCAATGTATTTTGGAGTCGTTGACACCGCTAAAAGAAAACCATCCATCCCAAATACGATCAATCTCCATCCCAGAAATCGAATTCAGATTAGCCCCCCATCATCGCAGCACACCCACACACACCCAAACGAACACATCTCTGCAAGAATTCTTGCGCGCTTGTCTCTCCGCGGAAGTTTCTACCTAGGTAGCTGCAGGGAGAAAGTTCGCCTTGGCAGTTGAAATCAAAATATCGCGTGTTCTTTTGGAAAATCAAGGATCTCCTTCTGGAAGCCTTCTGTGCAGGAATCTTAACCACTCAGAAATCTTGGAATACTGGGGTAAGTTAGCCCTCGTAAGATTTTGATGCAATTACACAACTAGGCACCAGGCTGAAACTTGTGTACCGATACACAAAAGAAGATGCGGAAGCCTGGAATATACCCCTAATTTTTTTTTTCTCGTATTTCTTTCTTTTCGCCAAGTTCAACGGGTGCGTCACAGCTGAAAACGGAAAAGCGAATCATTATGCAGGAACATACATACCAGCGACGTCAAGTAGTCTTTAATTCTTTGAATCTGGACAGAGTAAGCTACATCATTTCGCGCTGGACCCAAATAGGCATGACGGTGAATTTGCGTATTGAATACTACGCAAGTTTTATTGCTATATATTCTTGACTACAAATCTACCAGGACGGCTGCAATGGGATGCAGGAATTACCTAACTTGGTATCCGTAGATACGAGATAATTTAATCAACTAACTTAGCGAACCCGGGCAATCATCATTAAACATCGGGCGCCATGCCACATGGCAACTCCCGGACAAGGTAAAACGGCTGCTCAGACTCGTGCAGATCGATGCCACATCAGCTGAGACTCAGGTACTCCTTCCTGTCGTAGTTAGCTAACTACTTAACTACTAAATAGTTAAGTATTTTATGATCGCTTTCTTTCAATTTCCAATCATGTACTCCATCGGCCATTTTCTATTCATCAACCTCTTTCTTTACTCCCCGTTTTCTCCTTTGGTCTGATAAATCAAGATTTGAACCCCACGAGATATTGAATAGGTCTTCGGGGTATATGTGTGTATTGCCGAGAGAAGTCCAGATAAAAGCGCAAAGATGCACGTTGAACCACGGAGAACTTACTTGCTTTGTAATATCATTAATTGTAATCATTATTATTAATACCTATTATTTTTTTTCAAGTCGCACGGTTCATCGGGCCTGGTATCCGAATCAGGATAGACATTGTTGCCTGCAGCCTTGAACGTTCATGCACCTTTCAGCAAGGGGGGGGAAGGGGAAATAAACGAAGGGGACTGGTTTTTTCTTGCTCGACATGTCCAAGAAATGCAACGCTGTGTAACATAACCGATGGCTTCTTCCAATGGCATTGTCCAAATAAAAAACCCAACGGGAGGTTTACCTAGCTTGGTTTCAGCCCCAAAATTCTTAGTTGAAGTACACAACTGTAACCCGGCGTCCAGGAGGACGGAACCCGCCAAGAAAACATGGCACTTGCATGAGGTATGGAATTGTATCGTATTTTTTATTTATCTGTTTTTTCTAGATTAAATTACATGCAGAACAGGACTCACGTGTTTTTTCTCGAAATGCGCACGCAGTACCAGGTACAAGATAACTACGTGGTAAATTACTTAAGTACCCACTTTCTTCTTATATAGGGCTGAGACCTGCCAGAAGAGCCAGGCTCGGCGTGACTAATACTGTCACGACTTCATAACTAAGTTAACTAGTCAACTATTTACTTAAATAGCAACAAACTAATAATTAGGAAGTCTGTAGAATGCGCTGCACTGTCTGGTTGGAAGAAGCGGAAACAAACTAGCAGGTGTAATTTCCGCCTTTCTTTTTTATTTCCAACGTCACTTTGCGTCTGTTGGCGATGATCCGTATGGACGGGACAAATTTGTTGCGAGTTGTACCGGTATAATTGATGATGCCTAGCGCCTCCGACGACATATTTTTACCAATATTGATATGACTCAGAAGAGAGACTAGATCACGAGAACTAAGCCAAGTCTCCAAGCCGAGCGAAATTATTGGCGAATCTAAGTATTATTCTGTGGCTATGCGCTGAAAATGTCCTGTTTAACTAACTCAGTAGTTTCTTTTAGCTCGCAACTAAATAAATCAATCGGCGATAATAGACTGAGTGTCACTGGTACAGAATGATCCACTACTTCTGGAACGTTTCTGTTTTGGGCCTAGATTCATACCGTTGACACTTAGGGCTCTTTGTGCTTTCAAGGCTTGTATTGTAATGTTATTACGAAACGAGATACAGTTTCCCGCCCCAATTCAAATTTTGTACCTCCTACGTATAAAGTCAGGCCCAACTCGAAAGACTTGTCTAATAAGTTATTTCTCGGATGAAATGTTCCCTCATGTGGAAATTTGAATTATCATTGGACCAAAGAACAGAGGCTATGCTATGAAACCAGACGTCAAATCTATCACTAGGACCAACAACTGTCCAACCAGACTGGGTCTTGTGTAACACAACATGGTACCCCTGAATCCACTCCGTCGTAGTAGAAGCTGTCTTAGCTACGGAGAGCTCGTAAAAGAGAGCTCGTAAAAGAGACCGATCGGCCTGATCAATGATTAGGAAACAACATTTCTTTTGTCTATTAACAATACAAGTATTAAAAGAATCGGTTTGCGAATTTCACTATTTCGCTGATGACTCGGACCATAGATGGATCCGGCTGTCAGGATCCCTAAGCATAAATCCCTGGACGGAAATCCTCCGTGCGTCTCTGACAGTGTGGACCTGCAACATGACTAGAAGAACACGTAATCAAGACGATCCAATCTCGGTTAACGAATAGTCGAGACCGCGCTCGTCGTCTATAATTATATGAGACCTCAAAGTTCCACATCCCGACGAACCCGCTTCCGGCCTTGTCTTGATGTCTTGGAATCTTGGACTGAGAAAAGCTTACCTTGTCTACATTTAATTTATTTCACTGAGACGTTTCCTGATTGCTAACAATACTAGGAAGTAGCAAAGGCACTTTTCGGTCAAAGTTTTGGCTTCAAGCCTTCCGAACTCCTGACCCGTAAACCCAGCAGCCTGGACTTTTTTTCTTTTCTTTTTCTCTCACGTGGCTATGGCAATTGATGTTATTTGAAATTTGAGTCTACAATTTCTAGAAGGTTCGTTGAGGTTCTCAAGCTTTGGTTTATTCGAGTTCGTCTGATTGGATATTCACTACTTTTGACCATCAGATTTGTAATCAATTCTCGAGTAAAAAAGTTCAAGAAAGTAAGCACCGTTGTCGGCTCGTGCCGATCAGGGAATTTTTGCTTTTTTCGGTCCGGTGTTAACAGTCAAAAAATTCGAGTTTGCTCTATGTTGTGAGTGGGACGGACATAAGGCAGTTGGATCTACTTGGCCCCTATCTTAGCTGTCATATGGTTCTTGGTTTTTGACTACAAAACCATGGATCAGTCTTATGTAGGAAGTATTCATCCTGTCTTTAGCGGGTAACTCGTACGGATTGATAATCAATTATGATTCATAACTGTAGACAATCAACACATTCGACGGTTGTACAGACACTTCAAGGTACATCGAGTACATCGAGTACATCGCTGTCAAAAATACATGTAATACGGATGTGTCATGACGATACGATACTTCCGGCAGACCCACCACTATTAGCTTTGGCTCCCGGCCCGCTGAGGATTCAGCTTTCCAAAGTCCCATATTTTTCTTAAACCCAAAAAAAGTAATAACAAACTTTAGCGGCAGTGCAAGTGCAGTGTAGTGAACTGATACGCAGTCTAAATTTAAGACGATATAAAATTCCGGGCTATTCTGCCTGCCAAGAAGTGGAAAAACCCTTTTGGATGGCTTTATGGCTGATGGCTGATGGGCGCATGCGAGCTGTTCTTCCTAAAAAACAACTTTCTTCAGAGCTGAGTCAGCTGATTATTATCGCACTAGGAGATTATTTTGGGTCCAGATTGTGGATATTCTTTCTTACATGTTTTCCTACGTAATAACCAAGAAACCTGACTAACTTACTATGTAGTGTTTATCAAACATCGAAACAAAATGTATTCGTTCATAGTTCTTAGCCGCGCAGGTGCATAACTACAGTCATCAAATCGCTGACGATGACAATACTTTACATACAGCCGGAATTTACGGTAGTTGTTTTACAGAATTGCGATATGCAAGTTTACTTACGTACTAATCTGCATTGGGCCTTGCAGCAATAATTCCAGGCAACCTCAACCTCGCATTCAAATCATCTACATTTTGTAGCCGCCGCACTTTCGGGGCCTTTTTTTCCATCTCCTTCTCTCGAGTAGCGTATTTCTCGATTCGTATACGATCATGTATGTAAATACCGATAAACCACACTTGCCATTTCCGACCCATGCATATGATCTTTAGATACATGTATGCTCGCGTGGTAGCCTATAACTGCGAGACGAGCTAGTCCATTTACTCTAAGTAGCCATTCCTGTTTTCTTTGCTTTTTCTTTTCTTTTCTGTTTCTCGTGATTGAGTCATCGCCTAACCGTAGACTGCATCTCATACATGGCCATTTGCATTCTCAGGAAGCTGTTTGGCTGAGTGTGGCTCTGTCGTTCTGTGGTCTGTTCTCCGTGGTCCGTGGTCTGGGTCCTGGGTCCTGGGTTCTGTGCTTTTTTGAGGCGTGGCTTTGATGGGGAATTGTCATAAATCAGCTCATTATTAATTACTTGCCTAGGTACGCCCTCTAACCCACTAAGGCATCCAGGTATTGCTGAGCTCAGCGCTGGTGGAACGTACGTACGTACGTTTTACCTGAACTTGACTGTTCCTAGGTAGTTGCGGACGTCAGAAACATCGCGATCCTCTGTATATAAATACGTCTCTCCTGGCGCTTTGTCCTCTCCCTTTCTCTTTCTTAAAGCATCAAAGAAGAAGTTATCCAGTCTTGACTCGTTTCTGAAACTCCATCTACTCAGCACTCTCTGAAACGTTTATCTTTACATATTCTCTGCTTCGACTGCTTCTTACTGAACTCTATAAGACCATCAAAGCCGATTTCTCGTCTCTGAATCCTCAACTCTATCTCTCTCTTGCTCTCCTACCTGAGCTGCTTCTACAGCCAATCTTTACAGTCACAATGGGTCGAGGAGGTTACAATGTGCCAAGCGGCAGCAACCCGCCAACTCCCCCGTCATCATCCTAGAATCAATCAACCTTTACGACACTGTTCCAACGATTGGGATACGACCCAGGAATGAGTCGAATGAATTATGACGACGAATAATGCGGAAACGAGTACAGCAATATTGAGTTTCGCAATCAACTCAATGTTTCTGATTTTTTTTATCAATATATGTATATTTCTTTTCGAACGTGTTCTTTATTCCACGACTTTTCATTACTTTCCGACGCAAAACCTGTGAGGAATAGAGTCAGCTTGATTGGGATTCGACAAAAACCGAGAAGAGGGACGCTTGACATACTTCTCGAATACCACGCCCAATACATCCTCGACATCTGCGCCTCCTCGTCCAGTGATTTGGGCTAAGCTCTCAGCTGCGAATCGCAAATTCTCCGCCGCCGTGACAATGTCCACTTGGGTTTCTACGCTGGCCGTGGCTGCGTTGTTGTTATTTTTACTGTTTCCATATGTATTGTTACTTTTGCATTGCTTCTCACTTGCTCCCCCCTCCTGTGGATTTGGGTTATAGACGGCATCGGATGGCGTTTGTGTTTGGATTTGTATCTTAGAGGCATTAGTGCCGGCGAAAGCATGAGCGTCAGATTGCATTTCGGTATAGACTTTGATTTCGAGATTGGCATCAGCGCTGGTGTTGTTCAAGACTGTTTGTTCTGGTTTCTGTTGATGATTTTTATTGTCCTTTTGTTGTCGTTGTTGATGCTGAATGCTGTTTCCTGTTTCAAATAGAAATCTCTCCAGGTGCTCCAGACATTGTTGCAAATTAGATTGTTGTCGATGCGTTACTCCCAACGAGTCTTCCCAGTATGAAATATCATGCTTATCGTAATCTTGATGTATTCCTTCTGGACTTGCGATTTCTTCAAAGGCTACGATCAGCCCACGTAGAAATTTCTGAATATTACCCGGGTCTACCGACGTGTATTCTAGACCACAGTCCTGCTCGGCTTCCTTGCAAGAGATAAGAAAGATCTGATCGCTCGAAACGCCCTTGAACAGTGTATGCACCTGCGTCATCAAACCGGCCGCCAAGTCTCGTCGCTCGGGAAGCGAAGCCGGTAGCCTATCAGCTTTATTGATGACAACGACGATCTTCTTGTCGTGCGCTTGACATGAATGCACAGCTTCAACAACTTCCGGGTCAATCATCAGTCGTGGAATGATTGTCCCATCCAAACTATCTGACAGACTCAGTACTACCACGACCACATCAGATTCTAAAGCACGGTGCTTCGCTCGGCGGATGCCTTCCAACTCCACAGCTCCGATCTGAGCTTTCCCATTCGCCGCGGACCGAAGACCTGCCATATCCCCAATTTTGCAGTACCATCCGCCCAGATCAATGCCTACATCAACAATGTCTCGTGTTGTCCCTTCCTCCGTACTAACGATGGCTGCCTCTTTGCCAACAACGCGATTGAGCAAAGAACTCTTTCCGGCATTTGGCGCCCCCAACAAGGCAATCTTGATACCGTTCCGGAGTAATTCTCCCTTTGACGCATTCAGGATGTGATATTGAATCCGTTGCCGCAGATCTCGCACCTGGGAAGCGACTGATCCTATTAATTCCTGCGGAGACTCATCGAAATGCTGATCCTCGGAAAAATCAATTAGAGCCTCTAATTCTCCTCTTGCGTAGAGAAGATGCTGACGCCAATCCTCATAGCGCGCAGACAGAGTATTACTGCTTGCACCTCGCACAGCCAGTCGTCGCTGTTGCTCGGTCTCTGCATTCAATGTCTCTCCAAGGGCCTCGATTTGTGGTAGATCCAGAACATTGTTCATAAATGCACGCCGTGTGAATTCACCAGCTTCGGCGTATCGAATTGAAGGAAATGCCGTCGGTGAGACTCCATTGTGATTACCGTCGGATGCTAACACTTTGTTGCAATTTTCAATTGCCGCAAGCACAGCCTTGACCGTCGCTGGACCTCCGTGTACGTGCAGTTCAAGCACGTCCTCACCGGTTACCGTTCGAGGACTCGGAAAATAGAGCACTAAAGCCCCAGGATCGAGAAGCGTACTCGGAGACGGAGCAGACGTTGGCTCGTAAAGCGCTCGTACCGTCGCCATACGGGGTTTGGGGTCCCGTGCTCGTGGGCATATCGCTCGATATATCTAGTCGTCAGAGGCTATTAGCGTATTCGATCCTCTATTTAGAAATCGAATTTTTGGAGGTTTTTTTACCTGTAGACATGCAGGCCCAGAAATTCTGATGATGGCTATAGCGGCCCTGCCAGGTGCCGTAGATAGCGCGTAAATTGTCGAGTCTCCATTTTCCGAGTCGGACGAAAAGAGCTCCCTTGACAGGTCTCCATCCTGTTTTGATGAAAAATCAACAGCACTCAATAGATTAAAATAGCTAGCTGAAGTTGACAAGGCAGATTGTTGTTGTCTGTGTATTGCGCTAAGAGCGAGGTTCGTAGGAAAGCTAGATGGCCAAGCTTTCAAAGTAGAGTTCGCTGATATAAAGCCTAGTGATCGGATTCGTCCAATGGAGAGAACTCCATGCTTGGAGAGAGACAGAATTCTCCGCATGCGCAAAAGGTTCGTAGTAGAGTAGTAAAGATGCGACGAACGTTGAGAATGTTTGATGGAAAGTCAGGATTACGCATAAAGGATTCAATCCAGCAGTGGGGAGACGCTATGCTACTTACGGAAAGCGCAGGGCATGAGTAAGGTTAGTCGGGACGGGCCTTTTAAGGCGCTAACCAACACACTGGGATAATTATTTACTCCTCATTCAACTCCACCACTTCTCTATACTGGCTGACGGAGGCGAATGTTATATGTTTCCTTAAATACGCTGATGTTTCTCATGCATGATGTAGGATCTTCTCAACGAAGAAAACGCGTACTGAGTATCAGTATGACCACAGTCAAGACGAGTATAAATTTCCGAGTGACCCGTGGACGTTTCTTTCCTAGTTGCAGAGTCTCTACAAGATGACCCCCAAAGCACCTGGCCATCTCAAAGCGACCTGGATGGGTGTGACGACTATTCTTTTTGACGATGGCGAGACCTCCGTGCTAGTCGACGGCTTCTTCACGTGTCCCGGTTTCACTTCAACTATTTTCTGGAAAATAAGCTCCGACGAAAAGATAGTCTCACATTGCCTACAGAAAGCGGGCATCGATAAGCGTCTCCAGGCCGTCCTGGTTGCTCATTCTCACTACGATCATGCGATGGATGCATTCTCTGTTTGTTATAAAACGGGAGCCAAGCTCGTGGGATCGGAATCAACTAGACTGATTGCCGAGGGCCATGGCTTGCTCCCGCCAGACCAGATGGTCATCATCAAGGATGGCGACATTCTCAGTTTTGGCAACTTCCGGATCACCATCTTCGAATGCCCACATTCACCAGGAGATATTTCTCCAGGTCAGATAGATAGCCCGCTTCAGACCCCGTGCAATTATAAGCAATTCAAATCTGACAAGTGCTATTCTTTCTTGTTTGAGAATGGCGAACATCGAGTATTTGTACATCCCAGCGCAAACTTTACGGACGGCAAGTTCAAGAATGTGAGGTGCACAGATTTATTTCTTGGTGTGGGTGTCTTAGGTAAACAGTCTGCCGAGTTTCGGGAGAAGTATTGGGAGGAGACGGTCAAGACGATGCAGGTCAAAAGAGTCATACCGATTCATTGGGATAACTTTTGGAAGCATATAGACAGCCCACTAGGGCCTCTTCCCTGGCCTTTTGACAAGTGGTCGGTGACCAATGCATGGCTGAGGGAAAAATCAGTCGCTACTGGTGTCGAAGTTCACATCCCAAAACTCTGGGAAGATTTTGATTTCAACTGATGCGTTCAACTCGGTTTGTCCGAGCTTAGAACTAAGAGACATGATGCAAGCAGCAATCTCTTCTACCTGCTTCTATACATTCCGACAGCATATTTCTTACCTTGTGGCCTAGGCAAACCTATCCCGAGGCGACGTAAGAGCATGTCTGGAGTCTTTTATAACTGTTCGTAAGATTTAATTCGATATTGAAATTTACTATTGCGTGGTTCAATTTCTGTTGAAATATTCAGAGTGCAAGTCTGTATGTGCCGCCCCGGATGCGTACCCCCATTTTTATGTATACGTACTGGTATAGCATCATCTACAGTATCTGAGGGAGGTCAATCGTCAGTCAGCTGAATATAGATAAATCCTCCTTACTCCGGATTTTCAAGTCATTATTGATGACAATTCACTTGGAGATAAAGTTGGCCGAATTTCTAACAACATAAAATACACATCTAGCAATTCAAGCAGCGCTAAAAATACGTGCTATGCGGACATCGATTAAAAAGCAAGAACGACGTAGTCATCGCTTGCGACAAGTCATGAAACGGCGAAGCTTCGCAGTATACCGGCCTTGTGGCACCAACGTATAGAGACTTAGAAAGACCGGTCGGCATTTTAGTCCTCTTTCTGGAGTTTCTTTTCAACTAAAGCTCGAATCTCCTGAGCCGACGGCATCGAAGTTTTAGTACCGTTCTTTCGTTTCTCTTCCAGTTCTTCAGAGATCTCTTTAATCGCGTCTTCGACTTCCTTCTCCAAATCGTTTGGAAGACCAAGAACAGGAGTATCTGCACTCTGCATTCTTGCGATTGCAGGTCGGCTGCGTTTCTTTTGCTGTGCAATCAAATAGCCTCTGCCCGGACTGGCGAAGAAGACCATGGATGATACGACGCCGACGATGCCATAGAAATACACATGACTCCAGACGGCAATCGTTCCGCTAAAAGACAAAAGCACAAAGGGAGCAACAGTGAAAGACATGATAAGCTGCGTCACAAACCATGACACCACGTCGTAGTAGGGCTTGGTCGCTGTTGGCTTAGACCCGTCTGCGCTTAAGAAAAAGGGGCGAACGTAACGGCGAAAATCTAGTCGAAGTCAACAAAAAACCGCCAGGCATACGAATTCAAGGACAGGAATGCGTACTTTTAGCCACAGTCTGTACAAATGAAGCAAAAACGAATGCCAGATAGTAACCGGGATAAAATCCGTGCCAGAAAGCACTTGTACCGAAAGTTGCCAGACTCGCCCTGAAACCTGGTTTTTTACCTTTGGGGGTAACTCGTAGATACACATAATTCCGTAGCCAATGGTTCGTGTTTTTGTTCCAGTTCTCAAGATAGCCTCTGGTGTTCTGCGCAGTCTCCAATCGCCATGGGTTGACATTTTCGAGCCGGTTCCAAAAGACCTTGCCGGTCTTTGCGTCGAAGCCATTATATCCCAACCCCGACAAGATACAAGCGCCTTCGGTCAGAGACCAGCACCCGTAATATTTGAGTCGTTGTACAAAGCCGAGCATGTGTAGCTGCCAGATGCGACGCGGGAGCGAGAAAGTCTGGTATTCGTCGCTGTAATAGAAGGGAATGGAGTAATTAGGTGCCAATTTGACAAAGGCCAAAATCCAGAAAATACCCATTGCCATCTTTTTCAATGCCGGGCGGCCACTGCGGGGAATCTTCCGCTTCTTTCGAGTCGGCGGTACTTTCGCAGGATCGGTGCCGGGGGGAACTTCAAAGAGGGTTGTATCGATCCAACGACGGTAGTCGACAAAGTCGAAGGCGGGGCCAGCGAATAACGATGGGAAGAATAGAACGTAGCCTGCATAGTCGAGAATTCCGGGGAATTGCCTAATGGCCGCATATTTCTGGGCGTCGGTAAGGTCCTTGTCTGGGAGGCGGCCATCGTGTATGTTCCAGCAGAAGGCTGAAAGCTTCATGACGAGGACCATCTGTGGGCCGGTGATATCCACGACGGATGGGTCATCGGCAATCTGTCGGTAGATATGACTTATTGACATGTGGCCCATCAGAAACGTGAAACCGATCCAAGGCATGAGCGAGCCATCGATGTAGTAGGCAATGAGATACACCGCCGCAGAGCTATATAGCAAGGTGAGCAGGCCGTTCCACAGCTCGTATAGACCGAGAAAGTAGAACAACGAGACAGCAATGATGAAGACATTTTTCTTCCACGGATCTCTGTCAGGAATGCGCTTGAGGATAGCTGCCAGCGGGTACGACATCAAGAAAGAGCCGATGAGTTTGACTTTGCGTAACCATGTGTTAGTCCAAACTGGCAGCACCTTTGCATTCCAGAATATAATTCCACTCAAGGGAAACTAACCTTCATCCACAGATGCCCCGAGTATGTTTGCCGCACCAACGAACGCTATATGCGCAAAAGTTTCAGCTTCATCACCTCGCGGGAGGATGTTTCCAAAATATCTTACGAGCATCAATATAAGCGCGCAGGGCAGCCATGGCGGAGCGGACTCTTGCCGATGAAGGTATTCTAGAGTGAAGCTAATCTTCAATCATGCAGAGTTGAAAGAGAAAAAACTTCTGCGTAAGATCAATTTAAGAAATGAGTAAGAAAATAAGAAGAAAATAATTGTTGGGAGGAAATACTAGAGCGGGAACGGAGCTATGTATGCCAATGCCGTCATGTGTTTTTTTTTTTTCCCCTTCCTTCTGTTGAGTGACCGCCTCAACTGACCAAAGTGACCCGCCAAGTCTACATCGATATCTGTCCTACCTACAAACCAGTACAAGCATCTTGCAACCACGCAAAACGCTTTGTCCGCATCGAAATGCGGTACCCTGAGTAGCAAAATCTCGACAAATCCCTTTCGACTACTCTTTCACGTGCAGGCTATTGCTGGACCTATCACAATCGTCTATTCCGATATCTCCTCACGGCACCACACTGGCCTACCGAGTGCCCTATCACAGCGACACCGACTAGGCAGAGCTCCTCGCAGTGGACCTTTATCCTCGGATGGAAATAAACTATTGATCGTGTATCGCGAGAGGAAGAAGGAGAGCCAGACACCAAGCTTGATCTATTCCTTCCAAATCCTCCACGATGGATGTCGTCGCTGCCGTGTCCGGGTACCTGTCCCGGATGATGTCTGTCGGCGACTCGTCCACCGCGGGCTCAGCGTCGTCCAAAATGAAGATTCTCCTTCTTGATAGTGAGACAGTGGGCAACACGACTTGATTAGCGTCAAGGAGCTTTACTGACTGGAAGCGCAGGTCCCCATCGTTTCGACGGCGACGACGCAATCGGCTCTCCTGAATCACGAAGTCTACCTCGTCGATCGCTTGGATAATCAGTCCCGGGAGAAGATGCGCCATTTGCGATGTATCTGCTTCGTGCGCCCGTCGCCAAACTCGATACAATTGCTGATCGATGAGCTACGAGCCCCAAAGTACGGAGAATACCACCTCTTCTTCACCAATATAATTCGCAAGTCGTCGTTGGAGAGGCTTGCCGAGGCCGACGACCATGAAGTCGTGCGCGCCGTGCAGGAACTTTTCGCCGATTTCATTGTGATCAACCCTGACTTGTGCTCGCTCAATCTCGGATATCCGGTTCACAGAATATGGAGTAACAGTCCCGACCTCTGGAATAGCGACGCCTTGCAGAGGACGACAGAAGGTGTAATCGCCATGCTGCTAGCGCTGAAAAAGAATCCATTAATACGATACGAGAAAAACAGTCTGATGGCCAAGAAACTGGCGACTGAAGTTCGCTACCAACTGACGCAGGAAGAGCAGCTTTTCAATTTCCGCAAGACCGATACCCCTCCGATACTTTTAATTCTTGACCGAAGAGATGACCCCATCACACCCCTACTTACCCAATGGACGTATCAGGCCATGGTACACGAATTAATCGGCATCCATAACGGTCGCGTAGACTTGCACGACGTCCCCGATGTTCGCCCGGAATTGCAAGAAATAGTTCTGTCCCAGGACCAGGATCCGTTCTATAAGAAGAACATGTATCAGAATTTCGGGGATCTAGGAGGCAACATCAAGGAATACGTCGAGCAATACCAGGCTAAAACACAAAGTACCATGAGCATCGAATCCATCGCGGACATGAAACGATTTGTTGAGGATTATCCCGAGTTTCGAAAACTTTCCGGAAACGTCAGTAAGCATGTGACTCTAGTAGGCGAGCTGAGTCGTCGCGTCGGCGAGGAGAATTTGTTGGATGTGAGTGAATTGGAGCAGAGCCTGGCATGTAACGACAACCACGCCAGTGATTTACGGGTGAGTCATGGATGCTATGAGTTTGCAAATTGACAATCGTGGATGTTTGCTAACGATATCGGAATCCAGTCATTACAAAGAATCATTCAGTTACCGTCTGTATCAGCCGAGAACAAAATACGGCTGGTGGCACTATATGGCATTCGCTACGAAAAGCAACCCAACAATTCTCTACCGGTTCTCCTCGATCTGCTATCGGCCGCGGGAAATGTGCCTCAACACCAGGTCAATAGCATCACAAGACTCCTTGCGTACCATCATTCATTGCAAGCCCCTCCTGTAGCCGGAGGATTTTCCGATCTTTTCGAGTCTGCGTCTCTTTTCTCCGGTGCTCGTGACCGATTCAGAGGCTTGAAAGGAGTTGAGAACGTCTACACTCAGCATTCGCCTCGCCTTGAAGCGACACTACAGAATCTGATCAAGGGTAAGCTAAGGGAACTTCAGTATCCATTTCTGGAAGGTGGCGGACATACCAGAGATAAGCCGCAGGATATTATTGTATTTATGATCGGCGGAGCGACATACGAGGAAGCTAAGTTGATTGCCCAAATCAACGCCAGCTCTCCTGGAATCAGGGTGGTTCTGGGGGCGACCACCATTCACAATAGCACCACTTTCCTCGAGGAAGTCAACGATGCGGTCAGTAATTGGCCAGAGCCCAGCCCTGGCTCTGCAGCTGGGCGATTACGCAGAGAGCTGGGGCGGTAATATCTCGTCTAGGGACCATGCTTTGGTGTTGGCACTGCGATTTTGAGATTAGTACATCCTAGATTCTTGCGTGCAATATGACCAGCCGTTGTTGCCAAATATTCAAATTTTGTCCGTTTCTTTGTAATTCATGGATTGATCTCTTCATTCGACCGTATATCTATTTAGAATATTCGCTTGCCTTGAGAAGAGCTGTATGTACGGGGTAGATATACTCCTAAACAGAAAAGCTCTAACCTCTTCAGATGTGTGGGGAGAGTGGGGACGGCGCCTTTTAAGAAGAACTTCCTTCTGTCTAGACTTAACTTACCTCTTACAATGAACTTGAGACGACAACAATTCTTTGTTCTCCTCAATCACACTTAATACCAACAAACAAAAGATGCTGCTGGCCTTTAACTGTTTAATCATCTGACACTTGTTTGAGTATGGAAATATTCGGCAGTCCAACGACGAGTGCCACGGTTCTATCTCCGTCGTCAGCAGCTCGTGATCCTAATGTGCAGCTTCCCACAACCACCGATCCTCCAGGTCCGAATAATCCCCCCAAACAACTCGTATGGCTTGTAAGTGGAGCTCCGAGTGAAACACCTCACAGTAGAGTCCCAGAGAAGGGATGAATATGAGATGAAGGAAAAAAGATTTTTACAGTCAATTTTTCAGAGTCGACTTTAATGCTAACTGTATACGTAGATATTTGGCGCAACGGGACACATGGGGCGGTCCCTCGTCAAAGCCGCTCTAATACACAATGATCTGGTGGCCGCTGTCGGCCGCACTTTTGAAGACAGTCACGAGTCAATGCAGAGAATGCAGACTGAGAATGCGAATTGTATGGGTCTCTTATGCGATGTCCGGGTCCGCGAGACAGTGCAGGAAGTTATTGAACGCGCGATCTCGCACTTTGGTCGCGTGGATATCATTGTAAATTGTTCCGGGTACGGCGTCATCGGAGCCTGCGAGGACCAAGATGATTTTGACATTCGCAACCAATTCGAGACCAATTTTATGGGCACCTTGAACATCATCCAGCTATCCTTACCTTACTTCCGGCGGAGAAAAGCCGGGAGATATGTAATATTCAGCTCGACGTCGGGCGCCCTTGGAGTTCCTGGATTGGGGCCGTACTGTGCGTCAAAGTATGCGGTCGAGGGTTTGGTGGAGAGTATGTTGTACGAGATCGACAGTTTCAATATCAAAGTCGCTCTGATTGAGCCGGGTCACGTTCGACGAGACGATGTGCCAACGCAAATGTCGCCCAGCCCATTGGACCATAATCAGAACTCGTCTCATCTTCCTGCGTATGGTCATCTCTCTATCAAACCCACAAGCGAGCCCTACCGTACCAACTCGTCCCCGGCTGCGCATGCCCGGCGACTGCTCCTGTGGCTCGGCGATAAACAACCAGTCAGCGCGGTGAAAGCTGCAGAACTAGTCTGGCAATTGGGCCACTGCTCGTTCCCGCCCTTGCGATTGCTTCTGGGGACGTACGCGGTTGAAAGTATTCGCGATAGGCTACGGTGCATTACAGAAGAGATTGAAGACTGGAAACACTTGAATTTTCCGCTTCCTGGTCAGGAAATTCCTGAAAATCCCGAAATTGATAGCAGAAAATCTCCAGGTTCCAAAAGTGACGAAAACGAAAACGAACCGGCACCAAGCTAGAAAAGGAGAAACGGAGTGCTTTAAATTGCAGTTGACTATTCTGTGCTACTGTGATGGGGATCAAATTACTTATTCGACTTGAATCGAACGCCATGAGTAAGCAGAAGATATTTGGAAAAGAAGTCCGTTGCAAACTCGTCAAATGCATCGTACGTCGCTCCCAGACGGTATGCAGCCGCGATACCAGAAACACAAGCGACTTCGTGCATATTCTAAGAGCAGGATTAGCTATTCGAAAACGGTGGTAGCGTTGAGAGGGAATTCGAATATCTGACTTACCACAAGAGTCCAACTACCACCGAAATACGTGCGATTCTTGCCGTTGATGAACATGATTCCCGGGATCACACGAAGATAATGTTGCCATCGATGACCCAGCTGCCTCCACCATTTCCGTTCAATAACCTTGTCAGCACTGATATCGTCGATTGTCCACAGATGCTTCTCAGCGTCGTTCAAGAATATGGTTTGGAAGACATGGCGATTATGTTCTGGAGGTGGAATACCGTCTTTGAGATCTTCACGGAACTGATATTGGTAGTTGGTGCAGTCAAATCCCATTTCAATTCGATCGGGATGCGTCGAATACGCATGCGTATAGTACATTGGCTGAAAGCCAATCCAGCCGTCCTCGCGACGCTCGGGTTTGCTTGTGGCGAATGTAATTTGGTCTTTGCGATCTTTGGATGTAGGCTCTGCGCAACAATCGTCACGATATTGACTTTCGAAAATACTCTGAAAATACTTCGAGTCCGAGTGGGTGACGGTGATGTCGTTGAAATACTTGGCGCCTCCGAGAACCCATTTCTCTTTCCAGGTTGCATGTCGACCCAGCAATTTCAACGTATCTTCAGCCTGAGTGCACAAGATCAACTCGTCAAACTCGAAGTCTTCGTGTGGTGGTTGTTCCTGGCTAGGGTTTGTCTGGGGCAGGAGTTCGGTCACGTTAGATTTCGAGCGCGCATGCTCATCGGGGTTCTTGCTTTTCGTGCGAATGACCACTTTCTTCTTGTCCCGTTGAAGAATCTCGATATCGCAGTGCAACTTGAAATTAACGCCCTTGGACTTCAAATCCTTCGACCAGTCACGGTAGAATGCGCCGAGGTTGGGGAAGGTATACATGGACGGTAGATTTGGTAACAACGTATCTGGGTCGTAATTCCATAGACTCATATTGGGGTCGTCAAAAAGCCGTTCGAGCAATGCGCTGGGGACGTTTGGTGTTTGATTACCAGTTCCCAGGAACAGAGCCAGGAGCGGAATGACCATCTTATTACTAAAATCGGAGCTGAAGCGAAACAAGCGCAAGACCAGGGAAACAGGCATGATGCCCGTGACGGGGAGAGTGTATTTGATCCATTTCAACACTTTGCCCAACTTCTTGATTTCAGCCGAACAGCTATCCACCAACGGACTGGGGAATACGTTTGTCCAGAAATTGTCTCTGCCTTTGCCAAACGCGACCTGCAATTTCACCTCGTGCGGCTCGTAGCCGTATCTGCGAAAGAAGTTGAAGGTATGGTGGAAAATGGGTGAACCACCTTGAACCCCATCGTTGAGCCAGCTGGCGCTGTATCTGGATTTATCTATGTCAATTGAAGTCGCTTGACCGCCGATATGTTGCGCTGTCTCGAAGACGGTGACGTCGAATTTTTCGGGATGTTTTGCCAGTGTAGCTGCGCAGGCCTATTTTTCACGGTCGACTGTTTAGTACGCAGTTTCAAAGCAACGAGAGTAGTAGAATAACAAACCATTCCTGCAGCCCCGGCACCTATGACGGCAACTCTCTTCTTCTTCTGTTCTGCCATGTTGATGTATTGCAGCTTACTCTTGCGATTTTCTCCCTCAGCAATGAAATTTTATAGAATTGCCCAAGCGAATCTATCTATATAGATCCGTCTAGAAGTTTATCAATCCACACCTTTGGAGATTACGTAGATCATACGACCTGATTTCTTTCCCTTTGCACATTGACATCAACCTTTTCGATTTCAATTTCCCTTTATTTTACAGACAGACATTGTAACCACTTCCAGATCTCGCCAAATACCACATTCAATCTTCTCTAATTAATCGGATTTATTACAAACTCGTACATGATCACCAATGACGTCGAGAAGGGGATTGATTTCGGCAACGCAAATCGCGACGATTAAAATTACCGTATCGGTACCGTGTATCGTATTGCACGTAAAAATACTGCTCAAGAATGTACAGTGTTACGTGTATGTATGGTAAGGTTCGTTCCCGATCGATTCGATTATTACGATCCGATCGATCGGGCGGGAACGTGGAGGGGCTAATAAGCTTCTTCCCTTGTCCTACCCTACCTTACCCTACTCAGCTGTAACCTGCCCTACTCAATTCTGTCTTGTCCTACCTTGCGCCTAAATAGGTAAAAAGCTAGATAAGTTAATTTAACCTTCTCTGCATGGCTAACTATATAAGTACGCAGAACATAGTTGGTTACGTATTTTGTACTACGTAGATTTTTATGAGATAAACTACAATCTCCATCGTCAATAATAACGCTTTGCATTATAGTTAGATTGATGTAGATAATCTTTTTAAGGGACGATCTGATCTGCACAAGTCCCGTCGTCAGAATACCACTTACTCCTACAGTGAATTTAATTCCCTAACAAACTTTACAAGGTGATGAAGAAAAAAAAATGATAATCAGGGATGTACACAAGTGACCGCGTCGAACTTCTTACCGAATGAAAGATATCCATTATATAAGAGCATACAAAGACTGAAGAATCAATCCATATCTCCAAGTCGAGTTCCTGGTTGGTCTAAAAATGGAAATCTTTAATAGATAGAAGGGAGGTAACTCCAATTAAAATTAAAGAGAAATATCTAGATAGAAAGATAACTTGCACAATCCAAAATGAATGCTGAATCGGAAAAAGTTCTTGAGAGAAACTTGAGATTAGAGAGTATTAAAGAAAAAGCGTTCCGACCCTATTTAAACAGGTTCGTTTCCTCGTCCAATTGGTAAAAAATCATAAAAGATACGTTTTTAAAAAAGATAACGTGTTGGGAATTTGGGGAATTTTCTTCAAGGTACAACGGGAAAGTAGAAAAAAAAAAGACGATAAGAATTGTTTGCTGCAAATAAAACAAAACCATTACCTCAAATCGCAATCAGTTCCATCCCTTCCTATCCACTAGAGCCACCTGAATCGTTATCACAATTCTTGTTATAAAGCGGAACCACTCTCCCAGTCAAACTAGAAAGATCATCGCATGTGCGTATGCTACTCATGCAGCACACGCATCATACACACTCCCACACACCAGAAACACCCTCACATGAATGATAATATATGACGAATAACCGGACCACATGCTAAGAACGAAAAGGACTATAGAAATAGAAAACGAGTATGAAAATCAAAACAAAACAAAGAGAAAAAAAATAGCGTCTCCACGAGGAAACAAGTCAAAGAAAAGAAAAGGGTATATTTATCCTGTTTGATCCTGCCCAATCCATCCGCAAATCGATTTTGAGAGGCCGTTAGAACGGTATCCGAAAAAGAGAAAGAAAGAGTTCGTGTCACATCACATTTGAGGATGAGCTGGAGCCGTTGTAGTCCAAGCCGAGACTGGTTGTGCGGTGGGATAGTTCGAGTGAGTGGCTCCAGCATAGTAATTCTGCCGATCAGCAGGCCCGGTGTAGAAGGATGAAATGTTATGCGGTTCCCTACGGGGAATCGTCGGGTCGAAGGATGCCGCCGAGACGTTGCGTTGCTCGTACGAATGGGGATTCGAGGCATCTATCTGCGGCGGCATTCCGAAGCTATTCCTGGGATAGGAAGTAGTTGATGGATGATGCGGCTCGGTTGGAGATGCCACATCTGAACCAATTCCACGACTAGACATGGACGGATTGCGATAAGTGCCAGGACTGCTGGACTGCTGATGGCGATGTCGGTCCAGGTGGTTTGGCATGCCGGTCATATTCATGGCAGGTGGCAATGTAGTAGGCAGATGGTTTGGGCCCATCGTATCAAAGGCCGAACCATACGAACTTGTCCGATAGCTCCCGTGGTCGGATTCCTGCTTGATGGGCAGCTGCGACACGCTGGAAGGACTGGGAAGATAGGGATTCGAAGAAGATTGTGGAGGTAGCGGACCGTTCGCATACGATGCAATCGAAGATGGCGGTGCCGGATGTGAAGCGTAGGGCGAGTTATGCATGTAGTCGTAGGAGTGGGCATTCTGCATCCCGTAGCTCGGCGCAGGCATCATGGCAGTGCGGTATCCATACATAGCCTGCGAAGGATCACTTGGATTCTCCATTCCGGTGTCCACATCGTCGATCGGGGCGCGGAAGCTCTGCTTTGAGATCAGTTCCGCGCGCGGTCGAATATAGCGCAATTCTTCGTGCATGGTCGGTGTGCTCAAAACACCCTTAATCACGTCGTCCACGCTGTAATAAGAGACGAGATGGTGGGTAATGCCTCCAACTGTCACACTCATGGTCTTCTTCACCAACCCGGAATCTTTAAACCCATAAGAATCAACAAGAGACCCAACCAACGCGCGTTCCACATCAGACTGCTGCACACGATCACCGCCATTACCACCATTACCTCCCCCGAAAGTGGATGTGGGAGTTGTTGGCGAATAGGACTGGCCACCACTGCTCTCTGACCGCGGATAAGGCTCCCCGGGGCGAGAGCTTTGAACAGGCCGTCGATTCCCCTTTTTCATTGCACGCTTCTTTTCGCCGGGCGGAAATGGCTTATCGAGTTCACGATACACCAAGAAATTGCCCAATATGCGACTTGGACTCCAGGTCACTCCGTCGGTCCAGCGCTTGATACCCGAGGTGTTCTCCTCGTAGATGAATACGCTGCCACTGCGAACAAGGTGATTGCGCTCCCGATCGTGCGGGCGTCGTGGCACATGAGGCAGCACCCCAGTTAAACACGCCTCAAACAAAATCAGCGCATCTTGTGTTGTCGCCACGTACCCACGATAGGTCGGCTCCAGCGCCGCTGTGCCGCCGGCCATGGTCGACGAATGTAATGAAATTGAAATGGAAAACGAAGACCGCAAACGAAATAGAACAGGGACAGGAAAGTTGTGATGCTAGACAAGAAAAAAAGAACAGACAAAGGCCTCCTTGAATCAGAAACGCAACGTGGAAATTCAATCGCAGAACAGAAGTCTCGCGGACATATATCGGAGCTCAAGCGTGTAGTTTGTTTGGAGGGGAGGGGTGATATCCGAGTCTACCGGATTCCCTCAACTTTCGAGCTTGTTGCTCTAGACTGACGCGATGATCTCAATCACCTCACTATGACGGGTCGCGGATGATCCCGTGCTGCACAGGCTGATATTATCAGTCTTATAAGTTCTGTGAGGAAGCACAAGGGCGGGTGATAGCTTCTTTGCGAACGCGTAGCTCAGAAGAACCTCGATTCCTCTTTTTTTTCCTTGCTTTCTTTTTCTTTTTCTTTTCTTTTTTTCGTCTTGTACCGAGAAGGACAGTCGAGAGAAGAGAGACAAATAATTTCAAGTAGAAAACGTGCTAAAGAGGGGGGAGAAATTGGAGTTTTGGGAAGGTCACAGCGGACAGGGCGGTAATCGCGCTGGCGGCTGACGCTTTCACTAAAGGCACACGATGAGAAAAGTCGCGCTCTGGTACCTTGGTAGGAAGGCCGAATCCATGGATAGAAGAGTCCCAGGCAAGATTGAATTTCGGTTTTGTCCCACGGAGGGATTGGACAGGAAGTAGAGAACGAGCCGTCGGAGAAATATAGTGTAATAGCAGTGTGACCAGAGCAGGAAGATCGTGAGAAATAGTTAATCTGCCGGGAGCATGTATGTCTATTATTGAGTAGGCCCGTTTGAAAACGAAAGAGACTTCGAATTCAGGAATGACGGACGGATCGGGACGCCAGTAATGATGATCAGTAGCTTGGGGGGCCGGATGAGGTGTCTCAACATGCAGCCAATATTGGATATAGTTGAACAGGGTTGGGTATAATTGATTGTCGTAAGAAATGAGATTGATTGATTGATTGATTGACTGGGGATATTATATCAGGATGGGGAGTAGGATAAGTAAGTACCAGGATAGAAGAAGATAGTGTGCCAGATGGAGATTACTTAAGGAATTAAAGTACAGCGAGCCCCGTAACGTGGGTTTTGGCGCGTTGGTACCGACTAGGACGGATTGGGGAATAGTGGGAAAGTAAGAAAGTGGAAGGTGGAAAGTGGAAAGTGGAAACAGTCAAGAAGAGGCAAGAACTAGTCTGGCAGATGGCCGCATGGCAGCATGGCAGGTGCGATGGGGGCACAATTGGACGCTGAGCACTGAACAGCGCGAAGGCTTCTGCCTTCTTTTCTTGGCTCCGGAGTACCCAGTTAGTACATGGGACAGAGTGCGCCGACAAAGTACAATTACTCCGTAGTACGGTGAACTAGCTAATTAGTGACTTAGCTGCTAATTAGTAGTTAGTTAGCTAGCTAGTTAGCTAGTTAGCTAGTGACTACTATTGTTCCTAACTACTGAGTCTGACTTTGCATGTATGTATGGTGGTGTATTTGGGACGGAAACTCATCGTACACGGTACGTGGTACTTGGTACTTGGTACGTGCTATGTGGTACATGGTACACGGTACATGAGAGGTACTCGGTACTCAGTACTAGGTACTAGATACTAGATACTGTGCTATGCGCCAGATAACTAGTGCAGCTGCAGCTACAATCATGCACTAGGCTTAGTTTTCCTTCTACGGTGCTACGACGTACCTAGTACCTGGCCCCAGCCAACCGGGCTGCCAGCCAGAAAGGCAGGTGCCCACTTCGAACCTGCCCAAAAGCCAAAAGTTGCTTGTTTGGATCGACAAAAAGGCAAGCACGGGCCCAGACAGAGAGGGAAGGAAGAAAGGTGGCGCACATACGGCGAAGAAGAAGGAAATGAAGAAGTGAAGATATGAAGATATGAAGAAAGAATTTGGCAGGAGAGCACTTGCCTATGTAGAAGCGAGATAGCAAGGAAGGCGCGACCTGTGGCAGGAGCAAGCCGAGGAACAATCTGTTATTTCCTACTCCTCAATTCTTCTTCATCATCTCCTCCTCCTCCGCCGCCTCCTCCTCATTTCATATCAACTAGCTCTGCAGACTTGTCCTTATTCTCCTCCTCTCCTCTTCTGTACTCCGCGAATAACGCAGCCCGCAAACGTGGATACTGTCCACGAACACGCCACAATCAACCAGATCCACTCAGCATACTAGCCCTAGTCAGTCTGCCTCAACAGTTCGACGCGAGAGAGGTTGAAAACTGAAACCCCTCGCATTTCCGTCCCACGAAGTCAATCAATCCAGCAAATTCGTCTCGCACTTTCATACCGAATATACCGGAACCCCGTAGCTTTGGCCTCGCATGCTGATCCGATTGCAGCCTTCTGAGAGGCTAGGACCGGACCCAGAAGGTCAGAAACCAAGACTCGACCGGCGATGACCAGTCCCACGGACAGCCACCACTAAGCCAGCCTAAGCCTGGCGACGCGCCACTAGCTCTCGCATTGGGCGTTTCTTCACAGCTGGGTCCCTTGGGACTCGGGCCTTTTGGGTCCTTGGTATCTACTCCGTACCATCTAACTAATAGTGTGTCTAGTATCTACTAGACTGCCGACTAGTCCCTGGTAAGTTAAACTGCGAAACTGTCCTGCTGAGACACACACTCTGTCGACTCCGGACTCTAGTTCTGCCCCATCGACCGCGTGTATTTTAGCAGCAACCTTTGGTCCGATCATGAATGGCCCCCGTGACAAGTCAAACTTAACCCACCCCGTGGAATTATTTCGTGAAATTTAGTTTGACAATCTGGAGCGTGGTCCAAGAGAGCTCGTCCGACCAATGATGCTAAATGAGCATTCGCCATGCCAGGATGAGATCACTTTCGCCTGACAGCTGCGGAATTCAGACGGCCCAGAGGTCGAAGCCAAACAGACCATTGGGATCGCTGCATCCGACAACGGAATGGAAGCATTTGTCCCCGACTGCCTACGGGCTCCACTTTCTCCCACACGTCCTGTCTTCAATTGACTTCTTTCGTCCAGTCTCATCAGCACACCGCAACGGGTTAGACAACCGTTCCCCTCTAACTAACTTACTGCAGAGCCCAGACTCCAACCCGAGTGCAGTATACCACAGTCTGCATACAACGGTGGTGCATCGACCGTCATCTCTCGGCGATGATCCCCAGTATCCTCCGTGGTTGTCCACTTATATCAGATCGCACTGAATCTAGAGTTCCGCTCCAATCAACATGAGCGACAAGGGCTGAGAGGGCACGAAACATTCTCTATCCCATGCTACATAGTACACGTATATTCGTGGTATGGGAAGTACTTGCTACGAACGTAGTGTGTAGTATGCAGGGAGCATGGAGGGGCTCTATGAACCTATCGCCGGATATTTCTTCACTGGTCCCTTATGTTGCCAGTGGCCACTGGTGAAGCGAGACCCGCTACCAGTGCGCAACGCGCATGCGGTAGCCATGATCGCTGGCCCCTTGTTCTTTCAATTATTCATCGGACTTTAGCAGCCTTTGAATCGTTCCATTTTGTGAGGATGGTCTCTAATCATTTCTGACCAGTGCTGAATGACCATTCGAATCACGCAGGCCCGTCATCAGTGGGTGGCAGGAAATACGTCAATGGGGGGTATGTATTCTCGATGGTTGGGACTGAAGATAATCGTAGTCGCGCGTTGCCATACTCCACTCACTCGACTAAGAGTGTCCGCTTTGGTGCGTTAGAAGCTGTGATTTGAGGCTAGTTTAGCCCCTTCTATTCCTCTAACCAGTCGCGCGTGGCTCCATCTCAAAACTTGCAGAGTCGCTCGCCTGCCTTCAACTAACTAGACCAAGCTCATGCATAACGTATCTGCTGGTCTCATGATTTTCCAGGAACTATTACGTGAGTACGGGCTACGGAAATCCGGAGAAACACGTAGTGGAAAGATACAGGCGACGTAATAACTTACAATGCTTTCTAGGGCGGTTTTTTGGATGGCGACCGATTGATGCGATGAGTAAACAAAGAGCCGGGGTATACCGGCGAGACTCAAGATCCTCGTCATAGCGCACACGTACACGCGAGGCGCAAGGAGCTAGCCGGGAGAGCAATTTGCAATTTCGGCAGTGGGCACGGTATCACCAAAGGGAAACTCGAAAGCGATCAGGCCAATGCACAGGTTCTCAAATATGAAGGCTCCTTTTGTTGACTGCTGATGATTTTTTGTCAATCTAGAATGGAGTCTGCGCTTTCAATGGATCGTAATGTGACTCGTGAGGTGGTGATGAGGCATGGGCGCAGCCGCGCCAAGTCCGAGTCTACCTAAGCGGGGATCGTTCGGTCGAGACGAACTAGGACTTGAAATGTATGTTATTGCGAGGGTGGTAGACTTGAATGCCCAAAAATCCAATTTCTGCGTGGTGAGTAGCGTCATCGCCATCCCTGACAGACGTTTTCATAACTTTTGCTTCCAAGGTCGGAAATTCCGTACTCACTACGGATACGGAGTACATTCTGTCTATTTCGCCCCCGCTAAGTTCTCTCGCTTCAGCGCGATTGAATTATCCACCACGTTCGGAAGACAAGTGGAGCTGTCGAATGTCGAGCCTATCGCTTCCTGTCATGTGTTAAATGTACGGAGTACATCGTAAGCTCCGTATTCTATCCAGTTGTTCGAGCGATACTTGCAACTTGATTGTCAAGACGGAAATTTGGCGGTAAGAAAAACCACGACATCGAACTATTTCAGGTAAGAGCAAAGTGTTCCCACAATACATTACCGCTACGAATCGTATGTACTATGCAATACGACAAATGAGCTGAAAACAGCCAGACATGCGCAGTCGTTCGGAACAGCACGCCCGATGTATAGCAATACGCCATGCCAAATTGCCATGTCAGATGGTGTTGAAATGAAATAGCTTCCCTCTGATTCGTTGTCGGCTCTTTACTTTCGACGGCATTTGTCTCGGATCCAAGATCTCACCTCACGAGTCAGGGATATAGATTATTCATTGCAATTAATTGATGGTCGTATACCGATCCAGCAAATGCGCCGACCAATCAGCGCTCCGGCCACAACATTGCATATTGCATGATCGTTGATCAAGCGCCCAATGCAAGACGCATGCCGCACAAAGAACCTTGGAACGCTTTGGTAGGGTCAAGTTTCCGTAATTAGATTAGAGCACGGCTGCAGCTGCTCAAGTTGTATTTCGAAATGGGCTATTCCAGAGATCATGTATCTATTTCAGACATTAATTGCCGATACTAATCAATCCGTTTCTAGTTTAAGTTCGGCATAATCAGACGATGTCATTCAAGTCAAAAAATCGTGCGACGTTCTAATTCAGATTCGGCCTTTGATCTTCAGGGCCGGGAACTCAGCCTCGCAATCGCCCCAGTCCAGCACCAGCACAGCACAATTCAAGCGTGAGCTGGTATTGACAATCGCATCACCCCCTTTTTTGCGCATTCTCTTTCCTTTTTTATAATATCATTGGGTCTTCTATCGCTCGTTTCGTTTCTTTTTTTTTGTCCTTTCCCGCCCCCTCTTATACCTAGCCGGGACGGACGTACGGATTACACAAACCGGGAAATAGTCTGTACGACCTGCGGCTCCAAACTGTCGGGACGCGCTGTACAAAATTCTATTCGTAGTACGTAGTGTAAGTTTTGTTTTAATTTATCCGCAACAAAGGTACGGGTTCGGGAGTACGTGGGAAAAAAATGATCAACCTGTGTTAGTTCTCAAAGGTCTGTTTTAGTATATTTCTTTTCTTTTTAATGCTTTTCACTTCCTTGTTCTTTTACTCTTCTCGACTACATCGACCGAGCTACCCCTGTACAATCCCGTTGAATTAATTAAGTCAATCAGTGCCCGGCCCGGCTAAAAGGATAACTAAAAAAAGTTGAGCTAACTAACTAGTTAGTTAGTTAAGTTAGTTAGTTACTTACTTAGTCAACTTCCAAGGTTAACTACTATGTAACTAGATGAGATGATTGACGATTATTTTTGAGCTAGGTTAAATTAACTTAGTGGCCTCAAATTAAGCCGACGCTACACTTTAAATGGCAAAGTGTGATTCCCATACTTCAAGATTCAGCTCCTTTTCTCTTTGGTCTGTAGGTCTTTTTTACTTTTTTACCATTTACCTAGAACGATTGAAAGCTAAGAATTGGCAGAGATTGAGACTTTGTCTTAACTGCATATTGTGTACCAAGTTTCTCGGTTATATTATTGTAGGGATGTAAGAATAGTAATGAATATTAGCAAAAAGAGGATTTCTGGTCGAGAGAATTTAGTATCATAGTGTTGCACATATAGCGTTACATGTGTGAGATTTACTTTTGCGTGGTGGATGCCCCGGGATGGGCGCCCTGTCTCGGGGACTGTCTCGGGGAAATTCAAGCCCTGAAAAGACTCAGACCACGAGTCAAGATAACATATTAATAACCTTAGTCCACTGCAAATTAATCAAATCAGTCTGATTTCAAAAAAAAAAAAATAATAATAATAATAATAAATAAATAAATAAAACACGGTACTAATAACCGCGGAAATTTCTCGCCCATCCATTTCGTGCCCAAAGGAAGTCAGACCTTTGAAACACGGAAGTAGCATGTACATGTAGTCATGTACCATGTACAAGGGAGTCTACCTTAGTAAATAAAGAATAATTCCAGGTTTATTGAACAAGGGTAGTTTAGTGCTAGTTACCTATTTAAACGTAGGCTAATTCAAAAAAAAACCTTGCGTACCTAAATAACTAACTCAATGAGAAATATGTCTAAGGGGATTACATTCCGAGATCTTGCGATCCAATCAATTCCGCATTAAACTCTTGACTAGACTAATTCTTGGTAAAGTAAATCCCAACGTCAATCCGTTCTCGACTTCTCAGCTTAATTAATCCTTTGAATTAAGAAAAAAAAAGGCAGACCACGGCTTCTGAGGTTCAGATAGCCCTGGTAACTCGAAGGATGAAATTGGGATTTGACAAATATCCTACTTTGTCGTTGGTGATGCGTTCTATCGAATTGTACGTTGACTACATACATTGCTATGTACGTAGTCAAGAATTATTGTAGGCTAGCGCAGGAAATAGATCTTAACTAAAAAGAGGAAAAAGAACCGCACACCCGACGGGATCCGTGCGAGGTAGTCTCAGCTTTTAAGGATTTGTTCTCCATTCCGTAACTGAGGTTATGAAGTACTTGATTGACTAAATATCACGTATTCAGATTCGGTGACCATGGACCCGAATACGCTGTTGAATGTTTAGAATGAGTACGATGGGCTCGGTAGTCTTTACTCCGTAGTCCGTAGTTACTAACCAGCGACATACCTCATTCAGTGTCAATTTTTCTACCTACAGTGTCATCCCACGGAGGACGTACGATGGAGAGAAGCTGCCTTTAACGAGCCAATCAAACGTCGACGCTAATTCTCGCAGAATTCGAAAGAGAGTGGACATGGATGAGTGATCCACCGGCGCACGTCTGCCGAACGCGTATTGGATCTCTAATCCATCTGTCTGGTCCAAGTGGAGTACTTGGTACTTACTCATGCTGAGTGGACACTCTACTGGACAGGCTGGAGACGGCGATGCCTGTACGAATTCGACGATGCAAACTGGGGTATTCCGGACGCACCTGAGTAAATGAGTAAATGAGTAAATGAGTAAATGAGTAAATGATGGCAATGTCCATTTACAAGGAATGCATCTTCCGATCGGAGGGGACAAATATCAATATCGTGTCGAAAAAGGCATACAAGTTTAGTCAATCGCTCAAAGCAGCTAGGGATTGGACAATAGAGAGCGTCTGTGCTGTCTACATACCATGTGCTCTGTCTAACTATGGCATTGTGTAAAATGTGGGTCCCCGTATTGTACTGTAATGGTATGGTATGCACGACCCAAATCCCGAAGAATGGGGCCCATACTTTCATTGGTCATATTGCGAAAAGACCCAGCCTTGGCGTGGTCATATAAGGCTAGTGGGTGTAAATGTTTATCTATTGAATGGGGACCCAGATCCCAAAACAGGTAAAATTACTCCCGCGTCCATGGAACCCATAAAGTCTTGGCGTTATTGACTTTGTAGTCTATTCTTGACATAGTTTAGCGATTTGGACTCTGTGCTATTCCAGGTAAATTCTGCTTTCTTACCGTATCAATACCCGATTGTGCAACTTCTGACTTCTAACTTTCCAAAAAAGTTCCAGTGTGGTCCGCTGGTCCGGTCCGGTCCCTCACTCTGAAGTTTGAACTTTCTGCTGTCTGAATTAACTATCTAAAATATCGTCTTTCTGAGCGGTTACTTAACTTTCTTGCGAATGCCCAGATATGATTATAGCCTCGACAGGGCTGAACTTAAGGATACTTGTCTAATATTATTTGCTTCTTAAATCCCCACGTCCCGTTGCCAATGGTCAAAAGCAGTTCGCAGGATGCAGAAAATCCGAGTCCACGTTGTCACCCATGTTCGTATATGTAGTTACCACCCAGTAAAAGTAGATGATAGTCGCACTACGTACGGTCTGCGGACTTGGTCTCCAATCTGTTCCAGGATTCGGGCCTCGAGAAAAGAAAATTGACATACCAATCGCCCCCCTCAAATGAGATTGGGCGGAAATGAGAAGGGAATTCGAAATAGTCTCGCTACTACTCGCGACTGATAGGGCGGTGTATTATCGACCCAAATCACCGGGATCTGGCTTATCCAGTGCCCACTGTCCTCTGCCTGATTCGTCCAGTAACCAAGTAAATAATGCAAGTTCTTTTTATGAGTAAGAAAATATGGCAGATGCCTGGGCAGGCGCCTGGGCAGCAACTGTGCAAATCATGCTTCTGGTCAAGCTGCTCTAGCGCTCCCAGGATCCTACATTGTACATACTCTTACTTCGTCCGGAGTACATGGTTCCTACATAGTATGATCGTGCGAAGTTACTTGCTAGGCTGGGGTCTCAGCCCAGAGGCAACTTTTAGACTTTAGATGCGCCAGCAGAGGTGGAAAGTCGTATGGTCCCTTGACAAGGCGACCACCCCAGGGAAACGACCATTGAATTGTCTACCTAGGTATGTCACTGCATGCGCTAGATTGGCATACACTTGGCAAGTCTAGCGTAACGTAATAGCGGCATTCATGTGATCAAGACGTCCATGTAACTACATGTACGCTCTGACTAATCAGCGTCAACTTCACTTGATATTATTTGTCTCACGGAGCCTTTTATACCGTACCGAGTCACCTCAAGTTTGTTATTGATAATTATCCGACCGCGTGGTCAGACCCCTTCAGAGCGGTCGACCAGATTTTGTCTGGACTTTTTCTGCAGTCTAGTCTCCTGTTAAACCGCCAAGCGCTGGGTGGATGTTTTCCTCATATCAGAGGTCAGTGTGACTGACAATCGACTGCGATTTGCATCGCAACACATCTCAAGTCAAGCAGGGGGGGTAGACTTCGTCCAGGTTAGGCATGTTGTCGCGGTTGATGTCTGATGCATGTCGCATTCTCGATTGATTCTCGTTTCTATTTTTGAAGACGGTTATTTCGAATAAGTTGTAGGCTACTGGATTTTTTTTTTGCCTCAGACGAACACAATGTACTCAATTAACCACGTTCGTCAGCTGAGTTCACATACCAAAATATTGTCTCAGAAGCACATCATTTCGTCCGGCCAAGAAGGCCGGCTCAAAGACAGGAAAGTTCTTGACGTCTAGATACCTGCCTGACTCCGGAAAACAATCGGGCTTTGTGAAGATGCTGAAAAGTACCGCGACAAAAAGCCGAGCTGCGATGGCCAATAATTACCTGGAAACCAGATGGCACGGTTGCTCTTCCGTCAGCTGGGCTGTTAGTTGGGTCCAACTTTCGTGATTCCTTTGACCAATATCCATATTCCGAGGTTTTATGCGGCTCATACTGGCTATTGACAACAGAATTCAGAATAACCGATTGCCATTCTTCCATAGCAGTCACCTAGCCGGGTCTCTCAAGGATATTCCTGGAAGTATGTATAGAAAGTGCAACGTGCTACGTATAACGGGAGGCGCTTCAGTCAGAATTAAAATACTATGTGTACATTGTCTTTGACTAGATTTGATATAAACCAAATCTTCGAACTTCGACTATCACCAGTCGATGGGCTCGGTATTTCATACGAAACTCCGAAAGTCCGAAGAAAAAACCGCAAGCGAGTATCGGTGCAACATTTTGTCTCCATGAAGATTTCAAAAACCCGAAAGTCTAGTGCTAACTACTTACTGCCAATGGCAAATTACTATTTGCAATCACATCTAGATCATACGCAGGTTACACACCCTGCAGTAAGTATACCAGTAGTATACTACTAAAAATTCAACGTTCAATGTAACACAATTATGCAGCTAAAGGATCTGAGGCAGGGATCCAGAAACGATAAAGTCTATCTTACACCCCTCTATCACAGATTTGTTCCCAGTTTCAAGGTTGCCGATGTAACATCACTAAATTTGCCTTTGTCTCCCTTATTCGATCAAGCTAGTTGACTCATATAGTTACTTCTCCCCTCCCCTAAGGCTGGCCTAAGGCTGACTTCTTTGAAGGCAAGCGGAACCTTATCTCCAAAGTTCACACTGTACTTCTCTCTCTGGCCCCTGAAAAAGGATGTCGATCTTTTTGTATAGTTCGCGCCGGCCGAGTCAAATGTTAAATTTATCAATTTCACGATGGAAATCGCTATAATACAGCCTGATATAGCTGACGTGATATTCAATCCCAGGGAGAAGCCAGTAAATCACAAACATACATCTTTAATGTATAGGTGTAGACTACTTACTTACAATGTTACAAGTTCGGTATAAAATTGAGAATTAAAAATTATAGCGGTTCAATGCAATCAGATCAAATTCTGAGAAGAAATTGCATTTTACACGAACTTTTCGCTTTTGATACTACTATATCAGAATTCATTCCAACTAGAAACGATATGCATATTGTTGCTCTTCACCACACGACCGACTTTTTCTCCTTCCTATTTGACTTAATTGATTCTTTGCTACTAGCTAGTTCCAAAACACAATTTGGCTTGTTCGCCAGATATGTTTTTGATATCGAAGACCTGTTTTGATAGACGACTTCCAGACTATGTTGAGGAGACAACCCCGAGCAGCCACGACAGGGACATTTTTCAGAGGAAGAGGTATCCTTGCTATGAAGATTGAGTACATCATGCTTGCATATTTAAAATGAGCTACTAAAGTTCTTTCCAAGCTTCGTGCGGCTTCTTTTGTGAAAGCATATGAAAAACCTTTGGGTAGGATTATGATATGCAGCCCTGAGATGACAGGAATCATCTTACTCAACCTTCTTGAATATATACCAAAATATACATGAGTCTTGTTCGAGTAGGTACAGCCCTGGAGCGCGAGTTGCAACGAACGACCTGAATAGATGATAATGAAGTTCATAGTTTGTAAAATGACATTGTGCCCAAGTAAAAGTATTGTACATAGATAATCCTGATAAAAAAGACTGGTCCTTCCAACGCTATGCTCTATATAACCCAAAATAATTATGACATGAATGTGACAAATATTCACTCCTCATGCTTCTACAGTAGAATCGATTTTGCGATCAACTGCATCACCTTCGACATTCAACAGCCGACCTTTCCGGAGATGCATCATGATACGCACGGCGCCAGACGGAGTAATCCCCTCAATCCGTCTCAACATGCCAATATTAGTAGGGCGTACACGTTCCAGAGCTTGTCTTTCCTCCGAGCTGAGCCCATGTATAGCCGAATAGTCTATTCCAGAGGGAAGAAGCATATTCTCTTCCTTTCGGAATTTCTCAGCCATGTGCGTTTGTCTCTTGACGTACGGTGCATACTGTGCTTCAATGGCGACACGCTTCTTCACTTCAGGATCAAATGAAGAGGCAGTGTACGGAATCTTGCCGGACGAGGAAGTAATGTACGGTATCAAAGAGTCGATATCTATGCCCTCGACGCAAAGCATATCGAGACCACTGCGATACGAGGTGTCCACCCGAGTCTGAAAGCCGAGACGCGACCATTGATTTGAAGTGTACCGCGTTTTTTCCAGGAGTTGTGATAGCTCTTCGATCTGTGCTTTGGTATCTGAAAATTGCTTCCATCGCTCATCCGAGACAATAGATGCATCTCGACCGAGGGCCGTAAGGCGGAGATCGGCATTATCAGAGCGACTAGAAATTCGAAACTCGCTGCGAGATGTGAACATGCGATACGGCTCTGAGACACCTCGGGTGATCAGGTCGTCGACCATGATGCCAATATAACCGTCTGCTCGACTGAGTACCAAGTCTGGCTTGCCCTGTGCAGCCAGGCCCGCATTCGTGCCTGCAAGAATCCCTTGGCCTGCTGCTTCTTCATACCCAGTCGTCCCATTGATCTGACCCGCCAGATACAACCCACCGATAAGTTTCGTTTCCAACGTCGGCTTAAGGTTTCGAGGATCAATGTAATCGTATTCCACTCCGTAGGCAGGTTGCAGCATACGCACATTCTCCAGTCCCTGGATTGTTCGTAACATAGCTTCCTGCGCTTCAACAGGGACAGTCATCGATATTCCATTCGGATAGATGACTTCATTGGGCGCGAAGCCCTCTGGTTCAAGCCATATTTGATGTTGCTTTTTATCTCGAAATCGAATGATCTTAGACTCTAGCGACGGACAGTACCGTGGGCCCTTGACAGTTTCACGAATATGAATCGATTTGTCTAGATTTGCTCGAATAATATCGTGCGTTGCTTCGTTGGTATGGGTCATCCAGCAGGTCAACTGATCTTGGTCAGGCACTTGCACAGTGCTGTTCATGAACGAAAAAGGATTGGGCGGTGAATCTCCTCGCTGTATCTCGAGGGATGAGAAATCAATTGATTTTTTGTCTAATCGCGGTGGTGTGCCTGTCTTCAATCGACCAAGCTGGAATCCCGCCTGCCGTAACGACTTGCTCAGAGCGTGTGTAGCCGCTTCACCCATTCGTCCCGAAGGATATGCATCAAGCCCAATGTGAATCTCTCCTCCTAAGAAAGTGCCAGTGGTAATAACGACGCGATTCGTCGGAACCATCTGACCCGAATCCAACCTGATACCCACAATCCGGCCCGCTGAATTTCCTTGTTCGTGGTTGATCTCGTCTCTCGCTACCACAATATCCTCTACTTTCGCCTCAATGATACTCAGGTTCTTTGTCGAAAGAAGCTCTTCCTGCATATATTGCTTGTATAGATCCCGATCGATCTGTGCTCTTGGGCCCCATACTGCTGGTCCCTTGGATCGATTCAAGACACGAAACATCACTCCGGCCCTATCAATTATCCGCCCTGCAACGCCATCCAACGCATCAATCTCACGGATCATGGTTCCCTTGCCAATACCGCCGAAACTGGGGTTACATGAACACACTCCGATATTAAATATTGACGGAGTCACTAGGGCGGTGCGAGCCCCTGACCGAGCTGCGGCAGCACATGCTTCTGCACCTGCATGACCGCCTCCGACGACGACGACATCGTATGGACTGTTTTCGATCGAAGATCAATAATATCAGCGATTGCGCTTGAGAGGTTAAATTGTTCGGAAATAAAAACTCCTATAACCTACCGTGCATCCGAAGAGGTTGCCAATAATCGCCTCTGAAATTTGGCGGTAAAAGCGCGTGAGTTGCAATGACTTATTCGATGCAACGCAATATATCGTGCGCGCAAAGCCATTACTGATGATTTGTCTTGCTACGCAGCAATTTGAAGTCGCGTTTTAAGAATTATTACAAAAAAAGTTCTTGATTACAGGGCGATAAGATCCACGTGATAAGAGATCACGTGCAAGGACCTTCTAAATATCAGCCAATCAAAGGGCAAACTCTGTTTCTTCCAAAAGCAGTTAGACCCGAAAGTGATTACTTTTCTGGCGGGAGTTGCACGTCATGCCTCAACTCAGTCTGTGATTGGCTCCTCTTTTTCGTCTTGGAGGGGGGTTTTCGACATTGGATGACTAATGGTCATCTCTTTTTAGGTCTCAAAATAGAGGTTTGATTAAGTTTCTCACATTATTTCAGCTGCGAAGAAAACTGAACCTCTGCTTCTCGCTCATTGACATATAACGGTCAGCGAATATACCGGAAAATTCGAACACAATGAAGGCTTATTGGTACGACGATGCGCCGGTAAGTACGGTATCCTTTCTGTTTGAATGGCCAGAAATCCACCCTACAAGACCCCAAATTCAAGCTGTTCATTCAATCAATACTAAACATCCAATGTTCTATTCCTGCAGGGCGATCAGCGCGAAGATCATGATTCCGGCCGACCCGTCACAGAAGACTATCTTGAGTCTCTAGGAGTCTTCTATCGACACTATCCGCAGCTTTCCTCCGTGGATGCTCTAGCCGCCGAGCGCGGATACAAGAATCGCGATGAAATCACCGTGAGTCCCGAAAGTATGGGCGACGTTTACGAAGCAAAAGTCAAGTCTTTTTTCAGTGAGCATCTGCACGAAGATGAAGAGATTCGCTACATTCTTGATGGAAACGGGTTCTTCGATGTCAGAAGCAAGGACGATGCGTGGGTGCGCATCAGGCTCGAGAAGAACGATTTGCTGATTTTGCCGGCGGGGATATATCATCGATTCACTACTGATTCAAAGAATGTAAGTGATGAGGGCCATCCTGCCTTTTCTTTTAATCTTTTCGCCCCATCTCTATGCCGCTTGTTACGAAAAGTACGGCGAATGAAGAAGACGAAGCTAAGAATCATCTCTCTTGATCGTACAGTACATCAAGGCCATGCGTCTGTTCCAAGACGAGCCGAAATGGACTCCTCTGAACCGCGCACCAGATGTGGATGTCAATCCTCATCGTCAGGCATACCTGCAGCAGACTAAAATCGCGGCTGGCGCATAGGATATGAGAGGGCGCATGCCTAAAGAATACCTGATATGATAAAATGTGATGCTAGAAATGATACTGAATATGCCAATACCAATCGTCTATTTAATTTGATTGAATTTGATTAGCTTCAAAAAACAGGATCCGTTCCAACCTTAGCCGACGCCTTAGCGCGGGACACAATCATTAATCGCAGATAGAAATTGAAATTGAATGCAAAAAACCAGCATCAAGCTGCTGCCCCTTGTTCACCAAGCTCCGTACCAAGGCTTCAAATCAGGCCCAAGTACTGGCGTCGGCACTTGCATTGGGACCGGGATTGTGCGACCATAGACCTGGGCTATATCAACTTCTGTGTTCTTTTGTTTGTCGTCTCTTTCCGCGAGGCTGCTTTCCTCTCCTGAGGCTGTTGTTTCGACGGATGTCGATTTCTCCGTGACTGGAACCAATACACCGCATTCCCAATTGCGGCAATTCATTTTGGGTCCTCCTGAGCTGCGATCGTAGACAATCTTACCCCTAATATAGCTTCAGCAGATCGTCCACTAGACCAACATAAGTTGCGGGACTTGTTTTCAGTGACTCACCATGCACTCTCTGATAAATTGGCACTGCCTACGTACGCCCAGCCTCTGCAAACATTGCCATTATCAAGGACGATTGGCTTTTCCGGACGAACAAACATCATCTACCAGTAGATTATCAGCGGGTCATTTCCTGACAAGGATTTTTAGCGAGATTTACCTTATTATGCATCAATAATCCACGCCGACGGCTAATACAGTCATGCAAAAGACCTTTAGGAAATTTTGGTCCCTGAAACCATTTTTCCTGGAAGCAGATAGTGCCTGCACATCGCCTGCCACCTTTCGATTGAGCTACTGTCTGTTCTGAGGGGTAGTATACCTTGAAACGAGACTTCCAATCCGACGATCGCGCTTGTTGAAGTTTCAAAGTCTGCTTGCTGGAGATAGTGGTCGATTTTGTATTTCGGAGCGCAAAATCAAGTGAGCCATCGTCACCTGCCGTAAAGAATATCTTTTTAGTACGACACCTCTAAAAGCGTGATTGTACCTGAACTTACCTTGTGCCGAGAGGTAGATTGCTCGAACGAATTCTTCTGTTAGGGAGCCGATAGATGAGGCCTTGAGAAATCAGCGATCTGGAACATCTTTTTTATGTCACTTCAGACCTACCACAAAATCCACGCTGACCGGCTCGTCTGTTTTCAATCCCAACGAGGTCACAGCTCGACCAAGTGCGCTGTGGCCTGTACGATTCCAGTTTTCAGCCATATGAGAACCTCCACTATCGGATATCAGCAATACGATCTTCAGAAAGCAGACGGTGTCGACATACATTGTATGAACAAACCGATAGCGACTGGTCTCTGTGAAATCATAGTTGGACAATTTTGCAATGATGTTGGCGTGGATGGTACTGGCGTTGAGGAAAAGAGCAAGCTCCTCGAAAAATGCGGTTTTTGGACGCTCAGCGATAGTATCGGTAGAGAGTTTAGGAAGATCAATGATGAACACAGTCTGCACGAACAGATTAGTTGTAGCCATCGTCTTCCAAGGAACACTACGAGAGTACATTTTCCATGACTCCACCTTGCTCCCCCCAATCGTAAGGCACCAGATTTGCGCTCGGAATCGCAATCCGTAAATAGGTTTGATGGAAAATCAGCATGAGTTTCGAATGCATGCAATTGACCTGTCCTTCCATGGGAGGGAAGCATAAACGAATGTTCGACATTTGAGCCGTTTCTTCCTCATATTGTCTCTTCTGTACAATGTTAACTCTGAGGTACCTCCGATTTGGCGTGAAAAGCTTACGGTTGACTCTTCTTTGGCCTGCATCACCAGCAGAAATCTTGTAGCAGAATTTCGAAATTTGCTAAAAAGCCAACTCGTATCCCACTGAAAGGCACTCAGAATAGCAAGCTCTACATCTGCGGCTTGTAAGACTTCTTCGATCTTAATGTCGTCACCAGTTCTTGCGCAGCCAAACGCCCAGGTCTTTTTGACTGTCCCTTCGAGAAATTGAGCCGATGGACTAACAGAAGGTCCAACAACCGGTCGTGGACTAGGACTGGCGGATCGTAATTTGCTGGTTTGTTTCGAAATAGTTTCTGTTGAGCCCGACTTCAGTGAGTCAATCTCCTCAGCCTGAACTGAAGTAGCGGTAGATTTAGTCAATTTGGAAGCTCGGCAGAGCGGAGGTGGTGAAATGCTATTCTCTGCCTTCCGTTTGGCCACACGAGCCAGTCGTTCCGCTTCCAACTGCTTTCGATCGAGGCCAGGAATCCCGAAACAAGCGGCTGGCGGATCTGGAGTCTGATTTTTCTGACCTTCAGCCTCTTGCGCTACCGTGGCATTGTCTGGTTGTCCTTTTGCGTTCCCATTTGGAACTCGGGATGACTCCTTGATTTGCGACTGAGAATCTTTCATATCCTGCATGGACAGGGCGATGGCTTTTTTAAGATCCTCGTCTGTGTCTTCATCTTCATTCTCAAGATCGATGACATCCCGTCGTGGCGGACTGAGAGTGCCTGACTCATTGTCCGAGTCGCCTGTCAAATCGACAACGTCAAGTCGTTGAAGTCTTCTCACTTTCTTAACGCCTGCCATCGCAGCTCTCAGAGCATTAACATGATCTTCATTGTGAGCCATCTTCGGCGTTTGTCGATTTAGATTGTCAAGCTTGAAACCCCGACTAATCTTTCCCAGCGAGGGCTGGACGAAGAAGAAGTTTCCAGCAATGATATTTCTAGAAATGAGAAGAAAAGGACGGCGACTTCCAGCTAGAAATATCATAAAAAACACAGGGTGGTCAAATGCCACACCAGAGCATTCGTCGTTTGTCTCAAGACAAACAAAATCTCAGTCATTCAGCCTCATGTGACGTGCGAATGGGCTGATATCAACACGGAGATTTTGTGGCAATCTCCGGCCCAAAAAGACAGCACCGTCAAAGTCTGGCCTACTGTAGGGTTATCCCATAATATCTGAATATATACATCACCAGTATTCGTCAAAGAGATGAAGCGGGATGTCTAAAGGATGAATAAATTCGATGTTGAACATTCAAAGGGAATTTGTTGTTGATAGAAGGAGCAAATGACGCCAATCCCAATTAGGTCTAGTGAGATCACTCATTAAGCCGCAGTCTTTTAACAATTGACAAGTCAAAGGCCCAGGACAACAACTTCCAAGGTTGACAAGAAACAGGTCTAGTAGCATCCAGGAAGGTAATATGGCTTGTAATATTTTACATAATTCTTTAAAGTTCTCTTTATATTGCTATAAATTATCATATTCGTCGTCATGATGCAGGAAAGTATGCGTCTTTGTGGTGGTCAAATCACGTGTCAGAATGCTGAAAGTGGTTTAGTGAGACAAAGGAAATTGAAATTCTGATGCATCTCCGGCACACGAGCTGGACACGAATCTCGCGGTCGTAGCCTTCATTATTGATGAGCCGAGTAAGTTTTGGTCGGAAATATAGTCAATTAATCTAGTCTCAAGTACTGACTGTATGATTTAGTAACTACCGAGGTGCGGCGGAGAAATCAGACGGCCTGTTGCAGGTTGATGTCTCTTCTCTAGCTCCCTCCGAGCCTGAATAGTCCAGTGGCCAGTGTAAGAATCAGAGAGTGCTTTTTCTACTTAGATATCGAGATTAGGCCATCATGGCTCGCCCTGCTGAGACTGTGCTGTCCATGGTTTGTCGAAGCCGTCGATTGCTTTTTTCCGGCAGATGCTATGACGTACAGTGTATTTCGTCTTTATCAAAGAGATCGTTGTACACAAGAGCACTTGGGAGGTCACAGCTTACAAGCTCACGGTATGTTTTGCTACTTCCTGAGGGTGGTTTCCCCAGAAACAAAAATTCATTTTTGTCTAGTGGATACTGGACCAGCAACAGGAACATGAAAAATTCTTGGCTGCAATCTAGGATATGTATCGTCAACCAGAGGAGACAGACCGCAAATACCAATTTGCCGCCCAAAGAGTACGTAGCCAGACTTTGGTCGGCGGAAGAGATGATAATTGACTCCTGGCAGAACAAAAGACAAAGATCCCAAATCGCAATCCACAACAAAGCCCAGATTATTGTCTCGGCTCCCCGTGCCAGTTCATGAAAACATCTACACGATTCCTAATATTTTGACCTTTTCGCGTCTACTTGCTGCACCGGCTGTTGGATATCTCCTGGTCCATAATTACCATACGGAAGCTTTGTGTCTCTTTGCCTACGCGGGCATTACCGACCTGATTGACGGCTATATTGCTCGGCGATACAACCTGCAAACTGTCGTCGGGACCATTATTGATCCAGCGGCAGACAAATTGCTAATGACCATTAGTGTTGTGTGTTTGGGGCTGAACGGCTGGATGCCTGGTAATTTATCCCTCCATCAGCACCAGAAAGCGAACATTAATTGTTCCAGGTTGCTAATTTGAGTAGCATGGTTGGCTATTCTTATTCTAGGTCGGGATGTTGGCCTCAGTATTTCAGCCATATATTATCGTTGGATCTCGCTTCCGCCGCCCAAGACCATGGCTCGATACTGGGATTTTTCGCTACCTTCCGCTGAAGTCAAGCCGACTGCCATCTCCAAAGTGAACACTGCGCTGCAATTATTTCTTGTCGGGTCGTCAATTGCGCTTCCTGTGCTGCCGGAATCGACAGCAGCGGCTTGGGGCCTGTACGATGGGCTTTCTGGACTTCAGTAAGTTTTTTTTTTTTCCTGGTTATATCAGGATGCCTTGGGTGCTATATATTCCACTGTTTTGTTGAGTCTAGCACATACGACCATAGGGTGTGGAAAACAGGGCTTCCCGTCCGCTCAGCCGTACTTAAGCCACACGCCGGCTGGTTAGTAGTTGGGTGGGTGACCACCAGCGAATCCCAGCTGTTGTATGTTTTTAATTTTTATTCTTTTCTTTTTGTTTTCTTTTTCATATTTCCACTTTTCTCGTCTTCCATTTTGTCTTTACGACATCATTCGTCCCAATCCTGAATCATTCTCTAACATCACTAGATATCTCGTCGCGGCAACCACAATCTGGTCTGGACTAAGCTACGTCTTCTCGAAAGATGCAGTCAAAATTCTCTCAGCCGGAGAGATCCAGCAGCGAATAGCACGAGCCAGCAAGAAGGAAAAATAAAAAGAAACGCAGAATGGTGAATAAATAAATTGCGAAAGACAAGCAATAGGCCATTCTGTGCTCAAGGGCGTGGTTTTCTTTTTTTGCTTCCCTCGCTCTCTCTAACATTGTGTAATCACGTTCTGCTGTGCAACTTTCGGTTACGAAGCGAGCTGAAATCCCACGAGAGGAGAGTTAAAAATGATGTATAGATTATCTGCATGGTGAATTGTTATTCTTTCTGCATATGCATATTCGGTTCCGATTATGGAGGATTCAGCGCACATCGAGTGTCTCGATTTAGTACCTCAGTATATAATTAAATAGTTTATTCGGTTTTTGTAAGAGTTAGACATTCTGCTATTCCGCAGATAGAGGCTCATGGAGAAATTAAAAAAAAAACCATATAAATCATAGATAGATCGTCTGCAAAGAAGGTCTAGACCGCCTTGCTGCGGTTGGTTGAGATCGACTTGTCGGTGTCCCCAAAGAGACCTCGGGAAGCATCCCGAACAGACAACTCCGTAGCGCGTATCGTATCTACCTAGCATTTTCTTAATCGGGAGCCCGCTAACCTGCCGAGAAGGCATTTGCTGGCAATGCGATGAGTCATTTTTTTTCTCTCTTTCTTTTTGAATGGATGCCTGGATTAGTAAGTAGTGAGTGATATCTTGTTTTGGCCGGTTTGTACGTGATATGCGGTATAGTAAATTAGTGCTATACTAGTTACCTCGTGCGCAGGGTGTATTTCGTATAAAAGTACGGACGATAGAAGTATGAACACGAGATTATTGCGGATTCGAGAATACGCAATGCCACGCCGGACGAAATAGTCCGAGACTCATGCTTGGAAATCAATGAAATGTCTTGTCTTTCCAGGATTCTTTGAACCCATCGAAACGGAGACGACGGAAAAGTGGGAGCAGAGTGCATTTATAATCGGGCTATCCCACCCGGGTCGAAGAGTGGGAGTGGGAGTGGGAGTGTCATCAAGGAGCTGCAGCATCGCTTGGACCATTTGATAAGCTAGTCAGGATTTCACTTACTAGCAGTCTCGGCATGATTCATGTTTATGAAACGTACTATGTGATAGCATGCCTTAGCTGAATAAACTATTGACCTGGTGAAAGCTGTATGAGTATTAGTTTGTAGGATGCAACTGTCAGTAATTATAGATTAACGAGGTAGCTAGTTACTAGTTACAGTACCTTGTAGACCGCACGAACTCTTAGTTAACTAACTTAGTCTCTCGTGGTAGATGGATTAGTAATGACACGAGTCAGCTTTTAGATTGGCCAATCACCAGCAGCCAATTCGGGCGCGATCTGATCTACAGCCAAACTCCGTGCTAATCCCGCATGAGTCATGTGGCAGCCTAGCTTCTCAGGCTTCTTTTCTTTTTTTTTTCTTTCTCTTTTTTCCGTTCACCTTCCCTTCTAGATTAGGGGACCAGTGGATCCCACTTTTTTTCTCCCCTTTTCCTCTCTTTTCTCTTCTCCCACCGTCTCGGATCAAATCAAAAGATGATGCCCGATTTGCCCTCAGCCAAGCGCCAGTGCCAATGCCAATGTTGGTGTCAGCGCCAGTGCCAGTGCCAGGCTCCGCTGTGGATGCTGCAAACATGCTCCACCTGACAAATCCAAATTCATCGGATTTTACTATACACTATATCCGACATGACGAAACCTGAAGGACGTTCGCGCTTTCGAAAAAATGTTTAAAATAAAGAATATTTCTTATATCTATGCATCAAAATCCTCGTCAACTCTATTTTGTCAAGATTCTGATTTGGCTGAGTAGATATCTCTCCCATTGAACAACCTCTAGTCTTTCCGGGTATCTGCTCCGTGCAGACTACAAGACCTTTCTTTTGTTGAGCTCGCTTTTTTATAATCACAAAGCCCGGAAGCAGCCTATTGTATATCTTTCTCCTGGCGGTATCCAGGCTTATTTAATACAACATTTTCACAGCTAAATCGCATATCAAGTGCTGCAAATATCATTGAACATTCTTCCCGAGAAAAAGTGGGAGAAGCAGCAACATGGCCGCTATTCCCGGTACTGTTGAGGACGACCATCATCAATCCAGTACAGCACAAGACGATGAACTTCAACTACCAGTGCATCATGCCCCGATCACCGGTTCTGAGTCCCCAGCAGAATCGACCTTGGCCAATTCCGCCCAGAACAGCATTGATGGACGGTGGGGAGAAACCAACGAAGGCGACCCCGTCTCCCGGCACGGCGCCATGGAAGACTACGAAGAGATGCGTCGCGAACTGAGTCGTCTGAGCTTACAACGCACCCGCTCACACGCCTCCCGCCGCTCTCACCAGCCTACAAGCCGTTGGCGTTCAGCTTTTTCAACTAGAAGCAAAACTGAGGACGCCGAGAAGGCAGGCGACAATGTCGACGACCTTGAGTCAGAGGCGACTGCCCAAAACGACCAGGAGGAATTTGATTTGAGCGAGTTTCTAATGGGTGGCACCCTGGAAAAGCGCACTACGGCAGGTGAACCAGCCAAAAAGGTTGGAGTGGTGTACAAGAACCTGACGGTCAAGGGGATACAAGCCTCGGCTTCCTTTGCCAAAACGCTCCCGCAAGCTTTGGTAGGCACGTTTGGTCCGGACTTGTATCGCATTGTGCAGCATTTTATCCCCAAGTTGCGATTCGGCAAAACCCCCGCGACTACAACGCTTATCAATGACTTCACTGGTGTAGTTCGTGACGGCGAGATGATGCTGGTGTTGGGTCGTCCCGGAGCGGGCTGCTCGACTTTCCTAAAAGTTATTGCAAACAATCGCAATTCATATGCCGCAGTTTCGGGAGACGTGAGCTACGGCGGCATGTCAGCCGAAGAACAACACAAGCACTTCCGCGGTGAAGTCAATTACAATCCTGAGGACGACCAACATTTTGCAACCCTCACTGTATGGCAGACGCTGAAATTCTCCCTCATGAACAAGACCAAGAAAGGTGATCGAGAAAGTGTCCCCATAATCCTCGACGCGTTGTTGAAGATGTTTGGCATCAGCCATACGAAAAACACCCAAGTTGGCAACGAGTATGTTCGAGGTGTGTCCGGTGGTGAACGGAAACGTGTCAGTATTGCCGAAACTTTGGCGTCCAAGTCGACGGTAACGTGTTGGGACAACTCTACCAGAGGATTAGACGCCAGCACAGCGCTGGACTATGCCAAGTCTCTGCGCATCATGACTGATATCAGCCGCCGAACGACTTTTGTAACTTTGTACCAAGCTGGTGAAGGCATCTACGAGTTGATGGACAAAGTGCTGGTCATTGACGAAGGAAGAATGCTTTTCCAGGGCCCTGCAAAGGAGGCAAAACAGTATTTCATCGATTTAGGATTCTACTGTCCACCGCAATCCACTACCGCTGATTTCCTGACTTCTCTCTGCGACCCCGTTGCTCGTCAGTTCCAGCCCGGCAAGGAGGCTTCCACTCCCAAGACGGCTGAAGAGCTAGAGACCATCTTCAAGCAAAGCGCAGCTTATAGGCGTATTCTCGACGACGTTGCTCAGTACGAGCGGGAACTCGCCGAGAGTCAATTAGAAGATACCCGACGCTTCCAGCAAACTGTCGGAGCATCGAAGAGTCGCACCGTCTCCAAAAATTCCTCGTACACCGTTTCTTTCCCCAAACAAGTATCAGCTTGCGTCAAGCGCGAAGTCTGGCTGCTTCTGGGCGATAAAACCTCGCTATACACCAAGTTCTTTATTGCAATTGCAAACGCTTTGATTGTTAGCTCTCTTTTCTACGGCGAGTCCTTGGGTACCAGCGGTGCTTTCCCTCGAGGAGGTGCCCTTTTCTTTTCCGTCTTGTTCCTCGGCTGGCTACAAATGGTTGAGTTGATGCCTGCTGTCTCGGGTCGAACAATGATTCAGCGCCATAAGGAGTATGCCTTTTACCGTCCGTCCGCTGTCTCCATTGCTCGAGTCGTCGTGGACTTCCCGTTCTTGGCCGTCCTGGTATCCGTCTTTGGTATTATAACGTACTTTTTGTCCGGGTTGGACGTTGATGCCGGCAAGTTCTTCATTTACTTGTTGTTTGTATACACCACTACTATCTGCATCACGTCCATGTATCGCATGTTCGCCGCATTATCACCGACGATCGACGACGCAGTTCGTTTCGGCGGCATTGCGCTCAATCTTTTGGTGATTTTCGTTGGCTACGCTATTCCCAAAAGTACTCTGCTCCACGGCTCCATTTGGTTCGGTTGGCTGTTGTACATCAACCCAATCTCGTATGCCTACGAGGCTGTTCTGACCAACGAGTTTTCGAACCGTGAGATGGAATGTGATCCTTCCATGCTTGTGCCTTCCGGCTCCACGGCAGTTGCTGGCCATCAAAGTTGTTCACTTCCCGGTTCATCGATCGACCAGACTCACGTTTCTGGAGCTGCATATCTGGAGACCTCCTTTGGGTTCACTCGCAGTCACCTGTGGCGCAATTTTGGGGTTCTCATTGCCTTCACCGTTCTCTACATTCTTGTGACGGTTGTAGCAAATGAGCTGATGACCTTTTCAAGCGGCGGGGGAGGTGCTCTTGTTTTCAAAAGGTCCCGACGATCGAAGAAACTGGCTCAAGCCGAGAAGAAGACTGCTGACGAAGAAAACGGAGTGGCTGCTGTTGCACCGCCCGCAGTTTCGAGTAACGCAGCAGCTTCGGCTGACGACAAGGTCATGAATTCGTTGAGTACGAGCGATCGTGTCTTTACGTGGACCAACGTCGAGTATACGGTTCCTTACGGCAATGGGGAACGGAAACTTCTCAATGGAGTGAATGGGTACGCCAAACCGGGTGTCATGATTGCGCTAATGGGTGCGTCTGGCGCTGGTAAGACGACTTTACTCAATACGCTTGCGCAAAGACAGAAGATGGGTGTTGTATCGGGCGAAATGCTCGTGGACGGCCGAGCCCTGAGTGCTGATTTCCAACGTGGTACTGGTTTTTGCGAGCAAATGGATCTACATGACGGCACAGCTACGATTCGAGAAGCTTTGGAGTTCTCTGCTATTCTCCGACAGGATCGCGAGACTCCTCGTCAGGAAAAGATTGACTATGTCAATCGCATCATTGAACTTCTTGAACTTGAAGATATTCAAGACGCCCTCATCAGTTCTCTGGGAGTCGAACAGAGGAAGCGTGTGACCATTGGAGTTGAGCTGGCGGCCAAACCTAGTCTTTTGCTGTTTTTGGACGAACCAACGAGTGGTCTTGATAGTCAAGCTGCGTTCTCCATTGTGCGGTTCCTAAGAAAATTGGCTCATGCGGGCCAGGCGATTGTCTGCACAATTCACCAACCTTCGTCCATGCTAGTCCAACAATTCGATATGATCCTTGCTCTCAACCCCGGTGGGAATACCTTCTACTTTGGTCCGGTCGGACCAGACGGACGCGCGGTAGTCGACTACTTTGCCGATCGCGGCGTAGTCTGTCCTCCGTCCAAAAACGTTGCTGAATTCATTTTGGAGACAGCAGCCAAACCGACCATTCGGAACGGGAAACGAATTGACTGGAACGAAGAGTGGCGCAATTCTACGCAGAACCAGGAACTCTTAGCAGAGATTAAGCAAATCGAAGAAGAACGTCGTCAAATTCCCGTCTCAGACGAAGCGGCCGGCAAACAAACCGAGTTCGCAGCTCCCGTCAGCACTCAGATTGAAATGCTGACCAAACGAGTCTTTCGGCAATACTGGCGTGATCCTTCGTACTACTACGGCAAGATTTTCGTCTCGGTCATTCTGGGTATCTTCAACGGTTTCACGTTCTGGAAACTCGGCAACACCATTTCAAGCCTTCAGGACCGCATGTTCTCTACCTTTTTGATCATCCTGATCCCCCCGATTGTCATGAACAGTATTGTGCCTAAATTCTACATGAACCGTTCACTCTGGGAATTCCGCGAACACCCGAGTCGTATCTACGGCTGGATTGCTTTCTGTACTGCCAACGTGGTGTGCGAAATCCCGATTGCGATTGTCACTTCGGTCATTTATTTTGTGCTCTGGTACTTCCCTGTCGGTCTACCTACCGATTCCAGCTCGGCGGGATACGTTTTCTTAATGACGATGTTATTCTTCTTCTTCCAAGCAAGTTGGGGCCAGTGGATCTGCGCATTTGCGCCATCTTTTACGGTCATTTCCAACGTAAGTCCCCTTCCTCCCCCTTTCATCACTCATAAACTAGTCATTAAGCCCATACCTAACTCGTTTGTACACAACAGGTCCTACCATTCTTCTTCGTCATGTGCAATCTATTCAACGGCGTCATTCGACCCTACGCCGAATATCCCGTATTTTGGAAATACTGGGTCTACTACGTGAACCCCATCACCTGGTGGATTCGCGGCACATTATCCGCCGTTTTGCCCGCCGTCCAAGTCCAATGCGCTCCTCAGGAAGTAACCTATTTCACTGCCCCCGACGGCCAAACCTGTCAATCCTACGCTGGCGAATGGGTCAAATCCGTCGCTGGTACGGGATATTTACTTCCCGGCAACAACGGGACCGAATGTGGATATTGCATGTATTCGTCCGGAGCCGAATATATGCATACTCTCAACGTGCACGACGACGATAAGTGGCATTGTTTCGGCATCTTTTTGGCCTTTGTGATTATTAATTGGTTGCTGGTTTATTTCTTTATTTATACGGTTCGTATTCGTGGTTGGACGTTTGGGATGAGTTGGTTGTTTGGTGGTTTAGGGTTTGTGCTTGGTAGTTTGAAGAAGTTGGTTCGGAGAGAGTAGATGCGTTGAAAGTCATCTGTCTTTGTTGTTTTTGTGTATGTGGTTTAGCGGTGCCATTTATAGACTTTAGACTTGTATTACTTGATAATTGAAGACTTTTCTTGAAGCATTTATTTGAATGTGTCCATCGTAGTCAGTCGTGGAGATTGTCAGGGACGAGATGTCCAAGGGTGTCTCAACATCTACTTCGTATTTTGATATTCCCATAAGAGATTGCATGAATTCGGGAATAATTACGAGAGAATCCAAGCACCATTGCACAGGAAATACAATGAATCAATTACCTAGGTATTATCATAATCACTTTATTAGATTGTAATCACTTATTTAGGTCTATTATTTAGTCATCACGGCTTGCGTGCCAATCCCGGCAATGAGCCTGGTATCTCTAATGGTGTCTCGGCAAGTCCTGGACTCGCTCGAGGGAGCTCATCCAAGCTAGCGTTGGAATCGTATCTAATTGGGCCGGCACCCCGATATCTTAATCCAGGTCGGACCGGAGTATCGTCGACAATCGCCTCCTCTGACCCGGACACCACGTCTTCATCACCACCGCCGCCGCTGCCCCCGCTAACACCACCGCCGCCTCGAGGCGATGCCGAAGCCGCAGCAACCGCCGCCGCCTCGACATCGTCACCCGGTCGAACCCCCGTTCTCCCCATCCGAGGCCAAAAATCCGGTAACCCGACGACCTGAACGCGCGGCTCGACGACTCGCTCTTCAAACCAGGCATGAATCCGCGCCTCGACCAGCTGCGCTACTTTGGGGACGTCTTGCAATCTACTCCTCGACCCAATGAGAGATCTCACCGATAAATCCAGTCTGTAGTCTGGGAGAAACGAAAAAGCCAAATTCGTCTTGGGAACACCTTTCCTTTCGGGAGACGCAGTGGCGTTGGATGCTGTTCCGTTGAATTCGGCTGAGATGTGTTGTAATAGTGTGCGCACGTTAAGGTGGCTGGCGTCCGGGGTTGGTGCTGTAGAAGGGCTTGCTGGTGTGCTAGCTGGAATCAGGGAGATGCATAACGTTCCCGAGAACCTGATCACAGAGACAGACAGGGCAACGGGCAGAACAGCGGAGCGCGGCTTAGGGTAATTCAGAATCAGAGAAGTCTCGATTCCAAGAGACAAGTTGTCGTCACTGAGATCAACGTCCATCAGGGCTTGCAGCCTGCCGCCGTCCGAATTGGGCTCGTCAACAGAAATGACTCTGCAATTGCTGAAGATTGGAAACTCCTCGCCCAGCGATATATCGGTGACTTTGATGGTGTCGATAAACGATGGCTTTTTTTGAGGATCGTTCATGGCTGCAGACAAAGAGTCGAGAATTGAACTTGTCGGGGAATCCTTCAGCAAGTACGCCGTTTGGCGATACTGCGCAATGGTTTGCGCAATCAGGACATTGAACCAATCCAACGATTCGGGCTGGTGGGTCGAGTGTTGTATACGATGTCGACCTTGCTTATTATGAGAAAGTTGCGTGGGGATCGCATTGTAGTATGTCTTTTTCAGAATTGATCGCGTATTAGTTGCGGATGAAGGAACCGGCCGTAAGACGTTTGAAGTGGACGGTTTCTCGCGTAGTGATCTTGATCCACTGTCGCTCAAACCACCGATAGTGTTATTGACGGTATTGTCGCCCTGGTTGATTGAATAAGTGCGATGGTGCGATGCAGTTCGACTCGCAATGCCGCGGGACGGGGGTGCCGGTGCCTCGCCGAAGATGAAAAACTTGATGAACGCTCCGATCAACAAGACCACTGATAGCTGGCCAAGAAGAAATCCTTGAGTGAACGATAGCCTAGAATATTCGTTAGCCTTGTGGTCGTATCGATAATTCCTCTCGTTGTGGGCTGAGGTACGACTTACGACGGCTGAGCATTGACACCAGGAGCAGCGCCATCTGGTTTGCGCGGAGTTCTATTAGTTGATGTGTCGCGATTAGACGCGGAAAGTAGACGTACTTTGGGATTGCTGAGACATGGTAGACACAGAACTCCTAGTATCGTGACATGTCTACCATGCTGATACAAAAGACGGACTGTCTAGGCAGGTTGACTCGTCCTGTTCGCTGGTCATCAAACTGATAGAAATTGTATGACGATTATCAATTTAAGAACCTCAGAAATCGAAATCGGCGCTAGTCAGATTTGGGATTAGCGGTTTATATATTCACGTGAAAGATTAACCCTAACTACTTCATAATCCTGCTTCCTCATTCATCACGCTCCTTACACGTTTGCCCCTATTGATGGGATGATTGTTTGCCCGCATTCATGGAACGATTGTTGGACAGCATAATGATTGTACTGAAGACTTATTCATGGATGATGCCGACAATTGTCGGCAAACGCCTACATTCCCAGATGGTGACCATTACCGGTGCTATTCTGCTGGTGAAATCGGACTTTCCCGTCTGAATCAAAGGTATAAAAGCCTCGAATTTTCCCTTCCAGGTGAATCTCTATTTCTTCTTCACTCAGGACCTCCCAGCTCCACCAATTGTCAAGGCATATCATCAGGGCCAAGGCATATCATCAAGTATCAAGACACTTCATCGTCTTTCATCCTTCGTGGTCATGGTGAATCGATTCGCCGATTACACGACGACCAAATCGCCCGATCGTCTTCCAATAGAAGTTTTGATCAACATTCTCGAAAATGCACCTGATCTGCCCACAGTTTACAGACTTATCTGTACTTGCTCTGTCTTCAAGGTAGCTTTCAACGTTGCCGCGTCATCCATCCTGGAGGCTGTAGTACAACACTCCATCCCGGAATTCAGAAAGCACGCGCGCATGATCTCTATTCTGGGCAGTTTTTCGTCATCCATGTTTCGATACTTCGATGACTTCTACAATACTTTGCCGAATGATATACTCACAACAGCTCCTGCTTCTAGCGCTTTCATCAGAGATACGCCCGGCCCTCGCTATCTGGTATTGACGGCTTACCGCATAGAAATCCTACAGTATTTATGTTTCATTCACCTTCTCGAAGAAATTCACTGTGCCGTGTGGCGACTTCCGCAAAGTGCTCAATTTGAATTTTACTATCCGATTAAAGAATCTTCGGCAGGTAAGAGGTTCGAAGCTGTTGCCTGGTGGGCTCCATCCTGGGTTGAAAAAATGCGAATTGTACGAGCTTATTGGCGATTATTCAACTTTTGGAATCTCCGCTGGCTCCGTCGTGCTGAGGCCAATAAGCCAAGGGAACAGCCTCAAGGTAGTGTGCATCCCTGGAGATATAAGGGAAAAATCACCTTTGTTGATGGTAATATAGTACTAAGCCCGTCCACTTCGGGTATAGGAAGCCATGGGCTCTCCGAAATGCAGTGCGTTGAGCTCGCGACTCGCAAATTACTAGGCGACACGGGTGATTGGCAAAAATTCATGCACTTTACCGCCGGGGATTCTCACCCGTCTAGTTATCGGCTTCAAAGCTGGACGTTCGCCCCGATTTTCTTTGAGAACATACACTGGATAACAGAAAATCCAACACCAAGCGAAGCACCGTTCGCCGGCCAAGACATAGCCTCCCTTTATAAAGATAACCTCGACACTCGCAGCATGGATCATACGATTGGGCAAAGCAGATCTGGCAATCAAATCGTGGAATGGGCAAAGAAACATCCCAGTCTCCGGATCTGGGACCTCAAACGCCTTACCTACCTGGGAATCCTTGGCGGGCCGGGGAGTAAAAGATATTATAGATATTGGATAGCCCCATCCCCGGAAACTTTTGAAGACATAACCTTTTCCTAACAACATTTTGACGGGCGATGTCGCTATTCTCTGTCGGTGAACTCTTCCTACATCGCAGAGGCCGGCTGTCCTAACCTTTACAGAAATTTGGAAGTCTATGGAGACGATGGAAGAGACCTACCAAGTCAACGGACCAGCAGCTGTTTAGCATGGGGTTATGTAGCAAACTCAAAAAAAAATCTTACTAGAGCAATGATGCTAGAGTTCCTGCTTAGTACTTGAGTGACCAGGTAGTTATCAATTTTATTGTATCCAATATGAAATTATTCTGTTGAATGGAGGTATATATACCTATAACCTATAACATATTTAAAAATACATGATATTTTGAAGCACTTCTCAATTTTTTATTATGAAATTAATGTAGTTTCTCATATGAAGTTGAAGGTCGTCCGAGTGATAATTTAGCTGAAAAGCTTGTAGAAATGTATGATTTCGTATATTACATTGAAGGTCGCTAGAATGGTGGTTTAACTGAAGAGCTTGTAAAAATGTATGGTTTTGCATATGCAATTGAAGGTCGCCAGAGTGGTGGTTTGACTGGAGAGTTTGTAGAAATGTATGGTTTCTTATATTAAATTGAAGGTCGTCGGAGCGGTGGTTGGCGGGAGAGCTTGTAAAATACGTTAGAGGCTTGATTTGCATGAGGAGATCTCGAACAGCTCGCCCAATAAGGCTAAAACCAACTTGAGCCTCGGAGTGGGGGAGGCTGCCCTAAGTCCCCAGGGACCTCTAAGCCCTAAGGAGGGGGCTGTTCTAGGCTCTCGGGGCTCAGCAAACCAAGCTCCCATTATGGCGCACCTGACTAAGCCGCTTTTGTCAAAGCACTTTTCCGCTACGTCAGGATCATCTTGCTCTGTCTGGTTTACATTTCACTAAATCGCCCACCAGAAAGTTCTTCTTTTTTGAAGAATTCGCGCGTTCTGTCCAGTTGTCTACTTTGTGATGCTACGGTCTAGTCGTCAATACTCGGAGAGGGAATAATATCAATATCTTTGTCGACATTCGACAATCGTTCTCGGATGACGTTCTTATGAGTGGCAGAAAAACTGTACAGCTTGCCCGTCAGGAAACAACATCCCAGGTGATAGTGTCAATTATCGTTTTGGATTCGAATGAAGAGGAGAATTACTACTCCAAATAGTTGGAAGTGATTGGAGTTACACGATCAAAATGCTGAGAATACACTCAATATGCCTGCTCCTCATCTCGCTTTGCTCATCTGCGCTGTCCGAAACGCCACCTGGCAAAAATGCCATTCGCCTATCGAACGTCCAGACACTTACCTTACACTCTGATCGGCAGACTTCGCACCGCCGAGTACCTGCTCTACCTCAACTAAAATGCGTCGGGCCCTCGCAAGTATGCAAATTGTACCAAATCGATACAATGCGGTGCACAAATCAAGGATACGACTACGACGAAGAAGACATTCAGTGGAGCTGTACCGCCGATTTACCCTCTGAATTCAAGCTTGGCGCAACAGATGTGATTTGCGAGGGATATAGGAACGCAGACGATAAATGGATACTCAAGGGGAGCTGTGGAGTAGAGTATCGTCTACTATTGACGGAGAAGGGCAAGGAACGGCACGGGACGTGGCGTCAATCGACCAATTCGCAGAAAAACGAGGACGGAGTAGATCATAGTCGGGGAGCGGGCATTGTGTTTATGATTCTGTTCATTGTGGTGCTGTTTATCATTGCCATAGCTATTGCAAGGGGATGTGATGATACCAACCAACGACGCCCCAGGGGACGCAGAGGAAGAGGCGGAGGAGGAGGAGGAGGTGGCGGCGGCGGCGGCGGTGGTGACGATAACAATGACCCTCCTCCACCGTACGATTGGCAACCTTCATATGAAAAGAAACAACCTCGTTCAGGACCAGGGTTTTGGACCGGAGCGGCAGCTGGAGGTGCAGCCGGTGGAGCTGCAGGCTATGCATTGGGTCGAGGTCGGAATCAGCGACAGAACGAAGCTGGACCGTCTTTCACACGCCACGACGATTACGACTCCGGGTCATTTTCGGGACCCTCACGGTCATTTTCTCCTGCCAGACCGAACACTGGCTTTGGATCTACACGGCGGAGATGAGTAGGACTAATTTTGCATTTTGTGTATGCCATAGCATTGGTGAGCTTGATGATATTATCAGAGCCATCGTATTGAGCAATAGAAAAACGACCATTATCTCGTGAATGAATCCAAGACGCCAGAAAAAAAAGCCATAGAAAACGCCATCCATCCCTTGGAAAACACCTGTAGCCACCCAAATAGCTATGCTCTAAGTCCAGCCGCAGTTAACCTTTAACGCCTCTCTTAAAAAAAAGAACTTCAAGAAGCAAGTGCCCGATTGTCACCATCATGAAAGCTGTCGCATCGCAATCAATTCAATAGGTTGTAATCCTCGACGACACAGAGCGCCTCTTCTTGAGAGTATTGTTCTCGATACTGGGAACGATATTCCTATCAGTTGGAACACCGCCTGGATTGTGCAACAAATCCTCTTGGTCCCGTCTCTCTTTCTCATGTTGTTCTTCAATACGTTTCTTATCTTCGTCGAGTTCTCTCTGTATGACGGCCACATCTTCGTATACAGTGTTCGTGAGTTCGGAATATGTCTGTATATCGACAGCCTCCGAAGGACCCAAAAGTGTACTTTTGATGCGCTCGGGATCACGACGCTCCTCGTTATTGAATTTAAGTTTGATATGGCGCCGAGAACGTCCAGGAAACATCTTACTGATAAGGGAGAAATCGGTGCCAAACATCCTTAAACCTCGATAGAATAGATCGGTCATTTCATCATCCCACGATTCTGTTTTGGTTCGTTTGCCGTAGGTAGCCTGATTTACTTTTCGATTGAGCCGACTCTCGACCACGTCTTCGCCGTCCCCCATATCTCGCGCCGCCTCGGCGTGCTGGTCGATCTGTAGCGAGGCATTATCTACCACGATTTCACCATTCACAATTCTCATTCGCGGGCCGCTCTTCACATTTGTGGGTGTGGGTTTGTTGGCGCTATTTGCCGATGACCCATTCTCCGCATCAGTCTTCAGAGGTGTGCTTTGTGCCTGTTCTTTTGCCTTTTCCTTGCGCTCAGCCTCGGCTTGTTCAAGGTTCCGCAATTCGATTTCTCTCCTTGACTTCTTGCCGGTCTTAAGATCCTTGCATAATTCAGACATTTTTACAACGGTCGGCGCAATCTCGACATGTTCGGATTCCTCCGGAGTGGGCTCGCGTTTTCGTTTCGCTCGCGGTTTCCGGGGCTTGGGAGTCGAGGTGCCATCGCCAGCATCGGATGTTGTACTTCGAGATCTTTTTGTTCGAGAAGTAGGTTTCGGCGCGGGAAGGGGAGAAGGTGTTTGGTTCTCTTGAACGGTAGGCTCTGTAGTAAGTATGGACAAATCGTTCGGCTCAGTGCCGGATTCTGTACGATTCGTCTGCTCGAGGGAGGTGGTAGAGGGCGCCGGGGGCTCTACTATGGTAGGCGCAGAACTGGAATCAACACTGATATCCTGTGCACGGCCCTGGGCATCTCCAAAACTTGTAGCTACGTCTGCTACATTGCTTTGATCAGACTGCGCCTGTTCCGGCGGGGGTATGTCATTTCTAATTTCGGAGCCGCGCGATTCTGGGGGCAATATTGATTGAGGTGTTTCCTCTACAGCGATGGCTACTTCGTCATGAGTAGCTGCCCTCTCATCTTGTATAGCCGACCCTTCAGCCTGGACGTTCTGATTCGAAATATTCGCGGGCGCACTTTCTTCTGTCACATCTCGCGCAGATTGTTCCCGTGTTTCCCGTCCAGGCTCAGGCGTCTCTGAAAGCGTGCCATGGGGTTGCTGAACCTCAGAACCAGGCGTAGCCGAAGTATGTCGGTCGCTTACACTAGCTCTTGAAGGCGCTGTTGGAGCGCGACGCGGAAGAGCTTTGGGAGCGAATTTCTTTCCCGACTTTTCTGTAAAAGAGACAATACCATTAGAAAAAGAAGCATGGCTGATGCGGGGTTCTTTGACTCACTGATTGCAGAACTTGTGAACGACACCATCTTGGGTAATGTAAAGTATGAGTTGCATATTTCACATCGTAAAAGAGATAGAAAAAACGCTGGTTGATGCTCTTGGCTCTCTGCGCTGCTTTCCCTGGCCAGAAGTTATGAAGCATTGGAAGGCTGCAATTGTCGAATTGAGAAATCTGCGGAGAAGTGGGCTGAGGTCACGTGAGGGGCGCGAACAACGCTAAGCCAGGTTCCGAAGTCGAAAATCCTCCTGTTCTTTTCCCAAGTTCGACGTTTCCACTCCTCTGACACGCTCGAATTTTTCACCTCCTTAGTGTATTCGCTGCGACGCTGCTTTTCTTCTTATCTTGATCATAAGTCTTTCAAGTGCTCGTGTCCATCTGATCGATTCAACAGGCTTTCACTCGCTATAGAGCCGCGCTAGCCACTGATGCCGGCCGTCGAAGCAACCCCCGTGTCCTCGTCTGAGTCCTCTATGATCAAGATGGAAGACCGGAAAAGACCGGCTGGTCAAGACCAGAATGACGCTGCGCCGCCATTGAAAAGACAGGCAACCGCAGTCAATGGAAACAGACCTCATCCGGACGCAGACATGCCATGGAAAGATGATCTGGAGGTAAGCCTTATCCCACCCCGCCCTTGACAAATTTTCAAAGCTTTCAAGCAACAAGACAACATCACATGGATCGGTTTCTGACTCAATTTCCACGTGTGTAGCGCTTCACCAAAGATGCTATCTGGCGCCAGATGCAGGAATTTAAGAGAGAGAAGCTCACCCTGGAGTCGAAGGTGAAAGACATGACAAAGGCTGCTGCTTTCCATCAAGACCATTTGCGGATAATTGATGCATGGTTCAAACAAGTAAGATTTTCTTCAAATTTGACACTACGCCCATTTTGGATGCTGATATATAATCTTGCACAGTTGATCGACGAAGTCAAAATTTTGTTTGGAGATAAAGATCTGGAAAGTGAAGGTACGCCCGATCGTGCGCAACATGCTATCGCGCCGTGTAATACTGACGCTTCAGCAGGGCGCCCTTCATTTCAAAGTTCCTTGCTATTTGACGATAACGAGAATTTCCAGAAACACTTGAAAAGTCGATCTGATGAGATAAAGGATACGGTCTCCAAGCTAACTGCCAACGCGCCAAAGGCAGCGCTAGACGTAACAGATTTGCAAAATGTTTTATCGAAGAAATTGGCTGAAGAAAAGACAATCATAGTCGAGCTGGAGAAGGCTCTATCGGAGCGACAACAATTTGAAGAGCAACTGGAGGCAGCATCCTTGCGTTATATGATGGCCGAAAAGAAACTTGATCGAGCAAGAAGTATGACGGTAGCCAAATTGGAAAAGCAGTACATCCTTGGTGCGCAGCGACCTGGGGGCGATGGATCCTCGTCCGCGACTCGAGAGGATACTGCTACTCCTGTCAACGGCGCCGCATCCACTCCCGAGAAAAACACAGATTTGGAAGAAACATACAACAAAACTTTGGCTTTATCGCGGAAACAGCGGGAACAACTAGAGATACTAGAGGCCGAAAATGCGAAATTGACAAGTGAAATCACGGCTTTAAGTATCAAGAACTCAAAACTCACCGATGACGACTACGCCCACACGGAGCTTTTCAAACAACTCAAATCGCAACACGAGGATGTTATCAGACGTGTCAATCATCTGGAGGCGCTGAATGTACAATTGAGAGAAGAAGCCGGCAAGCTGCAAGCTGAAAGGACCGCCTATCGGAATAATCTGGATGCCGAGAAGCAGAAAGAGATTGAGGAAAAAGACGCTCAACTTCAAAAGGCAGAGTCTGATCTTGCAAGAATCAGGAACGCGCGAGACGAACTTCTCGCAGACCAACAGATGAGGAAAGCTACGCAGGAACAAGAATCTATGGCAGCATCCAAGGCTCAAGAGCTGGCCGCCGCCAGAGAGGCCCAAATAGAGTCGTTGGAGTCCGAGGTTGAGAGGTTACGAATGACTGTCGACGGCTTAAAGAATGACACCTCCGAGCAGATTGAAGGGCTGACACTGGAGGACTTGCGAGCAAAATACCAGGTTCTCGACCGACAATACGCCATGCTGAATAAAGAGTTGACTTCAATGCAGACTGTCTGCAAAAAATACTCCACCTTGGCCTCCCAAAAGGTTGCAGATATCAGTGCTCTCGAGGAGAAAACTCAACGATTGATAGCGGAGAAGTCGAAAGCCGACCAGAAATATTTCGCCGCTATGAAAAGTAAGGAAGCACGGGACCTCGAGGTACGCACTTTGCGATTGCAGAATCTGAAGAGCTCCGATATCATCTCTCAGCTCAAGGATACCGAAGCCGCAACCCGTTCGCTTGTGGCAAATCTCGAAAAACAGATCGCAGAAGGGAAAGAAGCCCTAATTTCTGTCACCAATAAATTTCGGGCTGCACAACAGTTGAATACCGAAAGCACGCTGACCATTGACGGACTGAAATCGCAAGTTTCTGAACTTAAGTCCCTGATGATTTCAAAGGATAATAGCCTCGCTACTGCATCGGCCGCTTGTAGAAAAGCCGAGGCGGAGGTTGAAAGTTTGAAGTCAACACTCTCTGATACCAAAAAGAGTTTGGAGAATTGGAAAACCAAGTCACTTGGTAATTCGTCTTCTGAGTACGAGATGCTGAGGGTGAGTCAATTTTTGAAGAGTGATGAAAAAATAGAATGTCAGCTAATCAATTATAGACTCTTGCTCTTTGCACGGTATGTCGGCGCAATTTCAAGAATACTGCTATCAAAACTTGCGGTCACGTCTTCTGCAAAGATTGTGTGGAAGAACGACAAGTTTCTCGATCAAGAAAATGCCCGAATTGTAATAAATCTTTCGGAAGCAACGACTATATGCACGTAACGCTTTGAACCGTCATGGCATGCATGCTTTCATCATACTTCGATGTTTTTCACTGTATACTATGTCCTTGTCATTGCTTCTTCTCGTCAACTCGATTGTCATTTCAAGGCGTTTGATGCAATTCTTCGTTAGCGTGGGTGCTTTACTTCTGGTTTTCGGGTGGCCGGCGTCGGAAGATTCTCTGAGCATTCGACGCGGGATATCTCGGGGTTACACGGATTGCTTAAAGGTGGGAGCAATGGGGTGTTATGTTTGTGTGTGCAGAGACTTTCTTGGGTAGTGGAAATTCAATGGTTAATAAATAGCATTCCATATCTCCTGGTGACAGTGTCCGTATCACAGTTGTCTTTCAGTTCCCAACTATGCAGAGCTGAGCCTGTCAAAAATTGGTCGACAGGTTTCATGGAAGAATTCAATTCGTCATGAATTGAAGATCCTGCTATATAGAAGCTCGTGTCTTCCTAGCCACAAATCCAGTACTGGAGCCACTTGACCAGCATCTTCGGGCCGTGTATTAAAATCATATTGTACTCGTTCATCGATGAGATTCTGCATCTCCTCGCTTGCGAGAATGCTTTGTGCTTGGTAGGGTCCCATGACTGAAGCTCTGACAGCAGCACTCAGGACTGCCTTTGCATGGTTTAACATGAAGGTGTAAGCTGTAAGACCGATTTCGATGCCCATTGCCGCGCAAACAACACCCCATAATGGAGCAAGATGACCGTTTGGTCCTAATAAATCATTATTCAGCCCTCCACTTTTCAAAGCGCCAGAGAACTTTTCAATTGCGGCCATGGCAGCAGTCTCGGCATGGGAATCAACATAGCCCCCATTTCTGGATTTTTGTTGGGCATAGGATGCACGAAAGGACTTTTCCCAAACACCCAAAAGAGCTCTGCCTTGAGCTACACTTGCTCTTCTGGCTACTGTACACGGGGTAGATGCATCTAGATCATTGTCTAAGATCTCCAAATCTGTTGGGGAGCGATATGCCGCCAGGAGATATGGTAAAGAAGATCTTGAGACGGATGAAATTGATAATTTGAGAAATTGTTTAAATGCGACGATGGCTGGAACGGGGGGGTCTAGTCGTGGTGATGTTTTTTGATGTGCTAGAAAGGACTCCAAGCCACTAGAGTAGGCGAACGAACCAAGTGGGAGAGCAGAGTCAGATATCAGAAGAAGTGAGTGAATATAAGGAGATGATTGGAAAGTATCTGCATATGTAAGTCAAATGTATGCGACAGTTGTGATGATTGGGGAGGTTGCATACGCGAAACAGGAGAGCTTTCCGGACGTGTGTCTTGTTGTATATCCTGTAAACGACCCCTTGCTTTTTGCAGACGCAATTCCAGTTCTTTTATCTCATTTTCGACCTCTTGAAGATCAAAAGACATGGTGTATCATAATACTGCCAGATCTTGTACAATCCTCTAAGATCGGATGTTTGTGATATGCGGCAAGCGGCGAAAGATAACAGGCAAGTCCGAGGCGGCGAGACGAGGCAGAAAATGTTCATATGAAGCGTCGAGATCGAGGACGACCAAGTTCCTCGCTCGCATCACCAATCGAATTTGATGTCTTGGGTCGCGCCATTTTAACAATATGTGGCTACTATAGTCAATTACAGAATTAGACCGTTCATCATGTCGGGAAAGCGGTTGCTGGATGCCATCCAGCTATTGAGCGCCGCTAAATCCGTTGCGGGCAAACATCTAACCATTCGCCAACAGCAGCTTGATGTTTATACACGCACATCTTCCTTGACCAAGGGCATCAAACAGCAAGTTGACAATTTGGTAATTACTGCTCGGGCAGCGTCTGCTTTAGCTGATCGATTTGATGAGCAAAAACCTGCTACCTCACATTTGGATCATCGACGTGAAGAAAATTTCATCAATCCTGTTGTCGGCAAGAGAGCCACAGTACCTGAGTCTCGGAATGGCTATCAGAAGTCCGTAGAGCATGCGAATGCAGGAACTTCGCAACGGTCACTATCTTCAGAGGAAGCAAGAAAACTGCAAAGACAAGCAGAGTTTCAAATACCTGCCAAACAAGCTGTGACCGAGACGGCACCAGTTGACGACAATCTCACGGTCAGCAATGCACAGGACACATTTTATAGTCCTTCTTTGAAACCAGAGGCAGGTCTATCCTCTCTTCCTCGAGTCAAGATACCGCAGGAAGGGAGTACCGTGCAAGAAAGCGATCCGCATGTCTCCGCGAAACCAATCAACTCCGATGTGTTTCACTCTGCTGGGAGCAATTCTTCCGAAGAACCATCAGAAGAGGCTTTACAAGCTTTATTCCGTAGTCCTCGAGTTGCAGGCTCGCTGTTATCCAAGAGAAAAGAAGGGCCTAATCTCAGAAAACTCCAAACTCAAGCTACAATCAATCACTCGCCACATATTGCAGAAAATATCGATGTATCACAGCAGTCTGAACCTACAATAGTGGGAGAGCCTACTACGAAGGATGTATTGCAGCAGACAATCCAGGTGAGTATCAAGCCAACTTTATTAGTAGTACACAAGTTAAACAATATTCAGGAACTCCCGTCTGACGGGCCTGACGGGACCCACGAAACTCCTTACCAGATGACCGAGTCGCGTGTTCCCTCCACGCGCCTTGGTAGAATCTGGCAATACAGTGGATTGGCTACTTCTATGGCATTTGGTGCCTTTGGTGAGGGTCTTCGAAGAGCGACCGGGTCCGGCGGAGAAGCAAGTGGTTCAGTCATGTTCAGTGCTGGTAACATGGAACGTCTTGTCGCGAAGCTATCGAAGATGAGAGGAGCTGCTCTCAAATTGGGTCAAATGATGAGCCTTCAAGGTTTGTGCACCTCGTCGACAGAAAGTAAATATGCAGCATCATAATGCTGACTGGAATGCGTTTAGATTCGCGAATGTTGCCGGAGCCAATTGCTGCGGTACTGCAACGTGTTCAAGACCGTGCTGATTACATGCCGGCTAGCCAGAGAGACAAGGTTCTCACTAGCAATCTAGGTCCAAACTGGCGAGATCTTTTTGAGTCGTTTGAGGAGATCCCCATGGCTGCGGCTTCCATCGGCCAAGTTCACGGCGCCGTGCTGAAGAAAGACGGACGGCGCGTGGCCGTCAAAATTCAGTATCCGGGGGTTGCGGATTCAATTGACGCTGACCTTAATAACCTTTCAATTCTTCTAACAGCCACACGTCTCCTACCAAAGGGACTATTTCTAGACAAAACAATTGCGAACGCACGTACCGAACTTGCGTGGGAGTGTGACTACGAACGCGAAGCTGCCTGCGCAGATCGATTCCGCGAACTTCTCAAGGACGACTCATCATCTTTCGTAGTCCCCGAGATTATCCACGAAGCATCTGGTAAACAGGTTCTAACCATGGAACGAATGGATGGGATAGCCGTCACCAAGATCAAAGATTTCACCCAGCAACAGCGCGATTGGATCGGCACGGAAATTCTGCGGCTTTGTCTTCGCGAGATTGTTCATTTCCACTTTATGCAGACCGACCCCAACTGGACGAATTTCCTCTACAATGCAAAACAAAACCGTCTCGAATTACTCGATTTCGGTGCTTCGCGCGAATACCCCGTTGAATTCATCGAGACATACGTCGATACACTTGTTGCTGCTGCGCGTGACGACAGAGAGTCCTGTCGTACTCTTTCTTTGAAACTGGGCTATTTGACAGGCTACGAGTCTCAAGCTATGGTCGACGCACATATTGATTCCATCATGACCCTCGCAGAGCCGTACCGCGATTCAGCGCCCGATATATACGATTTTCGGGATCAGACAATCACTGATCGGGTACGATCGCTGATCCCCACGATGCTAAAGGAAAGACTGGCTCCTCCGCCAGAGGAGACGTATAGTCTGCATCGAAAGCTGAGTGGTGCGTTTCTGCTGTGTGCGAAATTGGAGAGTCGGGTTCCGTGTAAGAAGCTGTTCAGGGAAGTTGTGGGGGAGAGATGAAACAATTTCCGACTCGATCAGAGAAAAAGAAAAATCTCTCGCGGGAAATAGGGATCAAGTTACTAGATAAGATAATTTGTGGTAGAGATGTATACTAGGTAGGTAATTTACGAGCATGTACACTAGCCAGCATTTATGGAATTTAATCAGCAGGCCTGCTGAAGCAGACCTTGGAATTACGTCCACTCGAAGAACACACTGCGATCAATCCAATGCTTATTGTCATTGCATTACGACCGTCATTGGTAGAATATAATCCTAATCCAGCTCGATGCTCACAACATTCTAATAAAAGGTCCAGCCTCTTCATTCCCACCACCCGAAATCCGAAAGGGTCCTAACGATAAAAATTCCGTTGAATTGAATTGAATTGAATTGAAAAAAAAAATCTCAGAATCGCTATTGCAAATACATCGTCACGAGGCATCACTGGTTGGTTTGTACAGGATAGTAGTAACATACTATTCACCATGATTAGCTTCCCGGTCAAGTCAAATATTTCAAAGAAGTAGAAAAGAGGGCAAACCTTTCGTTTATATCGCGTTGTAACACTCGTAGCCAAGACTCCGTTCTTGATACTACTCGTCGCAAGATGATTCAGTACCGTGTGATTGGGATAGTTTAACACGCTATTATCATCCTTCATCGGCGTCGTGCCGTTTAAGATCGATCTTCCCAAAAACAGCGGCAAAATGGGTGGAGTGGTAGCGTCGGCGATAACGTTTGCGGCACGCTGGTATTCAACGTCCTCGTCTTCTCGTTCGATGTCTACCAAGAATTGAGGAACGGTATCGCTAAAATTGCCTATGGGAATTTCTTCTTCTGGTTCTTCTTCGCGATCATCCTCCTTTTCGAGTGCTTCTCTCGCTTGTTGATCGGCTACTGTTTCTGGAGGTAGTACTTGAGGCGGATGCAGGCCCGCAGGGACAAGAGATTTCATTGCTCTTTCGCTTTCGCGTCGTGACCGCTGGCCTGCTACATCATCTGCTACGACTTCGATGTAGTTGACTAAATGATTTGTGAAATCAACGGCGGTCGGAAGGTCGTCTGAAGCTCGCATATCGCCGTCAACAATGAACTTTAGGTGATGCGTGCCTGGCCGGAGATGTAACGTAGTGGATTTGATATTAGGCTCGGTGTCACTTTATGCTAGATTAGTATGCATTTTTCTAGCAGAAAATGCTTCCATTTTATTGTTGTTTAGGAGTAAGAGTACCTTTTATGCAGCCTAAATTTCTTCTCCCAGTTCACAAATGTACCCGTCACGAATACTCGGTCTCCCGTGCCCTTCCATTCGATCACAGTCGGCACAGCCTTACTGCCCGGTCCCGGTATGGCATATGCCTGCATTTCGTCTTCGACATCATCTTCATCGACATGGGGGTCATCTAAAGATATTGTTGCCAGTGGGACCTGGTTTTCTAACTCGAACGGGACAGAGTCGACTTGCGAGTCGGCCGGCGCAATGACTGGCGAACCAGGTGTTGCATTAGCGTCTCCGATCGGTAACGGTAATCGAGGCGGCCCTCTTTGAAGGTGAGATGCTGAGTAGTATGTGTTTAGTGGATTGGTAGCCAGGCCGTTGTCCACGGGAGGTTCGCCTTGGTTTGCGCCTGCACGATTTGTCGAGGTAGGAACCTGGACGGGGTTGGAGGCTTCGGTAGTCGGTCCGGTCTGATATCTATCGTCGGGTTTCCTTTCGCCTCCTCGGTACGGTAGCTCGTGGATCGGAGAAGACGTGGGCTGGACATGAACGTTGCGCGATTGCAGACGGTGCTGTACTCCAGCTACGCCATGAGACGCTGGCTGACCCGTGGCGCTCTCGCGGGTGGCGGAGGGGTCCGCGGCACTCGCTTTTGTGCCCGACAACGCATTGATTGAGGTCCGCCTGTGGACTTTCCGCTCTTGGCTAGAGACATTGTGATGCCCGGCTACCGGAGTATGCGAAGTCCCTGGGGGACTTTTTGAGGGACTATTTCCCATGTAGAGCGGGGAGGTCGCGCGCCAGCTTTTGCGGGGGGGGGGGGAAAGATGGTTGCTGGGCTAATTCCAGACTTTTGACATGCGTTGAGAGGGCGTCTCTGAAGCGGTACAGCGAGACGTTGGAGTAAAGGTGCTGCAGAGACAAACCGAGCGAGATATCCTCCAGGATTTGTACAATTTCAGTAGAAGTGATGAACAGAAACCAGAAGCCCGAAGAAAGAGGATTGGGTGAGAATGAGAGAAATCTTAGCCTGCGGGAAGACGAGAACGGCGGGGACTGATTACTTAATATGACCATGAAGCTGCCGATCACGCTAGTCTTCTTCCGGGTTAGACCCTGCCTGAGGATTGTCAACTTCCAGGATTGCCAAATAACAATATAGGCAACTCTGCTTTTCAACAAAACAAATTATTGCGATGTTTGTGGCCGGCGTAAACCTGCTGCTATTAATATAAATTGATGGATCCTGTCGATGATCAAACAAACGTCGATCCCACTCAGGCTGCAGCTTCCAATGGTTGGTATCATGTTCTGCGATTAACAGGATTGCTGCTCTATTACCTCGTGTATCCTGTGTTGATATTCCTATGGAAGCTTGTCTCCCTGCTTTTACTTCTTCTAAGCACCATCCTTGCACCGTTAATTTATGTCGGGCGAGCAGTACTCTATGTTGCTGGAGCACCATTTAGGCTATTAGCAAAATTTGAGGTGAGAATGACCGCGTTTGCTTAGCTCTGAGCTGTCTAAACTAGTGTCAAGCGCTAGCTAACACATATCTGCGAATGCATCTCTAGCCATTATTCTATTTCCTCGGATATGCCGTGCTAATTGGCGGTGCTGCCGGTTTAATCCTCGGCGTGACGCACCGCTTGTTGAAACAGATACTCAATTTATCCAGCAACCCGCCCAGGTCACCACTCCGGGTTAAGAGAACCGAACCCAGATATTCCGACCACAAATTTGAGGAATCTTCGAATTCGACAAGTTCTGAAGACCGAGAAAGCCAGGATCTCCCTCATCGACAGTCTGGCGGCAAGAGCAACAATAATACTTTCAGCCTGAGTAAATTCTATGCGGATTGGATAAATCCGGATGATCTTATACTTTCGAAAGAACCCGATTTGATTTCGTCGACGATCATAGAGGAAGACGACGACAGTCAAGAGTCTTGGGATTAGACAATAAATGCACCTCTCATCAAATCGAGTTTGTCCTTTCGTGATTCCTGCCTCGGACTGACTCTGGGCGTGCGATGAAGATGCACGAAACGAACTAGAACGAACTGCTGGGCGAGAACCTTTTGCGCGTGGCGACTTTCGTCGACTCTGATGGTGTTAATCCATTAATCTCTCCAGTCCACGTATACTTCGTCCGTTCGGAACCGCTGCGTACACGTTGACTCCTCGATTGGCGTCTTGAAACCATGGCTGTATGCCATCAGCCCAGCCTGCGCGATCATGATACCATTGTCAATACAGTAGCGCTCATCTGTCGCGTATAAGAAGCCACCGCGGTCCTTTGCCATCGAGGACATCATCTCCTGCAGCCTTTCGTTGCTTCCCACGCCACCGACTATAAGAACATCTTTGGCACCAACATGGGCCATGGCTCTTTCGGTGATCTCGACCAGCATAGCGTATATTGTTTCTTGCAAAGAGAAACAGAGATCAGCACGAGTGAATTGGTCGTTATTTTCTGTGTCCCCGTTCGTGGTGTTCGAGGGATCTGCATCATCCAGAGCGGCAGCTGCGTGTCCATTCAGGCCCAAGGATGTCGCCAGGGCGTCGATGTGAGCTAAAATACCCGAGAAGGAGCAGTCCATACCCTTAACTGTGTAGGGAAGCTCGACCAAACGCTTTCCTTTCTTGGCCAGTTGCTCAATATTATAGCCCGGGGCCGGGTCGTTAGAAATATACAGTGTTCGTGCAAATCTGTCTAGACAATTTCCCACAGCGATATCAAGAGTTTCTCCAAAGATTCGGTATCGTTTGGAGCTGTACGCTATGACTTGCGTGTTTCCTCCCGATACATATAGAACCACAGGATTCGTGGCTCCTGTCACTTGTCGCCCCATCTCAATATCTGTATAATCTCAAGTATTAGCAGTCGCCTACACTGTTCCATGGCTGATTTTCCCAGCGATGACTGTAGAGAAAGATCCGTAGAAAGAGCCCGGAAAGATTTCAACTTACGTCCGACACAGTGATTGACTCCAACCAAAGGCTTCCCCCATAAGAGACTTAACATGCGCGCAGCAACTGCCGTACTCTGTAAGGGAGCACCCATGCCAGGACCTTTCGTGTAGCATATACAATCCACATCGTCCACCGAAATCCCTGCTTCTTTCACCGCCGCCTTGACCAATCTGACGACCCAGGCGCGATGGTGCTGAGCTGTATCCTTTGGTAGAAAGCCTTCCCCTGGAGGTGCTGAGTAGGTGTGTCTAATATTTGCGAGGACTTGTGCGGGGCCACCATTTTTGGGATGAAGCATTATGCCCACCCCGATCTTGTTGGCAGAGCCCTCCAGCCCGATGGCAATCATTCTAATAGTTTTTCTCTTTCTCTTTTTCTATTGTTGTTCCTTCTCTTTATTGTGTATGTATAAGCTGGGCGAGCATGTGCTGGAGAGTTCATCAATGGATAAATTAACTGATAGAAATTTTGGCGGGCAAGAAGAAAAGAGGCCCTTATCGATTGGTCCATGAGGTCCTGCGGCGGATCTGCCGCTGCTGCCCGTTTAGATTTATCCGAAGCGAGCACTAGAGTTAGTCAGTCAACGGAACTATGTTCTGTACACACATCACTTGCAACTTGTCTTTTTTCTGCTTTCTCTTTCAACACATCTGAGAACACTGCTAGTGACATTTGCTTCACTGCTGAATGTCTTGTAAAAACACTATACAGGCTGACTGGCCGATTTGACTCCTGCTCATAGCATACCAGCTCCTGTTCACCCACATATAATCATGTCGGTCACAGACCACATTTCTGATGGTGGTGACTTCCAGCGTCAGACTGAAGGATTTCTGCAGTGGCTTTCTCAGCAAGAGGGAGTGACAGTGAGCTCAAAGATAGAGGTCAAAGATCTGCGGCATCAAGGTTCTGGGAGAGGTGTTGGTAGGTTTCGCTACAGCCCCGAAACCTTCTTCCCAAATTTTTCATTCAGCTTGGATGGAATTCTCCAGGCATAATTGTGTGTATTTTTTTTTCTGACATGCAATCAATCTCTCCAGTCGCCGTGGCCGATATAGAAGACGGCGAGGACCTATTTCATCTCCCGCAACATGTCGTCTTAATGGTGAAAACATCTCGATTGAACGAAATCCTATCTGACGAGCTAAAAACACTCGGTCCCTGGCTGTCCCTTGTCGTCGTCATGATCCACGAATATTCTCTCGGCGAACAATCGAAATGGAAACAATACTTTGATGTGCTACCGTCAGAATTCGACACACTCATGTTCTGGTCCGATGAAGAACTTTCCGAACTACAGGCAAGCGCTGTAGTCCACAAAATCGGCAAGCGAGATGCCGACGAAGATATTCTCGAGAAGATATTGCCTCTTGTCCGAAGTCATCCGGAACTGTTTCCGGCTACGAATGGAGTGATTTCGTACGATGACGATGCAGGTGCTCGGGCTCTGCTGGAGTTAGCCCATCGGATGAGCTCGTTGATCATGGCGTATGCATTCGATATTGAAAAGGCAGAGGATGAGGAAAGCGAAGGAGAGGATGGGTACTTGACAGATGACGAGGAGCAACTTCCCAAGGGCATGGTGCCGCTGGCGGATCTATTGAATGCGGATGCTGACAGGAATAATGTTCGTTTTTTTTTTTTTTTTCTTATGAACTGCACGTCTTGCGTATCTTTTTTCTCTCTACTAACTCGCCTCGTTCTAGGCACGTTTGTTTCAAGAGGAAGGATCTCTTGTGATGAGAGCCATCAAACATATTCCCGCAGGTGACGAGATTTTCAACGACTACGGTGAAATACCACGGTCAGATTTGCTACGACGATACGGCTATGTCACAGATAATTACGCCAAATACGATGTTGTCGAAATTCCCCTGACTGATATCTGTCATGCTGCGGGGTTTGAAAATATTGAAAATCAAGAATACATTCAGGTTAGTCCCTTGTGATAGTTAACCATTCTAGCATTGTTCTGACATGGTATAAATTTAGTTGAAATTCCTCGATGAACTGGAAATACTTGAGGACGGCTACTGTATCGTGCGGCCCTCTGCGGAGGATACCTTAGCGGACATATTACCGGACGAGCTTCTCGCTTTATTAAGAACCTTGTGCCTAGATTCAACGGAATTGCAGCGCTTGCGTTCAAAAGGCAAACCCCCAAAACCTATCTTGACTGCGCGCGAGGCTCGGTTACTTCTGAATGCGACCCGCAGCAGACAATCTCTTTACGCAACTACAATTGACCAAGATAAGGCAATACTCAAGCAAATTCCGTCCTCTTCCGTTCTTACGACTCGTGACCGCCGTCAGAAAATGGCTATTGAAGTTCGTCTTGGAGAGAAGGAAATTCTTCAACGTCTTTCGGAATTGCTTCAGAACTTCCTGCTTGATGAAGAAAGTTCAAACGGCAAGCGTGCTGCAGAGCCAATCACCGGAGATCAGGCAAAAAGAGCTAGAGCTTGAGCTGAAAGGTTCAGAATGTGCTAAGTATGTTGTTATCCTGGCGCAGGCATTGATTGAGAGAGTTATTTCTTGATTGATCCTTGGATCTTGCTAACATTATTGTCTTTTAGTCATACAAAAGTTCGACCACCAATTAAGGGTCCTGAAATATATGTACAAAATTCATTCAGTGATCACTTCCCTTTATTCAAGTATAAAGGAAAGGACGGAGGAAGGAGATGGAGACGTCGAAACGCAACGGGAGGTGTATATCACTGAAACGTGGTCGCAATCAATCCCTCAACAGCCGGTCAAATTGCGGAAGGGGAAAAAAAGAGGAAACAAAAACGCCGGCTATGCAGAAAAATAATCGAAATGATACAGTTGAACAGGTCAGACATCAAGAAGTGGCAGTTGTGACCGCCCCAATACCTGGATTGGAACCCATAGTGGCTCCAGGGGGTGCGTTGCGATCTCCGGCAGCTTGTCTTGCAGATTGCGCTTGCGCTTGAGCTTGCGCCTGAGCCTGAGCTTGAGCCTGAGCCTGCGCCTGCGCATGAGCCTGGGCTTGAGCTTGCATTTGCGCAACTTCTCGAGCTTTGGCAGCCATGATAGCGCGATGTTGCATAATCTGGACGTCGTATTTGTCTCGCTCAAATACTATATCTTCATCGTCATCGTCCTCGTCGTCATATTTGAATCGATCCAGAAGGAAAGGATCAATATCGGCTTTGCGTCTTGCCACGACGTTGCGACGATCTATCATCAACCGGCCGCCTCGACCTACACGTCTCCTAAAAGAGGGGATCTTGGCGGGGACGCCATCCATATCTAATGTTGCTAACCTATCACGGAAATACGGACGCAATTCGTCCAGTGCAACGTTATCGTTCGCATCTGAGGCGTCCGAAGCAGGCGGGGTAGGAAGTTGGGTGGTGATTGCAGGACGGAAAGCCGCTTCGAATGTCCGTTTCGGAGATGGAGACAACGGGAACGTCGTCTGATCGATGTACCCTTCGTTCCAGTTGAGATGCTTCTGCAGATTCTGTTTGATATCCCGCATGATCTCGTTCTCCTTTTCGGCCTGGACTTCCTCAAGAAGTTGCAAATCTTCGGCAGCCGCTTGAGCACCAGGGCGCTGAGAGACACGAAGCTGTTGTGGTGGCGCAGGACGCTGTACAGCTGGTGGCTCGACCGGCTTCTTCTTGGGCTGTAGAGTGTCAGTTTTGGAATCTTCATCATGGTGGTCAACAAGCTGGTCGCTCACCTTTTGGTTGATAAGATCCTCGTCGTCGTCCTTGATGCCGAGTTTCCGTTTCATATCCTTGACTTGAGCCCGTTGTTCAAAGACTTGCCTTTCGACGATGAACATTTCCTTTCTTGCAATTTCTCTTTGCCGCACGAGTGCTACCAATTGGCGCGCATCTTCCAGCTCCTTACGAAGCCGGCGAAGTTTCTCGGCGCTTTGCGCATCTCGTCCGCGAGTCTTGCGAATCTGTCTCACCTCACGTCTACGGAAACATACATAGGGATCACCATCGTCGGTTTCCTGGCCCGTTTCAAACTGCATGACATCAGCCTTGCCCCAACAAAAACAAAGAAGAACAGAAAAGTCAATTGCAGAACAAGGAAAGGAAATTTACCTTGAGAGATACTTGCAGCGGACGATTGCCAACGCTTACCCTCCTCCTCCGCCAATGCTCGTATATGTCCTTGGCGAATTTCTTGATATGTTCGTCTACGGCGGCATCGAAAGATTCCTCGATTTCAGCGTACGATAACACTGGAGGGCTGTCTACAGAGGCAAACGGCTGTTTCATCTGGGCTGTCTCTTCGAAGAAATGCATGACTTCTTCGAATTGATTTTCGGTGCATGCTGGAGCGGAAGGATCTCTTTTCTCGTTCATGATCTTGAGGTAGACATCGTCTTCCTCGTCCATGTTATAGATACATCCGCAGCAATCTTCCACGGTCGAAGAAAACCGGATATATGTCGCGGGTTGCGAGAACGTCGGAGGATACAACTCGTCATATTGGATGGAACTAAGGATGGTCTCGGGCGTGGGGATGTTGGCTTCGCTGACTTTTCCGAGAGCGACGGCATTTATGGCAGCTTGAAGGTGGAATTCCTATTTAATTTCCAAAAAAACGGAGAAGAGATCTGTCAGTAAAGCTCTTTGCGACCCTTCGCGGTGTCACGAAAAAATTTTCGCGAATAGCATCATTTATATCACGTGACTGGACTCGTGTATGGGAATAAATGCGTACCGATTCTTCCGCCTTTTCCACGCCTGTTTCGACCTGCTGGAGGGCGGATTGGACATCATCGTCGATAGTATCTATTTGGTCTTCTCGGACTATGGGGATGGAGGCCTTGGAGGTGAGCTTCTTCGGGCGCGTCCTCCCCAAGCCCCCGTACCTAGTCATGAGTACTTCGGGACGCGATACTGGACGCAACCATTCGGCAAGGACGACAATATTAGTACCAAACGATAGCTTGAGTCATGAGAAATCGCGTAATCGTAAATTTATGATAAAATTCGTAGTGGAGTGGGAGGAAATTGATAATTGAAGTCTTGCGACGACACCGCGGTCTGTTGAGTTGACGTTGCCATCTCCCTGCGTTGCCGCCTATTTTGGGCGGGTGCACGGCCTCAGGGGCTCGCTTGACTCTCCCAATGAGGTTTAGTGCGGGACTCGTGATATCAAATTCCTGCATCGTTGATGTCAATGGCCAGCCTGAGGTATCCATGGCTCTTTTGGGACTAGCGCTGACTTAGCTCAGTCTACCTTAACTTCTTTCTGAAGATGACTGACTACCTAAATAAATAATACACTGACTGTCCCTCACTCAACCCAACCCAATATCTAAATTATCTACCGCCGGTCGAGCCAACAATCTCTCTGCGTACATACGATAAGTCCATAAATTAATCCTCAGTCGCATCCTGTACAGCCGCCGGTCGGTTCTTCGATTCCCCCCGCGCACCCACGATCCGCCACCTGAGTACGTACTCAATAAAAGGCACTGGCACCATGGAGTCACACGAGGTCAACAACGCTGCCCTTTTCAATACCCGGAGGCGACAAGGATCTGTTGGCGGTAATCAAGTGCTGGAGAGCATTGTTTCTGCATCAAATTGTGAGTTTGGTCGTTGTATTTTTTTGCTCTTGGAAGGAGGGGGGTTGAAGAATGGGAGAGGGTTAACAGTTTCTTTTCGAATATAGTTGATCGCGAAGAAGTTGACCGTCTACGCAAGCGATTTATGAAGTTGGATAAAGTATGTTCATTTCTCTAAGCGATTTGAATTTGGTGCCGGGAACTGATGGTGGGAAAAACAGGATGGTTCAGGCACGATTGAACGAGAAGAGTTTTTGTCCTTACCACAAGTATCGTCGAATCCACTCGCTGCGCGGTAAGATCTCTGCCACTGACGAAGAATACGAAATCAAATTCAAATTCCAGAGGAAGCTGGTACTGATTAAGCTGCTCTTTTCTAAACAGAATGATAGCCATCTTCGACGAAGACGGAGGCGGAGACGTCGACTTTCAAGAATTCGTATCCGGTCTTTCTGCCTTCAGCGCCAGAGGCAACAAAGACGAGAAACTACACTTTGCATTCAAAGTCTACGACATCGATCGAGATGGCTACATCTCCAACGGCGAATTGTACATTGTTCTCAAGATGATGGTGGGCAGTAATCTGAAGGATATGCAATTACAGCAAATTGTTGATAAGACTATTATGGAGGCGGATAAGGATGGGGATGGGAAGATTAGTTTCCAGGAATTCAAGGATATGGTTAACACTACTGACATTAGCGGCAAAATGACACTGGGTACGTTGAATCTTTTCGCATCTTTGAAATGGTTATATTATTCTACAGTGCTAATCGACTCTAGAAGATATTTGATATTGTCGTCTGCAGCACGCAAAGTCTATGTTCTCTCGCGAGCAACCTGTCTCGTGGGAAGTATATGTCCAAATCACTAAATAAATGCAAGACAACTTTCTCTTGATGACACAATGACAAAATGACTTACGACATTTGAATTCTTCTCTACTATTTCGATGCCTGTAACCAAGATATGGAATTAGCCGATAGTCCGGCTAAATGGTACATGGGTTCGCATTTTCCAAAGGCAGTCCATTCAGTCGGGTTGGTAGTATGATGACAGTGAACTCCGAGTCTGACTCGGATATCTTCTGGCCCCTTCATATTGGTGCGCACACGAGTCAATCTTGTAGTTTGAAAGATCCGGTGGTTTCTATAGTGTGGCGAACCGATGCATACTCTACAGAGTCTACACTGTCCGGTTTTCACTATCTTGACACCCACCGAATCCTTGACACCCGCCGAATCCGAGTTCGATCTGAGTCACAGGCTCAGCCCGAGTCTCGAGGATTCCCATCAATCGTCAGCGCTCACCATCGTACAGTATCAGGCTGAAAAGCCACGCGTAGAGGAATCGAAAAGGTCCGCTTTTAGCGCGGCATAATCTTGGAATCAGACGGTACCTAGTACCTACAGAGTAGTTCGTTCATAATTGGGCTGTATTATAGGAACTATAGGTAGGAGCACCCGGGATTATGAAAAGGAGGTTTGCGCAGATTTAGCGCGCCTCGATGCATCCATCTACGAATCATCAGAGATTCCAAGGTTACTTAGGTACGTGCGTGACAGGTGACGGCTAAACCAGTGATATGCCTACGAGTCAACGATCAACGAGAACCATCTTCTTTATTAGAATTTTGGTGCTTCGATCGTCCTCGGTCTAAGTAACTTTAGCAACCAACAGCTTCTGCTCAGCCGCATTTAATTTAATATCCATGATATTGGGAGTCGAAATGTCCGCGCGGTAAGGCAACAGGTACTAAATATCTATACCGAGGTTCAACTAGAGCAGAGTTCGAGTTCGAGTTCGAAACATTTAGGCCGAGTCCGTAAAGCGAACTGAGTTCTCCTGGCAATAAACACTGTGACATGACTAGTCAGTGGTCAATATACTCGTAAATTATAGTAATTAATTTAGAATTGGCGGCCTTTTAGCTTGATAATACTTGCATTAAGGGATGGCGGTGCCCGCTCCCCGGGATTCCAGCTATTGGGTTCTTGTTCCTGATGGACCGTACCAATTGTGTGTGCCACGATCGATCTATTTTAGCGTTTCTGATCCTGGGACCACAAATCATTCGGGTTTCTACTTGTTATTATTAGCTTTGATGATGGTGATGATGGATGCTTTTGTGGCTGAGTGCGGAGTCTGAAATCCGAAAAGGCTGGGCAATGGTCAACCAAGTTCGGGGATCAAAAAGGAGAAAAAAAGTAAAATAAATAAACAGCACTCTTCCAAGATTCTTCTGTATTAGGCTTGTACTGGCGCTCAACAAAGTAAACTATTGATGTTGCATATGCCAGCCAGTCACTAAGCAGCCACTGATTGTCGTGATCGGATTCGTGGATCATGGCTTTGTATTCGTTCCGTCGACTAAAGATGATTGATTCCACTAATTCGATCGCCGTCTTTGTTCACATGCAATCCAATCCACACTTGATCGAATTTTTCCCAAAAAAGAAAAGACATCACTAGCGTAATCAGCAGCATGCCGCTTTGAATGTCATTGATCTTGGACTATTGACTGGTCAGTTATTGTACCTAGGTAGAAGAATTAATAAGACAAAAAAAAATGACGCCGCTAGTAAGAGATTCCATTTCTGCCGCTCGTTTCGTAAACCTCATCACAATCATGTCGGCAAACTGGTCTTATATATAATGTTATATAGAATTCGAGTCCACTGAAGGAATATATCTAGTAGTCAAAATAAATCGGTCGACATCCAGACGAGTAGAATAAGTGATATGTATTGGTACACAATAAAAAGAGAGAACGATTTCTGACGCTCGGAATTAGGGCTTCTGACCCCTCGTGACACATCTTCAGGCATCGTGAGATCGATCAACCAGTATAACCAGGAACTGGAATTAAGATCGGAATGTATCTAGGAGCTCATCAAATCAAGGCATTGGCCGAGAACTGCAGAATAACGAACAAGTTCGTGTTAGTTTATGATAAACAAATATTCCGGCGGTATGTGTTGGCCTTACTGTCCAAGATTTCCTCTTCCCATAATCCTATTTCGTAATCAACTAGACCGTGGGGCTCAAGCATATCACAAAACCGAATGATTTCGTCTCCCATCTTTTCTAATGACTCGGTAGTCAGCATGGTCGCCGGTAATACTTGCTGTAATGATCGTTGTCTGTGACGTGCATTCCGCAATAATGACTCTGTAAGATCTTTCTGCTTCTGGCATAATGAAAGCCAGCAGATATTGAACTCGTGCCATAATTGCTTGTGCTTTGTGATGGTATTGGGATCGTCCCTGAGTAAACCTATACAGTAGTCTCAGCAAGCGCAAAATGGATCAAATGGGGAGGGTGGAAAAGTAGAGACAGCCTTACCCAGATCACCGGCATTATCCCTGAGCCAGTGGGATGAACCAAGTAAGATTCTGCTTGCTTCGTTTAGATATCCCCGTTGCGTATAGCCAAATACCGTGATTAAGCTTTGCTGGAATGAACGGTAAGCGTCGTCGAAATTGGCCGTATTTTCTACTACTGGTTGCTGCTGTTGCATATCTCTCGAGCCAGTCATGAGGTTGAAGGTTGATAAGGCGTTTGAGTGCAGGTCTTGCCCTGATAAAGTCCGTTGATTTTGCTGTTCTACATACGGTGCGGCCGGCGCCGCGAGCTGCTGCCCTTGTGCAGATAAGTACCGAGAAAGACCTTCAGGGTCGTCTGCCAATGGCACGTATTGTTGTGGAACCCCAAATCCTCGCGCACCCCCATCGCCAGGGGCAGCGCCGCCAAGAGACTGCTGCGATGACATCCCATAAGACATCTGCGCTGTTCCGGGCTGACCAAAACCAAACATGAGTCCCATATCAAATACCTGCTGCTGGCCCAGCGTTGGCTGCAGGACAGTTGTTGATGTTATGGCTGCTGTTGCTGCTGCTGCTACCGCTGCTGGTGTTGTTTGATGGGCTGCCGAAAAGTCAACTTGCTGCGGCTGCGCATGTCTCACAGAATGAGGAGAGAGGGGATATTGCTGCTGAAACTGCAATGCTACATTCTGTTCCTGATCTAGCGAATGTGACGCTGCGGTGTCAGACGAGCGATGAATTCTGCCTCTAGTTGCGCCGCCGCTGCTTCTTCGACCAGAAGAAGAAGAAGAAGAAACAGAAGAAGAACCTTGTTGCGGCTGCATGTGGCTCCGCCGTACAGTCTGTCGACCGGTGGACTGTCTATAACCCTCCGGAGAGCGTACTGCAGACATTTGCTGCTGTACGACGTGGCGTGGAGGGCCACACACTGGCGGGTATGGATACGAGCCATATTGTTGCGCCAGCTCGTCTGGATTTGTTCCCTTTTCCATACCAGAGTAACAAGCTTCCGAAAACCCGCCTCGCAACGGAGGCGAGTACGGAGGAGTCAGGTACAGTTCCAGTTTGCCTACTTTTTTTTCTCTCCTTTCAACGAACAATTCAGAGACCCTTCTTTTGACACGTTTCTAAGATTGATTCATTCAATCTCCGAAACGGGCGTTGCTTTTCCGTTGTTGATGTTGATATTGGCCGGGTTCAAGATTTTGAGTTTTTGGTAGAAAGTCGGTCGGGCGATAAACGAGGACTTCCAACTTTTATGTTTGTCAAATATCACCAAAATTACTCTTTTTTTGGTCTTGTCGGGAATATTCTGCTTGACCACGGTCTTCAATCCCTCTCCAAAAATTGACTGCAGGTGCATACCACCGTAACACAACCGTTAGATTCTAGCCAGTCACCTATTCGTGGGGTATCAGGGATGATCCTGGTAGATTCAGAAAGCTAATCTGATTTCGCAAACGCTTTTATTCTCCTCTTTCAAGCGTAGAAGGAGTCTGGTGCTGTCGAATTGGCGAATAGGCGAATTTTACAGGTGAGCAAAAATTGGGGGGGGGGTTTGAAAGATCTGAGAATGCGCGTCCGGTCTTGTATATAAATCCAGGGAGGAGGGGTTGTTTCTGCCCCCAGGTTCCAAGGAAGGTTCCAAGGCTCCCAATGCATCAGAGAGAAAAGGCCCTGGTTTACCGACAGAATGCCGAAGACTCAGGAGGAGACTGACTAGTGGCAGGGCCAGTGAAAAGAGGAGACTAGCCTGGCGAGCTTCATAACGTCATGTATAAAGATATGTATGTACATATATGGATACCTAGGTATATATATATTTGGCCGACAAATCAGATTGGGCGTCAACCCACGAGACCCAACGAGGCCAGATGCGCAGACATTTGCTAGAAGGGATGGGATGACTGTGGCGATGTTGAGCTGAAGCTAGCACCTGGCAGTGGCGTTCTCTGTCCGAACGCATTGACGAGGCGCCTAGAAAAGGACACGAGAAGGAAGAGAGGGAAGAGAGAGGAAAAAGAAAACAATGTAGAACATAGATAATTAGAGGCTACCCAGAGGAAGGGTACGCAAATGATAACCTACTACGTACTAGTAGTACTAGTACGTAGTGCAGAGAAACGATGCTGTGTAAGTGGTACCTAGCTAACTACTACTACTACTACTACTACTACTACTACTACTACTACTACTACTACTTGCGCTATATGTGTATAGGTCTGTGACGCGGAGGACACAGGAATTGTTTGAAGACTTTGCATAGATCTTTCCATTCGATCCGGTATCAGCCACTTGAAACTACCTAACTTCCTGACTAACTCGGTGAGAATCGTACTTGTGAGAAATTAAAACTAAACCTGTTGCTTTTCTTTTTGTTGACTTCTCCGAATCCTGGTCTCACTCCTTGACTTCACGAGTACAGAATCAAAGAAGTAAGGTTGACCCGCGGAGAATAACTGAGGATTCATAGCTACCTTGTCAGTCGGTTACTGAGTACATAGTGTACACTACTGTACAGACACTAGTGGATAAATTGGAGCGTAACCCCGGAGCTCATGCCTGACGATGGAGACTGGGATCTACACTAGGTCCTCCAAAGACCGAATATACAAAAAACAAGGCGCCGGATTTGGGGCAGGCTAGTAGTAGCATGTTTCAAAGACTAGTTAACTATCTTGCTATCTACATTCTAGCGTTCTACTTTTTTCGATACTGACCGAGAGAGAACTCAGCCCTGGATTTTCTGAATTCGGATAAATTTCTTGCCCGATCAGCGGTCATATCAGCGCAAGTTGGGAGCGGGAGACTATTTTGATTTTTATTTTTAGTTTTATTTTTTCTTGGGCATGCTTGAAAGAACGAGGTAAGGCTGTTCCGGCATTGAAAGGGGGCAGGGCAGGGCAGGGCATGCTCGGCGATATCCCTTGGTGAAGACCGCGTTCTTGACATGTTAGGAAATTCTCAACTTGGAAGTCAAAAAAAAAGGAAAAAAGGCAAGACGTTACGATCCGACAATGAATGAAATGGATCTGAGTGAGAGAATTAAAAAAAGACAGTCCAATTATAACTCACAAGCAAATACCTACAAAAATGGGGCTGATCTATATCAGCAATGTTATTACTCTCATAGAGTTTCGGCCTACGCACCGCGCAGTGAATTAGTTACCTAGGAAGTGCTAAACTAGCTAGCTAGGTAACTTACGGAGTCCTCCGTAAAGAAGGAATTCTGTCATCTACCTACAGATAGCCTGGGACTTTTAGCGTGGACCTGCGTCCCAATGGGTAATAGTTGAAGCACATATATGTAGCAGCTAGCGACTTAGGCTCTACCAGAAGAGCGCTAGTCAGAAAACCAATAACTTAGGAGGCCAAGCTAATTCAATCGGCGCTGCCCAGAATTTCCGCCATTGCCGTGTGGATTCTTTGGAATCTAATGGATGCATTGGGCTGCAAGCTTGCAGTACCCAAGTCTAAAACGCTCAAAGGTGTGTCTTGATGGTAGGTGGTGGCGAGAATTTACCACAAATTTATGGATGTATAATCTTGGAATATTCCATCAGGTACTTGGCGTGAATAAGGAGCAGAAGAGTCAATTATTCCAGATTAAAAAGTCCACGACTAGAAATCGCCTCGCCTCAACTTCGTGTTTACTGGCCCTTTCCTCTCAAAGTTTAGCACCTTTAGCCACCTTTCGGGGACCTGCAGGCCTGCGGGCTTGCAGGCAAGCCCGCAGGCCTGCAATGCGGGAAATGCAGAATTAGCATTGCCGATCTACTGGGCGATCGATCATGAATGATGCTGCTAGTGAACGCCATTTATAGTACTATGACAAATGTTTTCTGGTATTCCATGAAGAAAATATGTCTGGACGAATATGTAATCAGGTTTTCCCTTCGCTCTGATTAACCGAAACTTCAGCCCTGACGAGGCTGGTAGATACGTACCTAGGTAGTGGTGGCTGTCGATACAAGTCCTGATTAATGCGCACATATATATATATATGATTGGAGCCTCATCAAGTGATCGGCCGCGTCGATCCATAGGCGATTGAATGGTGTATATACTAGATCAATAAATAGTATGTAATAGTCAATAGTACTCTTCTCCGCCTCGGGCTTTCTTTGTTTCCATTATCGATCAAAGTATTGGCTTTTTCTTCTCACGGTCGTAAAAGTCCGCCTTGCAATTTATGCTTATTACTGACTGCTCCCATCCCTGGCGTCTCCCATGATCAATGGGCTTCTCCGAGAGTTCCAAGGTTCTTTCAGATCAGCGAGAGTCCCAGCTGCGTCATGAAGCTCACGAAGCTCACGAGACTCACGAAGCAATGGCTTGAAATCGTGCTTTCTTTGCCTTCTCCTCAGTTCCTCGAAATGCAGAAGTAAAAGCATTTTCTACTTCCGGATCATTTCGGACATCTCATCCCAGGACGCAAGGCCCGTTTTTTCGGATTCATGGGTTCAATCACTCTATCCTTTTCAAGTCACCGAGCAAATGTACTTACATATCTGGCATAAACCCCGTGGATGGGAGTACCTGGAGTGAGCGTGAGCACTATGGATTTTGCAGAATCAGACGCCACTTGTGTTGTTGGTAAGAGTTCCATTCGTCGCCCACAAATCCGTATAGATCCGATGGATACATTGTCACACCATCAAATGTATAGACGACTATGAACGACCATATCGTGAAAACCCCGGAGAACGGGAGGTCATCCGCTGGAGCCGCATCCCACTTCTCTTCACTCCATGAATTAAAACCTCCACGGCTCGGATCCGCTCCACTGCAGACCCTTGTATAAGAAAGTGCACAGTCTCGTCATTGACGACGTGACTGCGTCTCCAAGACGTCGACTATATGGCGGAAGCATTCTCCCGAGATTTTATGTAAAAATTATACAAGCAATAGGAAGGGTAAATTCCACGAAGCGCCATGGATAACCCCTGCTATGAATTTTAGACACTTATCATCGGTGTGACCGAAGCGAAGGCCACCTAGCACAGACGATCATAACGTTTCAGCAAGTGCCACTGTTCAGCGTCAAAAAGCGAGGGATTCGTATATGAGAAATGCGCGACTGGGAGAACCCTGAATACTATGCATATTCTCGCAGTTTTAATTCGCTCAAGTTTTCGATACTTCCATTGTCGCGACATACGTGTTGGTGGTCCACTTCAATAAAGATCATGCTACAACCCCGGCTTCCGATGGATAGACCAAAAGCTTAGCTTAAGACAAGCTTCAAGACTAAAAATCCACCCACGTCAAAACTTCAAATTCAGGAATATGATCGGCCGAGACATGGCCGAATGTGAAGTCGTTGGACAATTAACTTATGGGGCGAGCTTGGATGGTTGCGGAGGGCCTGGATTGCCTGAATGCCTTGAGGACGAAATGCAACACTGAAACCGCTCAGACTTGTGAAATTCACTCACTTTACAGTCGATTAACGCCAGAATCCAGACTTTACCACATGGCACTGGCGAACGAAATGATTCGCAAACCTCGCACAGGTTCCTCGCCGCTAATGCATACAGTTGACCCGGTGGCAAGTCGAGATATGTCTTCAGGTACTACTGGTATTTGCTTCTCGTGGAACTCGATGCATCCTTGTTTGAAACATTCAAATGACCGATACCGGAAGGGATATTCTTTGATGCTCGCTGAGATGAAGCGCCGACCTAGCTGAGCTCCATCGCTACTTGATGCAACGTTCTTAAAATCCCTTTTCCAATTCGAGTCTGCTATGTCTATAATACTTTGCGATATTTTGCGCAGTTTTCAGATTGTTCTTCGGATCAATAGCGAATTAGATGAGCAGGTTTGCGTTGTTCGCTTATAACTTCGTCTGCATTCTATGGCTGATTTCTTCCGGGCTTCGAATAGCCAGCCACGTTCGGAAAGAAGTTGGAATCACGAGGCCCAAAATTCTTGATTCTGGAGAATGAGACGAAAGGATGCCGAGGGCTAAGCGAAGAGTGAGAATGCCAGCAGTGTTAAGTAAATATGCGATAGCACTCAAAATCTCTACTGGCAGCTTTGCAAAGAGTCCCGGTATTGTTGGATTCGTTGTGCAAAATCCTTCCTTGAGGCTGATAATTCATCATAGGTCAAGACCACCCTAGTCATGGTTCCAGATGCCAACAAATCCCTCTGACACGCTTCGTCGGCATTGAGCTGCACAGTTGTCAAAGTTGATAGTATGGAACTGGGCCAGGCGAGTACATTTCCCCC